>VWZY01008299.1:216307-279430 GCA_013399075.1 Chloroceryle aenea
GGGGCCCAGCCTGGGACTTCCCTGGTGCCTGCTCCACCACATCAGTGGTGACAGTGATGTAATTACCATCAGGGGGGTTCAGTTTGATACTGGTTTTGTATATAGTTGTGTATATATTCAATTTTTATTATTATTTCCATTCTCATTCAAGCTGTTCTAGTTTCCTTTTCTAATTGCTAAGTCTCTTTCCCTTATTCCCTTTCTCTACCCTTTGGGGAGGGAGGGGGCTTAACAGAGTCTGTTATAGGTCTAAGGGTCCGTCCTGACCCTAACTGTAACAATTAATTTCCAGTCCTCTAGCTGCTGAGATACCTCTAAACCTGAGTTCAACTTCAGTCTTCCTCACAAAATGCAACAGGCAAGGAAAACTCTGAAGCAGTCACACTGAAGTAACCACCACTCCACACCCACTGGGACACCACTCACACAACTATCTGGCTAGAAGTTGCCAGTTATGACACTACCAATGAGTACTGTCATGTGGAGATATAAATTTCAACAAATCAGATAAACCAGACCAAAGGCAATGAATTCTTCCATTTTCAGAAACTTAAGACAGCTATAATTTCTTTCTTGCCCTATCAGGTTTTCATCTGCTTGTTGAGGTCAGGTGCAATAAAAACACAGCAGATTGGAAAGAGGTTAAGAGAAAGCTTGAATACCACTAGATTTTGTTCATGAGGTACCAAGGTAGGTCTCTGATCAACCGCAAGTCTCCTGTCTAGAAAGACGATAGTGCCTGTGGCAAGTTTACTAGTACTTCACAGAGCAACAGATAAAAAATGAACTATCGGTGCTTCACTTGTCAAAGCTCGTACCTTTTGAAGACACATTAAGAGTTCTCAGTGTAACCACCCCAAATTTCTGAGTTCTTTATTTTACAGTGGACTTGGAACCAGTGAGGAGCACACTTTTATTGTTGGCCTCATAATTTATCAATCATCAGAAAGTCAAACTTGAAGGCCAAATTGGTAGCTGTCTGGTTAATGCTCTGTAGCACAATAAGAGTTTTACACACTAACCATAGCTTCTAGGAGCAGAATGCAGCACAAACACCATGGACTCTCAGATTTGAGATTGAAGAGTTAAATTCCTTCAGACTGATTTGTACTGATCCACAGGTGGTAACCACGGACAAGCAATTTGTTCAACATCATAGAACAATTTAGTAGTATAATCAAGCATTGCCCCTTAACCTGCTTATTACTGGAGCTCACAACCTAAGAAATGCATATTTATTTATGTCATTAGCAAAACATTAGTTAGTTAAGCTTTCCATCTTAAAGATTTGCAGCATTTAAATCACACTATCTCTGCTTACTTGCAGATAAGATTACAATCTAATCTTAAAATACAGGTCCCTTACTTTTCATGCAACACAATTCAACCTTAACATTGAAAGAGCCCTGTGAAGTGATTCATCACACAGCATTTCCCCTGAACGCAGAGGAGAGAGATCTTGTGCAAGAGGCAACCCTTAAATACAAAGAGGTAAACTACACGCTCCTTCTGAGTTACACAACTTTTGATCAACAGTAACAACCACTTCCCTCCTCCCAAAGCCACTCCTCAGCAAAGACATGCAACTGCAATCAAACTAGATCGTATCATTTCCTTTATTTTTTTTCTCCTTTAACAGCTAGAGTTCAAGCTGTCTGATTAATGACACCAGTGAGGTACACAACTGTATTTACAGAGGTAGGTTTCAAAGCAATCGTAAGCTACCTGAAGTTGAGTTACAGGATATTAGCTCAACTCTACCGCTGAAAACAGTTTCCAAGTTCCAGTACCTTTCATAGTATAAAACTTAACCAATAGCTGCAATGGTCCAGATAAACATCTCAGGAGATCTCGCGTATAAATTTCAATATGGATTCAGTTCTGCACAAGCTTAGTGCTTCCACTGTGCAAACACAGCTTTTACCAACTTCAGTGACAACCTTGCACACCCAGGGAAAGAAACTGGTCCATATAGGTGATTCAGATCAGTGGATTCTCACAGACTCCTGACAACCTGCATGGGATTTTCAAAGAACTACAGGCATTAGAGAGCATTTCCAATTTGCTCTTAAAAGTCACCAAATGTGGCACCTAAGCACAAAATGCTTTTGGAAGACTCTGTCTAAAAACTAGCTATTAAACCCCCAGAGATAAACATAAAAAAGCTAACTGGCATCCCTTGTCCAAAAGTTACCAAACACATCATTCAAATACACCTTTAGGTAAGAATTTAGAGGATGCTTAACCTTTCTAGAAACTATAAAAGCAGCTGAGTATTGATGGCAGTCAGATGGCTAACTCTTGACAATGTTCAGATCTGGAGTTGGTCCAAAATGCCTCACTGAAGCAGAGATGTCTACAGGCAAGTGTGGAACAACATTTACCAATCTGTGGTTAATATCTTTAATTAAAAGGAAACCAAAAAGTAAACATCATTTTGACTGTACATAGCTCAGCTAAGGAGCTGAGGTAGATTTTGACTTTACATAACTCAATTAAGGAGCTGGGTTGGAGTGAGGGGAGCACTTTGCAAACCCTGTTTTCTTTAAGCCACATTTCAATCCTCACCGTAACAATAGCTTTGGTACCAAAATGATGCTGCAGTGCAATACCAGTAAGTACAATGTTAAAACTTGCTAAAGGAAACCAACAATTGGACATACTAGCTGAAGTTCATTTCGGCGTTAGTCAAGATTGCATTCAAGGCTAAAAACTGTTACTTACTCACACAGAAGAATGCCGTTTTCTAATCCAGAACGAAAGTCTTTCTCACCAAAATTTCTGCCCGTCACTTGCTGCAAAGAGTAGAGGGAAACGAGAGTGACATCTGTTAGAAGGTGTGCTTTACAAGAAAAATTCGTAACAGGCAATTAAATATTTGCCGCGTAAGAAACATCTGAGCTTTACATGGTCTTGCCAAAGGACTGATTTGGGTCCATCAACTGTCCATCCTCCTTCCCATCTCATTTTGCTATTAAACACATAGAACAAAGTATTTGCTCTGGCCAGTCCCATTCTAGACTATAATATAGCTGTTTTCCAGAAGCGAAAACCGGAAATGACAAACCAAAAACTGCAATGTACTGTTCAGGATATTTTTAAAATAATATTCTATAGCATATTACATTTTATTTAGACCAACTATGTATTTTTACTGCTTTTGTGCACCGTGTTAAAAATCTTGTACTGGGTTGCAATCTTTGGCCTTTGACTTACCATCTTTAGAGAACAGGCAAAGGCCATTAGAAGCACTTGCATGAGTTACAGCCCATCAGACACAGACACAGGACACAGCACTCCTGGTCATATTAAGTGATATTTCACATCATGAATTCAACTGTGAGCACAAATACAAACTCAGTGGAAGCTAAGGTTTAGGCAACTACTCACTGTCCTCTCAGGGATGCTAAGACTAGGAGGTACATTCTGCATTATGAGCTCTCAAGCGAGTCTGTGCTGCTTAGGGATGGATCATCTAGGAACTGTCTAGGAATTAAAATCTTGCCTGAGGGTGCCAAATGCTACAAGCATGACTGAACCCCCATTTATGACTCACTACCGTGTTGACAATGGCCTGCCATTCATCTTCAAATCATTCCGAACAGATGACGTGTTCAGTTAAAGTAAATAATAATTTTTACTACCACCCAAAACCATATAAAAATAGTTGCTATGTTTAGAGAGCGCTGAACAGAAACAAAACAACACCAAAACCAACACACCCTGCCTAGTTTTTAATTGTCCTCCAGAAGGTCTTCTCTTCACCCAGCTAAAACATTTACCGGATGCTAATAGAGTTCTCATGGCTTGCATCCAATCTTTCAGCAAGACCCTTGCTCTGGGCGTTGCTTCCACCATAGAGAATAGTGACTTGGAACACATCTGTCCTTAAGTCCCAATTTTCTCTTTGCTGTTCCATTCAGATACAAGACCCTTCCCCTCCCAGTTTCCTGTCATAAAGACAGCAATTTATAAAAACTGACAAGTTTGGCACTTTCCCACGGGATTAGCAAATGCACCAGCTTCACAAATGCTGGTTATAGCCATGCGCAGTCTTTTATAGACATGCAGAGTCTTAAACAGAGAACAACACTTTTTTGAATCGAGTACAAATGCAAAGCCTAAAACCTAATCCCCCACTTCATTATGAACATACTGGTTTTTCTAATGTGAAGGACCTTCTCTCAGAAAACTGGTGTGGTAGTGTGCAAACTTTAACCCCCCCATACTCTGAAAAGTGTATCATAAAGACATCAGCTGTCAGTCATATTTTATGCAAATTCACAAAGCAGAACAAGGCACCGTGTTGCCCTCATAACTCAGAAGAAATCAGATTAAATTTGCCTGCAGTAAATGACCTCTAATCATTTAAACTATTTCCAATTATAGTTAATAATCTCTGATCTTAATCTTCTGGGACAGAGGAAATCATGACAATAAAACCATTACCACTTGGGATGAAATAAATAGATGAACCACATCAAATTTCATTCATAAAGTACTGATTTGTTGTGTTTCAGCTTTTTGTCTATGCAGGAAAAGAAAAAAAGTCACCTTATTTCACTCCTCAACATGCAATGTTCCAGCTATGGAGAACAATCTTTTTATGTGTTTATTGAAGACCCTCATTTATTAAGGAGCAGTACTGATACTGTTAATACAACTGAGGCAAGAATCCACCTGCCAAAAGCTGTCACCTGAGTATCACTGCCAGTACTGCTACTGTACAAAGGTTTTGTACATAATTTCTGCCTGAAAAAAATAAAATCATGAAATGAAAATGCATAGCTGGAACAACTGTGAGAGAGGTACAACAGAAACTGAGCAGCAGGTGAGGAAAGACAGGAAGGCCCAGGAACAGTACAGGTCTAAAAAGGAGCTGGAAATAAATGAGGCATAGAAAGGTTTATGCCTATTCTACATGTTCCATCTGCAAAGGGGAAACATTAATCAGCTAGAGTCTTCTCATTTAGCCAATTAAACTGTAAGGACAGCTCAACAGAGAGAGACTAGAAACTAAAAATAATCATGAATTTGACATCATAAATCACAGAGATAAATCCAAAAGGGGACGGAAAAGAGCAAGAAGCTGGGTCCACCTTTTCCAGAGGAAATTAGAGCTCAGTTTCTCGGTGCAAGCACACATGCGTACGCATGCGTGTGTGCACACAGCCATACGCCTTCCTCTTTGCAGAGGCCACTTTCAGCCATACCCCCAAGAACAAGTGCAGCAGGCCTGCCAGGCCAGCCTTGTGCACATTGCAGAGACAACCTTTGTTCAGCACACGGGCAGTGGGAGGAGTGAGGATGTAAAGTGACTTCAAGCAAAAGGACTGTCACTCTCCTATCTGCAGGGTCCCGCACAGGTAGGGGCGTACCAAAGTTTGCCCAAACCTATGCAAAAAGGAAAAATGTGCATTAGCCATGGTATCAAGAAATCATTGCATTCATCACGGGACCATGTTCACGTTACTAGTTATTTTCCACCTCTGGAAAAAAGTTAAGACTGCTGGATGAAACTCTGCGAACACCGACATCCAAGGCCTAGAGAGTAGTGTTTATGGTGCTTATACTAAGCTTTACTGAACAAAAGAAAATTGTACATCTGCAGCCAGGTACAGAAAATTGGAAAATAGGAACAGATTTTTAGTCCACCAGCTTTTGTACTATAGAGAACTGCTGTTTGGAACTCAACCTGCACAAAACCAGTCATGGACAAATGCAGGTTGCCCTGGCCTGGACTGCAGCTTTCAGGAAAGAAAAATGGAAAAAAACCACCACCAACAACCAACAAAACCAAACAAACCAACCAAACAAACCAACCCACCAAAACCCAACAAAGATGTTAACTTAGAGAACACAGAGACCTGGCCTTTCTTTGCAAGGCCACCACATCTTACAAGCTTTCAGGACACAAGTCCATCTGCTATCTAGCATCACCCCCACACCACTGGTACAGACTGGCACACTGAGGCAGTAGAGTAGGAAGCAGGATACATGGAAGAGTTCCCTATTCACTTCTGCAATGCCAGCACAGTAATTCTCTGCACTGCAGGGGTACCAAAGTCAGACGGAAGCACCTCAAAGGCAAAACACAAGCTGTATCCTGCTAATGATTACTAAAAAAGACTGCCACTTCTTTAATCAGTTATATAAAGCTCAGAGGAAAAAGAGCTGCCTTTCCATATCATACTGTAAATTAAATATAGAGAACAGAAGCAAAACAATGTAATTTATTATATGTGCTTGATTTACATGAGGAGTTGTTTTTATTCATCATCTGGATGATATTTTCCTCTCTGCAAAAAACTCCATCTTCAACCAGGGCAATTATTTGACTGCTGGACGCATTTCTCAGTTTCACTGCCACTTAACAACCCAGAACATGAACCTAAAATGAATAATAAGTTTTTTTCCAAAAGGAATATTAGAAGACTAAACCACAGCACACTGATTCTCTATCACAAGCTTATGGCAACAACTTTAATACGCATTTACACACAGTAACACTTATATACAGTATTGCTGCTGATTAACTCCTTTGTTCTTTGCAGTTACACATGCCACTAAATTTATGTCATCAAGGATGGCTGTCATCCAACCAGTAACCAGTGCCATATTACACAACTCTATTTTCACTAAGCTTCAGTTCACATTGTTTTCCTTGCATTTTGTATTGCTGCTGGTGCTTCCCGAGATGGTGCTTGAAAAGCCTCTGGTGTCAAAACAGCTTAAGGATATGAAAAAAAGAAAAGGTGACAAATTAGTGAGCAGATGCTGGCCTCAGGTGAAATTTATCTTGGCCAATGAGATAAGTAATTGAATAAACACCAGGTCATCGGGGACAACACTTTGAAAATAGATAACTTCATTTTCTATGTGCACATCTGAAAACAGCATGTAAAGCATTCAACAAAAATATATACACAGCAGGGAGAGGTCTTTGTTACTTAATACTCATTTTGGAGAGCTTGTGAAGTGTGATGGAAAGCAAAGTAAGATTCTGAAAAAGTTTGATAAGCTGTTCATTTCTTTGCAGATGGGCACACTACATTTCTATTCTGGGTAACCTCCCTCTCCCTATATAATTTTTTTACTTAAATGAAAAAAGTTCACTCTGCTACTGTATTAGAAGACATACTGCTTTTACTTCAGGGAGATGTACACGTAAGGCTTAAACTGTAATAATCACAGGTATGTAATTAGAAAAGCATAGAATCATATAAGAAGCAGGGAATGCAAACCAGCCAAAGCAGCATGACAGCTTTTTAGGGCAGGAGGATCTGGCGCCTCTAGAGTAATGAATTCCTACTTCACCCTCTCATTTGAGCTGATAACACAAATACACAAACTTTGCTTTTCATGTAGCACAGACAAGAGATTTCTGAACTACAGAACACTGACAAATTTAAAGCCAGCTTTACATTCACTGAGCAGAATTGTACCACACTGGTATGGTAGCACAATGGGACTTGGAGACCCTTCACTGGCTCTTGGTTCTGTCACGCGTTGTTTTGCACAACGCTTTGCTCTCTCTTCAAAAGTGGACACAAAGCATCATCCGGGAATGACCTCTTTCTCTCAACTCCACAGCAGAGGGATTTAAATCTCTAAAATCATAGTAATATAAGACACTCCCAAACAGCTTTATTACGAATATTAGGAAGCTATCTGAAGTAATACAGACAAACTTCAAGATGACAGGAACAGAGCTTTCCAAGAGTAACAAACACTGGTCTAGGCATACCTAGCTTCCAAGAAATGATGCCAAGCACTCTGCACAAAGCTTTTCAAGGCATTACAGTATTGAGATAATTTATTACTGAAATCAATAAAAGGGCAAACAAATACCTTCGGTGTGTATTTCTACTCTCAAGGACAAAATCAGCATAAGCTCAGAATGACTGTTGTGGCCAGCAATGAACCACCTGAAATTCTGTGGTGTGGAACTTGAAAATCTAAAGAATGCAAGGAGGAAAGGGGCAGATTTCACACTTGGGTAGCAAGATTAATCTCCAAAGAATGCACTTAACATTATTTATTTTTAGATTTTCCACTTTATGGTCACTTAGTTTAACTGCAGTTTGTGAAGTTAACTTACCTGGGCTGAACTTCCCTTTTTCTTTTCCTCTGCCTGTTCCTCATACTATTCTTTAAAGAGCCAGGGAGTTGCCTCACTCTTTTTCACACTTCTAGAAACTTCATTTTTTTTCTAGCAACAACAGAATAAAATGGGAGACAGCATATTCTCCTCCATTTGCTTTAGATTCCCTTCTGAAACACTGTCACAGCTGAGTTACCTGACAGTTTGTTGTCAACATATAGCACTATAACACATAGAATCATACCCAATGATCCAAACATACTCCCAACTACTGTGGTGAGCCCAATTCTAAGCCCTCACTAAAGGGTTTATCTACTATATGATGCTAGTCAGTGCCTTTACTTTCTCATGAAGGGAGCAACAGCTAAAACAAAAGAAAGTGAACAACAGCTGGTGGTTTGTTTTTTTTTTTCTCCCCATCCTTTGCATATTTTAGTGAGGACCTGATCCTGTGAATGAACAAATGCATTTATATTTAGTGTGAAGACTAAAAGAAGAGGTCCGGTTAGTGATCCCTTTAGAAAACATGACAAAATAAATATAGAAAGAAGAGTAAACCAAATGCACCACCAAATTTATGCAGTCAGAAATTTCCACTCCAGGCCTCCACCATCCCTGTTCTTCCTATTAAACGATAATTTACAAAGACAACAGAGATCCACCTAAGACAAACCACAAGGCAACTCTGAACTGCTACTGAGCAACACTACTTTGTTGACTCAGGCCTTGAGTTTCACAGGTTTTTGACAACACCCCTTCAATGTTTTGGGATATATTAACAGAGAGAAGCGATCAACATCTGAGCAGCTGCACTACAATTCAGTCTGCTGAAAGGCCAGGACATGACGGAAGAAGACAACTGCAAGCAAATGAGGCTTACTGCTGCTGATACAGCACAGACATTACTGTATTACTCCTTTCCCCATTAACATACCAGCGCCATCAGCAGCTACTGCTTCCTTATGGCTTTAAAGCTAAGTCTGGGAAGATTTTGTCCTTACTAATCCTGACCATCACCAGAGCTTTCCACACTGAAATTCTGCATCACTAACAGTAGTATTATACATGCAGGGTTGCCATATGTTGTTTGGATTTATGATCTTGCAGAACCATGCACATTTCTGCCAGGACATCTGGTAGTATAATCCCTCTTGGCTGGCAAGCTGCTAAGGAGTGTTAAAATTTCATGATAGAGTAAAATCCACCTCCTTTTTCATCTCTCCTCCCTAAAGCTGTTTGTATACATTCCCAGGTGTATTAACAAACATTGCAGCCTTCCCTTTGGGATAGCGTAGAAAAAACCCTTTCATTCAAGGTTGAACATTTTGTGGTAAAAGAGAGCAAAGAGCAGAGAGAGATATCTTAAACGCGACTTTCATCAGACTTCTCTTGGCTGCAGTAAGAGCCCTGAAAGTTTCACCTAGCAACAGGTCATCCATTACATTATCACATTTGTATTTGACAGTCAAAAAATTGGTATTGCATCCTTGTTTTATGTGTAACTAAATTCCTACTTGTACTTCAAGAAGTATTATCAAAATTGGATACCAGGTGACAGACATGACAAAGCACCCCAAGATACCTGGTTTTAATCAGGGGGTCAATTTAGGGTTCTTATTGCTAAAACAAAAGAAATAAAATAATAATCAAGTTTCTATGAGAAAAACTTATTTCCTGGACTGTGGGATCCATCATGTCTTTCTTGGTTTTAATGTGTATTAAAGAAGGGAGGTGCTGTGGGCTCCTGATACAGATTTTTCAATCATTCTCCTTCTTGACTGAGGAGGAGGAATGAAGCATTATTTCAGGAAGCCAACTTGTATTTGATAGAAGCTACATCTTACCATAATGATATGTTCTTTAGCTCTGTACTCTTTTCTGTGAGAACAAGACCTTGTGTAGACGGTCAGAGGCACAGAGATGTTGATTAGCATGGACGACGCAGAGCCAGAAAGTACAACACACCAGAAGAAAGACAAGAGCACAGAATGCAGCTCCTCAATCCAAGATCATCATTTAATCTAGTCCCAGCCATCTGGAGAGATCGGCCTCACTCCTCTACACCATCTGGAACAAGCTCTCTGGTCACCCCTTTTACTGCTGCACAATCAATCCCATCTTAGGGCGAACCAGTACTTAATGGCAGTTCCTGCACCTCTGAAGGGAAGAGGAGCAGATGACTAGTAATTACTAGCTATCATGAACAACTTTTCCCAAGGCCTTATTTTCTTACCCAACCAGACTAAACAAGCAGTCTGCTCACTGAAAAATGAAAGGCTGATTAAAATTATGAAGAATTTTCCAACCTCTTTAGTGGGATTCCCTGGGGCTTGCCATGGACAGACAAGCACCTGCCTTGTGTTGTCCCTTTTTAGTTGCTTGCAGAAAATAGAAAGGGAACTACTCTCAAAAGCATTTACTATTTATTTAGCCCTTACTATTTCCCTTACGTGATCCTTATTGAAGCTGGAATCAGTGCTGATGGAGGGAGATAACTTAAGGCCTGGATACTGAACTCAGAGTAGCTGTCAGACCAAACACATCAGCCTCTCATTTTATCACCAAACCAAATATATTTTAGCAAAGGCCAGGATACATTTTTTCCTTTCCCTCAGGTTGATTACACCAGCAACTATCCAGCAAAACAGGAAACTGCGTTTCTGGCCGTCTCTAAAAGAGCAAAGGATTAGAATAGACTTTTTTTTTATCCTTTAATGACTTTTTCTAGTTGCAGAATCCCATGGTCTTGAAAAACTGCACCTCCAAAGTCTATGCTACATTGCATCATCTACATGTTAAAACTGAAGCACTTGCTAATAAAATCTTCTATTTTCTCTCCAACTTTAGAAAGTTTAGACAGTCTGAAACAGAAGTGTTTAAAGATTTGTCAACTCATTACAGATGCAGAAGCAAAGCAAAAGACAGGCAGCAGACTCCTGATTGAGCCCTATGTCTTGTCTCACCCTCAAAACAATGAGATCAACAGCTCAGCAGGAGATGATGGGATGGCTGCAGTATCTACATTAGTTAATCCCCACTTTACACTGCTCTAAACTATTTCACATGATCACTACATTTGTGTTTTACAAGACCAGTGTGCTGCATCTTGGATGAGCAAAATTTTGGTTTTTGCCAGGAGTGTGCATCTTGCCAGACAACTTCAAAACTGCACACATTTAAAGCTGGACAGAGACAGGAATACAAACACAGAAGCAGCTCCAAGTTATAGAGGCCCCACATTAGAAGCACTTCAGCTTACCATTAACTACTGTCAACAGAGAGACTACCAGACCTCAGTATTTACTGAAAAATGTCTGCTAGGAGAGACCAGTTTCCCTTACTGAAGAAATAAGGTGTTTACCTGAGCAAACCATTCACTGAATTTAACCAGCAATTTAAAGGGGACATTTAAGTGTCTTCAGGTCTCGGTGGAGCCTCTCAAATGCCAATGATGAGCATCACTAGGCAGCAGTCTACCTTGAAGCTTTTATATTTAATATCAAGTCATATCAGGACAAGTCCATATGTAAAGTGTTCCATTTACAGTCTGTACAATTTAAATATATATATAAAAGTATAGCTCAGCAAGGCATTTTAAGACCTAGCTCTCCAGACAATAAGTCTGGAAGCCTAGAGCAAGCAAAGGAGGAAACTCTTTATGGGGAATAAGTCACATACAGACATCTGTCAATATAACTCTGCAAAATTTTGTTCTTTTCAAATAAAAGGGAAAGAGAAAAAAAAAAATACAACTTCTGAGAGCGCAATATTTGAGCTGCTTGGATGCTTGCTCTGGTCTCTGGATTGTCATTTGGCATGTTCTCCAGCAGAAACAGAGCTGCATGCCACAGCTTCACAGTGACTGGCAAACAAACTGCAGAACTACCAGCTTCTAAACAGGAAAAAAAAGTGCATTTCAAAAACCACATATTGAAGAAAAATGATCAACCTTCCTGCAGAAGGAAGGCTAACCATAATTCAGTCATACACTTCATTAATGAACTCTTTGGAAGTAGATCTGTTTTGTTCCTGCTTCTATAGAGACAGCATTAAGAAAAAGCATTCACACTGTGAATGCTTTTCCAACTAAGCCAGGTTTTAAACATCATTTGGCCACCAAGCAAGGGTGGAACTGTATTCATAGTGCTGTCAGGGAGCAGCAAGGGCCATGACATTACAAGTAGACTGAAAGCTTACTGCAGCCTCTACTGGAGTAAACTGTTGGGGTTTTTTTTATGAAGGAGAGGCAATTGCTCTGCAGAAGGAAATAGTAGTTGACATTAATGGTCCAGACAAGAGAAGCACGTAAGAGCAGACAGTATCAACTGATGTTTTAAATTAAGTGGACATGATATGGTGATAGATTTGACTGTCTTCAAATAGAAAATAAAGTAAGATTTAAAGAGTAGGCTGTGATTTGAAAAGGCATTTCCAAGAGCAACCACCAGCTTAAAGAACACTAAGAAACAGAACCTCCCATTTTTTTTTTCCACCTTTTGCATTATTTACTTCTCTAAAAAAAAAAAAGAATCCCCAGCTAAAGAATGTTTAGACCTATATTTCAGTAGATTGCTCCCACAGGAGCTAGTGATCTTGCAGTGTAGCAAGTACTAGAATTAAAATCTATTTTTCATTCATCCAATTTGGCTGGAATAGGGAAGTTACACACGTAGGTACTGATAAGAATTTTCTGCTAAATGGAATTCATAAATCAGTGTTGTTGTCCGCTGCAATGATAAACACGCCACGTACAGATCCAGAGTATCAAATCAAGACCTATTTACAAGGTTGCCCCCGAGGCAGAAAATGGCAATGTTACACAGGGTAAGTTGTTGCTATTTTCTCCCCTGCTGCTGCAGATACAGGGAGCCTTTGTTTGGAGAACATGGAAGAGAGAGAGAAAGGGAGGAGGATTGATGATGCTTACAACAATAACAAACACTACTCTTTTCTATTGCTAGAGCACCTGCTGTCTCCACCAGTTCAGGCTCATCCATTATGCAGCGCGCCAGCAGCGCCAGCTCCAGAAGCACCAGCTCTGAAGCCACGATAGACAGACCTGACCAAGGAGCAAGGCACAGAATGAGCAACCTCTCATTATCAAATCATGAGCTGCACTAACACTCATTCTTTCTCCTGCTTACTGCTGGAGTGAAACAAACACCAGGAACAATTAGATTAAGCATCTGGTTCAAATACAGAGGAATAAAAGAAATCTGCCTTCAACAAAATTTGTCAATTTAGCCTTGTAGTAAATATATTCCAAAAGAGAGAAGAAAACCTGACAACTATTTTATTTGCTGTTACTTTTATTTTTATTGTTAGTAGAAATCACGTAAGGTCTCAAATGAATTGAAAGGAATGTAACTCTTTCACTGCAATGCTTCAATAGTGGAAAAGGAGTCTTATTAAAAACATTTTTAAGATTTCCAATCTAAACAGTAAGAACTGCAAGTTTCAAAACATTTGCTACATTTCTACAATTCCAAGAAATCTTTCTTGAAGAACTGACAACATCATGTGGCACTCATCCGTAATATTGTAATGGCAACTGTGGAAAAACACTACTGTCTTACAAACAGGAGAATGAACTAGAACTGTCAGAACAAGAATATCTGCCTAATCTACAAGCAAAATTATAGACAACATTAAAAAAAAAAAACAACACAAAAAACAACACCCAAGCATCCACAACAAGAAAAAAAACCCCTGTAACATATTTAAATAATACAGATATTCTGTGTATCAGCTATCATTTTTCTGACAACCCCACACAACACCCTTTTGTGAAGGCTTTCACTTCCAGGAAACAGTATTTGTCTTCACTAATTTTTTAATGTGAAAAGGTAACTGCGTAACAGCAGGAGCTTCATTGCTGAGTTCACATGCTCATATAGTTTTTCAATCCTGACTGTCTGCAAGTACACCAAAGCCATATTAAAACCTAAGTGATAACCACCTTGAGGTTTTAAAAGGGAAAGCTCAGGAGAAACCCAAAGCTTCTTTCTCCCTAGCTAAAATTAAAAGTGCCTCTTGAAATCAGCTGACTAGTAGGTGCAAATTCTAAATCTCTTGTGCTAAATATTGCCCAGCTTAGGCTGGAAGAAGCAGTCACCTATGGCAAGCTAGCAGAACAGCTGTCTGATAACCTGTCATCTGGAATTAAGGGCAAGTGCTTAAGACCTCCCATGAAAGGGGGGAAAACCAAAAATCACCAACACAAAAAAAAGCAACCAACACACGATTATTTGCTACAAAAGTATCAGTTAACACCTCACTGAAATTCAGATAATTTCATCCTAACAATCAAGACAGTTTCCAAGTATGCTTCGTAATTTTTCACTCCATGACTTAGGGAAGACTGCTCAGCCAAATATAGAGTTTTATACAGAGTTGGAGAGCCCGCCGGAAACCCAAAGTTATTTTGCCAAGACTGATCTGCTGATGCATTTGCAACCATCACCTGATCTAGCTATGCCAGTTAACCTGTCTTAAAGTCAATTTTTTTTCTGGTGTCACTCCTAACCATTGCTGCCTTTGTACATCAGGAGAGTCACCAGGTACCTCAGCACGAGTGGCTTGTTTTAACCAAACCAGGAATACCAGCACTCTCCAACCATCTGTTTTTACAGTATACTGCAAAGGCTGGCCAAATAATTTTAAGTCCAGCACTTTTGTAGTGTTTTGCATACTCTGCACTCTGACTCACCATTTTAAAGGAAAAATGCTAGAAATTTTCTCCCAATGAGCTTGAAGTTATACTTGCTTATACTCATCACTCTCTACCTTTCAAAAGCCATCAGTGAATTTTACCCCTCAGCAGTAAAGAGAGATCTTTTTCCTCAGTCATACAACCATCAGGTAACAAAGGTTTATTAGGACAAACACTTATGTAGGAACAAACTAATTTAATAAGGAGCTGTTAAAAGGAAGATAATCTTTCTGCTGTCTCAACACATGGTGGAGGCAAGGGGGCAGGAGGAAGAGAAAGGCAAGTAGTGCTAGCTGCTTGAGTGAACAGCATTGCTTCCTGTGGATTTTGTGCATATTACTTTCAGATGAGGTCTCTGCATTAATTTTCTCTGCTTCCTCAAAGTTTGACTTGGGTAAAAAGACGACACACAAAGATAAAAATGAAGTTGCAGACAGAAACTACTTTATTAATTAGGAGCTACACTTCAGTCCTTCTGATGCAGGTTATCTCCTACAGAAAAAGACAGTTCCTGTCTCCAAAAAATTACACCACCTATGTTTGTCCAAACTCTAGGAACACAAGAGGCCTCACAACACTCATTCTATTTATTTATCTTTTTTAATCTTGATGAGCTGACACCATATAATGCAAAGGCATTTGCGTTAGTACAACATTATCAAGTTAAATAAACCATGTCTCAAGAGTTAATTGTATCATCTTACTGCCTGTCTAAAGAACCATTATATAATGGAACAAAACTTGATGTCTATTAGTATGAAAAAAACAGATTCAACATCAGAAAAAAATAATACTATTTTTGTATGTTTCACATCCAAACCACAAGCCAGCAAGCATTAGAATTTTCTCCAAGACTAATAAAAGTTTGGTTACTTTGTGGTCTTCGGTTACTGGGTTAAAACCAGATACATTACTTTAAAACTTTGTTTTTACATAGCAGGGTTTACAATTTAAACCAGACAGCAAATACAAATGAACATTTAGACAATTGAAGCCGGGTTTTGAATTCTGTTTAGCAGCCCTCCACCTCGGTCTGAACTGCCTCTTGAGCTGCTCCACAAAACCACATCCTCTCCATAATGCAGTTGTGCCATTTTCTCCACACTCCTCTCCAGCTTAACTCCACATGTTAGGAGTTATTTTGGCTACTTGTTAGAGGAATTGAATCAGGATTCTGTAGAGATAAGCTTCCGATTAAACAAGCTCATATTTTAATATTTAAGTGGCACACTTTTTTTTTCTTCAGATAGGAAAGGAAGATGGAATGGCCCTGTCTAAAGCCAAGGTTTAAAAGTAGTGTTGAACAGACAAATTAAATAACAAATATGCTGTCCCTTGCTACATCACTACCAGATGGTGATGTCTTTTGCAGACCTCATAAGCAGAAGCAGGACACTGCATCTAGATGCCTGCCATTTGTTTCTTCTAAAATAATTTGCAAGATAACCCTTGCAGAGCTGAGCAAGCTGAGCAGAGGTACTAAGGTGAAAGGCAAGGGTCTTTTTAAAGACTTGCCCAGGGAAAGTCAGTGATCCACAAAAAAAAAAAAAAAAAAAAAAACCCAAAAACAAAACACCACCACACAGCATCCATAACTCTTGTGATTTATTATTACACACTAAACCACATGTGGAAAGTCAGGAAAAACCCAACAAACAGAAACAACAGATATCCAGGCTGACGCATTTAGATGAACTGTCACAATACTGTATGGAGAAGATACAACTAAAAGTGAAAACACAAAGTTTATTTCAGTCTACTCCTGCTAACGCCTTTATCTTCACTGACATTGCAGGGACCCTCTTCAAACCCCTCTAGTGGTACCCATGTACCACCTATCTTCTCATTTCTGATCGTCTCACACTTGCTATTATAGTCACAATAACACATTTCCTCTGGTTAATCCAGTTTTCTATGCTACAAATAGAAAACCAGATTCCTCTCTGGAGGGGAAATTCTTATGTCTAATTAAATATCCCTTGTATTTCCACTTTGGTTTCTTATTCATTTTCAGTTAGGCATGTGGTATTTGATCCCAAGGTAAAAACAACCATCCCAACTTCTATTAAGATCAGTGAAAACTAAGCCATTCAGTTTTCAACAGGAAACTAACTGTGTCTTAACCACTTCAGCTATTTGCAGATCATTTCTGTACGAGAGAGTTAAAGAAGCAGCTACAGCTAGTAAGGAGTCTGCAGCTAACTCCCACAGTGGACAAGGTGGTTTGAAATTTGCTGCTTCTTTCAAGTGCCCTAAAAAAACCCAAACCCCTTTGTTCTTTCCCATTGTAGTAATGTAGTAGTGCCCAAATGGAGGGGAAAAAAGGAAAAAATTAGAAAAAAGATCAAACAAATGTTTTCCTGATTATATAAATTTTATTATAAACAGCTGCTTTTCTCCAAGTCATTCCTAAATCTTACACAACTCCTTGATGGTCTTAGATTAAATTATTTTTGTGAATATCTACAATGTATCATTTTTATATCTTCCTGCAAGAAGGCTTTTAAATCTTCATATCAATTTCCATTCATTTAACAGCTAAATACAACCCAC
This sequence comes from Chloroceryle aenea, assembly GCA_013399075.1. Classification (NCBI taxonomy): domain Eukaryota; kingdom Metazoa; phylum Chordata; class Aves; order Coraciiformes; family Cerylidae; genus Chloroceryle; species Chloroceryle aenea. The sequence goes on from VWZY01008299.1 coordinate 233,677, forward strand.
AATTTAACAGACAAGATGATCTCTCTAGCTAACACATTTTACTGGTTTTATCAGTTTGCAAATTTGCAGAGCAGCCTCCTAGGGACCAACACTTACATGTTTCACAAGAAAAAACAAACAAAATCAGCTGTCCTCAGAAGATACTTAGTAAACAAAACAAGGTGTGTGCTGACTGCAGTATTAGCATAAACAAATACCACTAAAATATTTTCTTCCCATAGTTTAGAAATCAGAACTATTTCCAAATTCTTGGGAATACAGCACAACCTGAACCTCCACTCAAAGTCACCTAAATGCTGTGAGAACAGAGCCAAAAAAAAAAAAAAGATTCTGAAACAGTACCTTTCCAAATAAATAAAGAAAGAAAGAAAAATTTGGCATAGTTGCAGAACAAGATACTAATGAGGCTGTTTGTAATTAGCCCAGAAAAAAAGAAACATCAGCACTAAACCTGCCAGCTCTTAGGCTGACTGCAACCCCAGAGAGTAGGAGGGAGATCAGAAATATTGGCAGAGCCTCCCAGGGTAAAGGCTGAGGGTGTGAGAAAGGAGAGGAAGTGGAAAGCGAAAGGACAACGCTTCCCGGCCCCTTCCAAGACTTTCGCCTGCAAAGTATCTATAAGCCTTAGTGAAACCATGGGGTTGTGCTGCTAACAAACTGCAGCTCGAGTCCCTGTCTGCGCTCCGTGTGTGTGACTAAATAGGTCCTGATGCACGATGGCAGGCAGCTGACTCAAATCAGAAACTTCAGTCTCATCACTATCGGCGGTTGCCACATCTAAGCTGTGTTAAATAACAGTACTACAACGATTCGATGCTACTTTTGTATTAATTAAATCTTTGAAAAATCAAGTAGCAAATAAAAAAAAAAATCTGAAGAATTTAATTGGTCTTTAACATTGAACATAACCTGAAGACTTTTGAAGGAAACTGCAAAATAAAAGCAAATTTAAATTTTAAAAACGTGTTTGGAAACAGTTCAGCTGCTTTTCTTTTTAGTAGTTCACATGTAACTATTTGTGGTTTAGCTAGGAATTTTTTAATATTCATTTGATTCAATGAAGAGATGCCAGAGCTTCATCTCAAAATTCTGTTTATTTTTGAGAAGGGCCTAATAGGTTTTAAATATCTAACTCTTCTTCGGGAAAAAGTCCAGAAACAAAACCCAGCCAGAGGTCAGACTTGTTAAACACATATCTATGAAATTCAGATTAAAAGAGTGTTTCCTCCAATTAAACCTTTTTCTACATTTCTCATCAGGCTCAAAATTGAATCTTCTTCTATTGGGACAGAGGGCAAAAATGAACTCTGAAACTAAAAGTTTAGAAACACCCAGCTGTGCAACTTCTGAACTACATAGAGCCACGCCAAATATATGCGTGTTTTGGAGAGGTTCTGCCCCCTCCCATACCCTAGTTACTCATACGACCACAGCATGAAATAAAAACAGCTATCTGATCCAAAAGTCAGGAAACAGGGAATTCCCTGTTACACTCTAAGCCCTAACCAAATGCCTGCACCTGCATCCCAGCTGCTCTCTCGGCCACTGCTGGACCAGCCTAGCACTGCCCTGAGCCCTGCTGGAGACCTCCTGGGGCCCCTGTCATGTCATCTCCCACCATCAGCTCCTGCTGATGCTCCCCCTTCTCAACGCCACCACCAGATGTTGGAAAACAACTTCACAGCCACTCCCAGGCTGACTGAGAGGGTCATCAATGAATCCCAGAGAAATATGGAACTCAGCAGGAGGAGGACTAACATTACCGCCAAAACAAGTTCTCCCTGACTTATGACACGTAAAACACAGGTATCTGGGTCCAGTTTGCAGCTTAACCATGAGACATTCGGCTTAGACAAATACCTCAACATATCAATTGCATTATACAAACCCAGCCACAGGATTTTCAATCTCTCTTTGCATGGGGACTTTTTTTTTCCCTAAATTTTATCTTTGAGGTTAGCCATTTGTATTTTACAAAACAACACACCTCTCACCAGCTTTTAAAATCTAATTACTTTTCTGAACCAGTCTCTCACAGAATGCAGTTACATTGCACAGATCAGGCCACACAATTTGCAGGTATAAGCACTTATGTATTAGAAATGGAGGTACTCTGCAATAAAAAACAAGCAAACAAACAACAAACAAAACCACCAAAAAACCAAACCTATTTACAACTGTCAGACTTAATAAGACACACAGAGAAAGGAATGCAAGAATCTTGGGCTAATAGTTTGGCAATACACAGATGCTAAACCTCCTCAAATGACCTCTTAATTAAAAAAATACCCATTTTTTCAGAAGTTCCTTATCTGTAAGTTCCCTACAACTACAGAAACAAATAGAAAGCTTTCTCCACAGTGAAGGGCTAAAATTTCTTTCCCTATATAGAACACTATGTTCATTTTTCTGCAAGAAAATCATCTATGATTCAAAAGAAACTACTCTCAGTTCCTGAGGCTCCGACTAGCCATGCAGCTAAGAAGAGGTGTGTGAACAGCACGGCATACATTTCATGTACCAATTTGCATTTGCCTTCTCAGTTACTCTCTCTGGAGACGAGCTTTTCTTGATTTCTCAAATCAAGAGACACCAATGACAAGCCTTCACATTTTCACATTTTTCTTTCTTCCCTCCTCGGACCAGTTCTCACCTTCTGCAATATAACATTTCAGTCCCTCACAGAGCTATACAGAATTAAACTCTATAGATACTTCGGCCAAGTCAGAGTCGAGTACAGCATCTTACATATCCTAATGCATCTGAGTACAGAAAATATTCTGTTAACCTGTCACTCAAAATGCAGTAAGTTGGAACCAAGAGATGTAGTGGCAGTCGGCACATGACCTACTGAAGTAAGAGTAAGAAAGAACATAAATATAATCATTTCCTCCTGCAATATGATGGCAATATTGCTTTATCTTTCATTATTCCCAGGTGGCCCCTTACTTCACTTAGAGGCTCTGCTGGAAACAAAAATCCCTGATGTTCCAAAAGGCCCTCAGAGGTCAAATCATCTCTGTCTCAGAGTTGAATCAAATGTTTCAAACTCAAAATATTTGGAGTTTTGTTTAAATCAAATTCAATAACTAATATTTTGACATTGCCAATAAAACCCCTCCATGGCAGCAGTTATTCTTCCCTTAGTAAATCCAAAAAGAAAGCACACTTATTTTTAAATTATTATTTTTAGTTATCCTATTTTCTGTAATTTTGCTCTAAGTTCCACTACTCTCAGGCAAATAGCCCTGACATATACTGGTGCTTTGTTTTATCAGTCTGAAAAACCCACCTAAATAGTTACACTGACGAAGACCTGAAGTCCCTTTTTACACTGTCTTCAAAAGAGATTACAGGGAGGACGCACAGCAAGCACAGACCATTGAAGATCATGATTTCCTGCGTGTTCAGTAACATAGAAATCAATAAGCAGCCTCCTTCTGAAACATTAGATACAGATTTATTATTGATTCCACTAAGAATTGGCTTCTATTCCATTTGAAAAATCTCACACTGAGCAAACTGGGCTTCTTTCATAAGAATGTATTATTAAGCAATAAAGAATTTAGTCTGCTATACATGTGAATAAAAGTCTAGCAGCAAGCTAAAACAAACATTAAATGCAAAGACAGCTATCAGAGAAAGGCTAAGGCCAGTAAGCTGCAGGATCAAACCCCATGCATTTCAAATATAGCATTAAATATAAATTCCTTGAGCTTTGAAACTACAAATTAATGGATGATAGAATACATCATCTACAGCAGTACACTTGTATGATGCAGGAAGGTTTAAAAAACAAACAACAACAAAAAAGCAAACCCCAGACTATGAAAATTTAGCAAGGAAACAAACAAACATGCATACACCAATAGCAATTTAGATGTCCAGATGATTAGCACACCCTTGAATCAACCCATGGAGCCATAAAATCAGGATCGCCATCACTAGTAGAAGGCTACGTGCCTTATGCTCCCCGTGCCTCATGCTAAGTTCACAGTGCCCTGCTCCTGGCCTGTTTGGCTTGTTACCAACAGACAAGGAGAACTTGCTGTGCGAGATGGTGCCCAGTGTTGCTCGTTACGGTGTGGACTATACGCAAACGCCCTGAAATGTGGGCACAGGCTGACAATAGAGACCTCGGGACTGTACACAACACACTGATGGTCAGATGTTGGTGAATGGAGAAAAGCAACCTTGAAAACCCAGAAGAGACTGCTTTAAGCTTGACAGAAAGAAAAGCAACACTGGATCCAACCTGGGAAATAAACACCATCCACAGTAGACAGCCCAGGGAATGCAGGCCAAAGGAGGAGATCCATCTACAGACTCTCACATCTTACAAAAGGACAGAATCTCCAGCGCAGCTGGGGAACTGCTATGAAGGAGTCACCGTGGGACTGCTGGAGCTGTACACTGGCCCCTGCTCTCCCCACCAGTTCCAAGGACCTGCCTTTGTGCCTTTGCACTAGAAGCTCAACTGCTCCTTCTCCTCCAACTAGCCCTGACTCACCCAGGACCCATAAACAGCTCACCAACCATCCAGGACCACATACAGAAGTGTTCATGTGTGTCTTCCTCAAAATGCTGGGCTGGAGCCATTTTACTTTGAGACTTGTTCAGAACTAGCATCTAAAAGGGTCTTTCTGAAAGTAGATTTTAAAAACTGAGATATATATAAGCTGCTGTCACTTTCTGCCTATCCCTTGATACCCCTTTAGAAGTTGAACTCAGCTAGTCTGTGCTTCCAGCCAGAGTCAAAAACCCCCAGCTGCAAACTCCACAATAAGGGAGAACAGTCCTTACAACTGAACATACTCTGCCAGCTTACTTGTGAAAGATATACAATTAAAAAATAAAGTAAAAAAACACGGTCAAGTTGCTCTTTCTCTCATGCAACTCCTGCAATGACCAACAAACTCTACATAAAGTTCTGGTGGCTACTTTACCACGCTATTCAAGGCCATAATTTGCAATTTAATAAAGCAATTATAATTAACTTCAGGGAACATGAAGTGTTGCCCATGTATACTTGAATAATTCACTGTTGTCCCAGGGGCAAGAATAGTAATATACCAGGAATTGCTCCATGTAGTACAAAGTGGAATAAAAGCATATCTGAGTAACAGTCAAATACATCAGAGGTACATGTTTTTCACATGACAACACTGGTCCAAAGAAGCTTATTAAAAAACCAAACCAAACCCAAACAAACAAAACACAACCAACCAAGCAAGCCTATGCACTTTTCCCTTTTATTTAGTCTCAAAAAATGTCACCAATGCATTCTGGTTATTCTATGTAGAAACCCAAACACATAAGACAAATTATCTACATTTCTATTTTGTTCATTATTTTGTTCATCTTTGAGATAACTAATTTCACCACCTTCAAGACAGAGTAACTTATATCCATTCAAGTGTCCTCAGACCTATCCTCCCTATGTTAAAATGTGCATTTTTAACTTTATCAACAGTACAATTTCACTTAGTAATGATACCATAAATACTGCCTGAAGTGAAACCAGCATTTATTCCACTCTCATCCATTTAACACTAGCTCTCCCAAATCCATAAAGCTGGCTGTCTGCTAGAACAAACAGCTCTCCTTAACAGACACGCACCAAGCATTCAGCTGCAGGCCATGGAGGCCATAGGTTAATTTACAGGGCCCGTACAAAAAGAAATATCTTTGCACTCAAATTAATAGGTTAATAGATTGCACATTTTGTGAACAGCTTTGCATGATTTGTACACCACCACCATCTTTCTGTTCTGTTACTTGGGGGATGGTATAAAAGATTTCTGGATTTCAAATCATCCTGCAGTGTCTCAGCCTGGCTAGGCACACCTTGTCTTCTCCAAAGTGCTTTATTGAGAAGACAGCAGGGCAAAATGTACTCTGGCACCATCAGCCTGATTTTCACACTACAGAGGAACACTGAAAGGATTAGGGGATTTTACCAGGATGTTGAGATGTTTACTTAAGAATCATCACCAACAGTATAAAAGGACTAAAGCTATGCTATGGGGCGTGTTTTCTGAGCCTCCTTTATTAGCCCCTAATAGTAAGTTATTAGTGAATGCAAGCTTTTCTTGTCAACACAGGAAAACCTAGGTTCTTGATCTTAAAAATGGGTGATCCTCCACACCAAGTACTTATTAATAGAGGGCATCCAGCTCTTCCCTTCACCACACAGACTGGGGGCGGAAGGGAATGTGGTGCTCTTTTCTTCTGCATTAGAGGCCATTCTGTTGGAGGAATGCTAAAAGAACCACCAAACTTCTCATCAAGTGCTCAGTCACATCCTTCTCAGGCAAAGTCAATTTTCTACACCTGCCTTAGCTTGTAAAATAAACACTAATGCAGCACAGGTGAGGATACCATCTAAATGTGTATGTCTCTAAAATGCTAGGATTGATTCTGAGTAATACAGCTTAATTTTGTATTACATGTTTATGCCATAAAGTCTGTTGATGCATATGAAGGACAAAGTATATTTCTTGGAAAAGATTTGTCATTTGGCACATAGCACCGACTGTTTTATTCAGTTTTCTACAATTAGCAGAGTTATTTTCCATCCAATTAAAAGAACAGGATATGTTTAGTCTATGGACCATTCTAGCACATCAAACAGAAGTCTTATGTGATCAGTGAGAAAATTTGCAGACAATGCATATAGCTTAACCATTCTGCATTATATGTGAAATTCTAGGTCATTAACCCCTTAAGAAGCAAGTCTTCCACACAGCTCTCCTGGACATAGCTTCAGACAGGTCTTTCTTATCCACTCTAAGAGTAAACTGCCTCATCACCTAACAAAACAGCCTGTTTACTGGCTGTTGAAAAAGTCTTCCTTTATGAAAAGTCATGAAATGAAGGGGGTGTTATGATGCTATCCATAAGCAAAATAAACTGAAAAGGAAACCCCTTTGAAATACAGTTTCACAAGAAAAGATTATTCTGAATTGGAATGGCATTTAATTTTTTACATATACATGAAGTCTTTAACTGTAGTCTATTTTCAATTATTTCCCAGAGATGGCCTACTTCTAGTTTCCCATTACAACCTGTGTTAATAATGCTCCAGTGAGCCTGGGGCTAAGATATTACTTCTTCCTATGTGAAATACATTGCATGGTACTAAGTCTTGAGGGTATGTATAGGTTGTTTTGTACTGTTTTTATAATTTTTTTTCCCCCCTCCCTTCTTTATCTAAAGATTCCCAAGGCAGGGCTAACTTTCAAAACTACCACTTCACCCAGAGAAAATGTTTACAGTTAACTCATTCAACCTCTTGTTGTTGAAACCGCTGAGGTATATGATAATGATAAAGACTTGGGTGCATTTTATTTTAAAACAAAGGACAACTCTAAATCAAAGTTTTATTTTAAATCAAAGGACAACTCTAGCACAGGAATAAGCAGTTCTAGATGCATTTGTGACTGATATATGTTGAAAATTAGAGCATTTGTAGGCATGGAAAGACTCAATGGCTGTTCTGGCGGCATTTCATAGGTGTATCACTTTGCTGTTTCTTACTACTTTTAAGATGAAGCTTGACCATCTTATGGTTTTATGGAATTATATGCCCCAGTTGCTTCCACGCAACACCAAGCTCTCTAATCCTGCATACTGAGGTCTTTTTTCCCAGACTCTTCTAGTGCATAGAGAGGACATGATTTTGGCCACATCCACATCTTCCTCATCTTTCTGCTACATAAGAGTGCAAACTCTGAACTGCAATACGCTGATTTTTCTTGGTGGTATTTCAAGGCTGAAATATACTTGGTGCTGGGATCAGGTTCTCCGTAAGTGACTGAAGGTATACTTGTGCTAGAAGTAGGCTGTGAGCACAGTTAACCTACTGGAGAAGTCCTAACAGGTTGAATAATATAAGAGTAGGACCAACAGGACAGGTAAGAAGTTTCCTTTTCCCCCTATCTCTGAACCCACATAACTGTGCAGGGACTCTGGATGAAAACCCAAACCAATGAATTACCAAAGCTGTCTTCAGTACTGTGTTTAGATATTGTGCAGTAAGCCTAGAGTGATGCCATACACCAAATAAAGATCACTACCGAACAGCTGCCGTAACTCTGCACATCTTATACATTAAAAGAAACAAAAAGAACTTTGTCTAGTAAAGGACAAAGAGAGCCTAAGATCATTTAAGTCAAGATCACAAGCTATGCTGAATCTTAGAGGTAAGACTAGAGAGGCAGCCTAAACATTAACACCAGCTTTAGAGTGCTTACTTTCCAGTCCACTCTACTATTTTTAATACTGTAATGCAATTCATGTACAAATATTGAATATAAATTGAAAACTGTCAGAAGAATGTAGTAGCTATGACATCCTCTTAGAAAGTCTGGAAATGAATCCTGCTAGGTCTTGTACAAACCATAGCAGAAACTGTACAGAGAAATCTGAAGTATTTAATAAGCCCTAATAACTGCAAGAAATTTGATAAGGCCTAAAAACTGCAAGCTAAATTAAGGGAATTAATAATTCTTTGTACTGCCTTTGATAGGAGATCCTATAAACACAAATTCACCCTAATGATTGCAGTGTGAAGTGCTCCTAATTCTAAGAAAATCTTTAGAGATAAGCACACATTTCCAGGGGTTGCTCTTAAATGCCGAGTGGCTAGCCCTTGCCTAGAACAGCGTAGATATTTTCACATGTATATATGAACTACCAGAGAAGTCAGCAATTCTACATTTGTTTTGCTTCATGAAGGACAAAAGCGTTATTTGGAAGAAGATGTGAAAACACAGTCTTGATTACCATATCTTACATACCTAAGTTCTACGGAACAGGTTGTTCATAAAAATTCTGCTCCAGGCAACTCTAAAGAGTTAATTTACGGCTTTAGGTAAAAGGACCAGAAATGGTGTGTACAAATGATAAACCTCAACAAAGCTTTACTAGTCAGAACAAACAAAACTGTGCTTCAGTCAAGTGGCAGTAGAAAGAACAGCTTAGGAAGTACACACCGTCCATGCACTTCGTGGCCCATTTTGTAACAAATAAACCAATTTGTGGATCATGTAGCATGTAAAATCACTTTTATGCTTTATTAAAAAATTCAGATTATAGTAGGTACCACATTCCCTGTGCTTTTAAATGCTTTGGTCCTTATTCACAGAAGACTGACAAAGAGAGTGGTGTATCACAGCTTCCAGAAAATATTTACATTAAGATATTAGATCAAAAAGCTCCTGACCAAAAGGGCCAACGTAGCTGGATGATCCAACATCTCCGTTGCAAAGCTTCACAATCCAACTCACACAAGGACCCTCAGCCTCATCTCTCAGACGCTGGAGTTGACAGTCCAAATGCCTAGCTTTGGTGTTTGAAGACTGCTAAGAAAATCTTGCATCTCACTAGTTCACACTCATGCACTAGTCATCATCCACCACATGCAGCAGCTGGACAAACAGAGGTTTGCACTGAACATAAAGATTTCTTTTGATTTGTAATTAAAACCATTACTGGCCATCACAACTCACCTGTCATGGAACTAATAACAGTTTTAAATGTGAGGCATCAAAGGAGTACAAGCACAGATTCAGCCTGAGTTCTGGCATTTATGTCTCTTAAGACACATATTGAACACAGAAATGCTTCCCACATGTAAGACTTCTTGTACCTGTGCTGCAGACCTGACTAAAATACGATCCAAAAATAATATTAGCCCTACACAGAGAAGTAGGTTGGTTTTTGTTTTTGATAAGGAAGCAATAGTCCTCCTTAAAGGAAAGTATTGTCTTCCTATTTCCTTTTTCTAGACATCTATTAAATACCTAACTGGCAATTATGGGAACTTCACATCTACAGACAGCTCACTCTCAGTTTCTCCTAAAGGCTGCTTGTGGACAGAAGCCAGAGAAATCATGTTCTGCTCTCTATGGTCTTTCTTACCAGCCCCTTCTGCCTCACAAAACAGGTGTCCCTAAGAGAACCAAGATGTGTGAAGTAGCTGTGAAGTTACACAAGCCTGGTTAATGATAATCATGCTCAGAGCATAAAGCCAATGACCTAAGTGAGTTGGGATGCAATTCTGTTTGGCTTTCTGTATAGCACAGCACAATTTATTAGATGCATTATGCACATCTACCCCTGCATCAAACAAAACAAAAATCCTTACCCCCCCCAAAACTGAACAATACCACACAACCAAACTGAGCTCAGCAGAACACACTAGGTCCTCTCACTGTCTTTGAGAACTATCAGAGAATGTAAGGACACTGCTAAGCAAAGGCACTTGCATGACATATAGCAGAGCAGAAAGGAAAATCCAGAAGTACTATCACAGACCACATAGAGGAAGGTGGATGACTGCTAACAGTAGTAACAAAAGAACAATTAGTAACAAAAGAACAAGATCTTAGAAGAAAACAGCCTAAGTGTACTTGCACATGACTAGGTGGGTAATGAATCAGCCTGAATGCCTGCAAGCTTCCTGACAGAAAGCCACATAGCCAGCCTTTTCGTATGCAGATGCAAGAAAGATACAAAGACTGTAAGGACCAGCCTTGGTCACAACATGGATCTTCATAGGAACACCAGGAGTAAGTGGCCACCATCGGGACTTAATTACTAATTACTGGTCCTTATTGCATCCTGATTTCCCCCTCTCTGGGAGACCTCCATCTATTGCTTTTACATTTGTCTTGAAGAACACTATGGGAGGGAATGTCAAAATTCAAGGTAAAGGATGTCTGCTGCAGTCCTCTCAGGTGCCGAGCCACTTATCACAGTATGCAATCAAGTTGGTCAATCATAATTTGCCCTTCAAAAATTCAAGTAGACTATTCCAAATCACCTCCTTGTTCTTCATATACCTGCAAATGTCTTCCAGAAGAATCAATTTCTGTCATAATCTTCTGTGGACTAAGGCAAGGCTGACCCCCAAGGGCTCCCACTGGCCCTTTGTGAAGATGAGCCTGATGTTGGCCAAGTTCCAGTCACAGAGGAACTCTCCCAATTATCATGGCCTTTCAGAGACAGATAGCAACACTGCAGTGACATCAGCCACTTTCCTCAGGAGCTTGGATGCACCCGAACACATTCTCTGGACCTGTGCATGTACAGTTTTCATTTACCAAGTCCTCAACTTAATCTTGTCTCATCACAGATATTTTACTCCTTCAAACAATGTCACTAGGCACAGGAAACTGTGAGTCCAAGCCTGAAAGAAGCACCTTATCTGAAGCAAAGAAGGCAATGAACTCCTCAGTGTTTTCCAGGTCTTTGATCACTACATCCTCTGCTCCATTCAGCAGAAGGTCCACATTTTCCTTAGTCTTCTTTTCACTGCCAGCATAGAGTGGAAGACCCTTTTGTCACTATTTACATCTCTCCTATATCTCAACTCCAGTTGAATTTTAGCCTTCCCAATTTATTCCCTATAAGCCCAAGTAATGTTTTTGTCTAAATTCCTCCCATGCAGTCTACTTTTACTTCCTTTCACCTTCCATACAATCTGTTTGTATTCCCTGCTCACTGGCATCTACCTGACTGCACATCAGAGTGGAAAAGACTGAGGAAGGGAGTTGAGGAGATTGTCCTTTAAAACCAGCCTTCTTCACTGGGTCCCTCCCCTTCAGATTACCTTCTCATAGGATCTGTCCTATAAGGTCCCTGAGCAAGCTGAAGTCTGCTCTCCTCAAGTTCAAGGTGGTGGTTCTATTATAAACTTTCTCTTCACTGTCAATTTTTAATGTCATCATTTCAGAGTTGGTGGTGCCAAAGTTGTCATCAACCCCAAATCTATTATTCTTCCTTCTTCACAACTAGTAGATCTGACAGAATTGCTCTGCTAGTCAACTTGTCTAGCACCTGTGTCAAAAGACTCCCAAACAACTACAAGGGGTATGGGCTGCAGCTCCCAGACAATGTGCAGTTTCATCATGTGGGAAACCGTATGATTACATTTGTTTTACGTTAAGATTCAGTGAGCTAACAGTCGAAAAGCACAGCTAAAAGTCAGTGCTCTGTCTTCACTCTTCTCTCACGATGAACAGGAAAACCAGTTGTCTGGAATACAGAGGATCCCACACGGGGCAATTCCCAGGCAAAACTGCAGGCATGACTTCCACAGAGGTTCAACATATCTCTAGTAAACCATCTGAATTCTTTGAAGGCTAAAAAGCTTAATTTAAATGCATCAGGAATATGCAGTGATGTCAGTCTAGCTTTTAAGTATTCTTAAGAAAATGGAAAAAGGAAGAAATGAAAGAGGCAGTCATGATATTTGACAACATAGTCTTTGTTTATCATTTTGAGAATCTCAATCTCCAGCATAGATGGAATTTTCAGAAGGATTTGACCGTCACAAAGGGAAACAGAGTCCAGATGTCCAATACTCAAATAACAGAGCCAAGTCTACAGTTGTTGGGGAGCCAGAGTGATAGAAGTCTGGTGTATTTATGTTCTGTTTGAATATTAAAATATGATTGTCTGATGAGATAGCAGAAGAATGTTTGGATTTTGACAAGAGAAAGAAGGTCTCTAAAAAACTGGAGACTGGTAAAAAAATGCACTAGGTCTAGACTAATGTTCAAGCGCCTTTTTTTTTTTTCCTTAAGGTCAAGCAAGGAGTGAGGAAGGATAAAATATGGAGGTCATTTTCTGTGAGAAGATTTTTATCAGGAATTCCTTCCTAAGACTTTTCAAGCAGCAGAGTTTTGAAATCGCCTAGTAGGCCATCTCCTCTGCTTGCACCCTGGTACTTACATGGGTCACACAGTCATGGCTCAAAGAGCCTACAGATAGCTGCAACATTTAGTTGTAGATTTGGTTCAGTTCTAGCCCTTGTGGACATCTTCCCACTTCTTAAGCATCTGTTCCCTGCAAAGTCACCTTATCCTTAGCTAGGAGCAGACAGTCAGAAGACACGCACACTACATCCTTTTCCAGAGTGGCTTCATGTCTGCTCTTCTGCTAGTCTACAGTACAGACCTCTCAGATGAAGAAGGGCATTTGTCAGTATTATTTTTCAATCAATAACTTTTGCAACTAAATGCTGGTAACCCTAGCCACAGTTAGAGCTTACTTGCCAAGCAAGAGAGCTGTATGAGTCAGAGGTGAGAAATGAAAATTCACACCGTTCTCAGTATGAAACACATCTTGAAAACAGAGTCCTCCAGCTTGAAGACATAGACCCAACATATCCACACACCCCTCCAAGAGCGCTTCTGAAGCAGCTAAGCACATCATGTCTTCAGTAGTAAGCAATGTTTCACTATTTCCCAAGCTACCTTCCTGCTACTAAAAGTCACTCTACTTAAGGCCCAATACTTATATACCTCAGGTTCAAAGCAGACTACACAGATAGCAGTGAAAAATACTGAGAATTTCAAGAATGCATAACCTTTACTGACACCTAGCAAAATAGCTTCTAGTGCTAAGACCTATAAATCCTCGCCAAAGAGGCTTAAAAATAAATAAGGAACTTTAGTCATCTGATGTGCATTTGCAAAATTGCTGTGGGAATAATGTGATTGTCCCTGTTTTCCATCCCCACATTGCATACTAGAGCATTGTAAGAGCTGTATCAGGCCCACAGAATCACCACAGTTTGGGTGCAGCTCAGGAAAAGGAGTGTGACAGGGAAAACACAACACAAAGAACAAAACGAAGGATTGGAGAGCTCATCAGTGAGATGCTCAATAATTGAGCTAGATTCCAGCAGAGCCCTGCATCAATGTCCTTATCGTACAGAGCTGGCAATATTTTTCATACAGACACCTTACATGCCTGTCACCGTCTGATAACAGTTCTACATGTCCTTGTCCTTTGTTCTGTGAAACAAATAATACTTTACTTAAGGACAGAGTCATTTTGCAATTTATATTCCCCCTTCCCTTTCCAACACTGTACATGTGGGAATAGCTGGTCCTTAAGGTCATAGATTACAATTGATAAAGCTCTATACATCTGTGAGGGTCCATCTATATTCACAAGGACATGATTCTATTCAAAAGATATGTAACAACCCCCACTCACATTCTTCCTCAATAGCATCTTTGCACAAGAAGGGACAGAAAGACGTGGGCTTACTTTTCCCTAGCGACTGTTCTTCATCCCTTATCTCACACAGCTACCTCTACCATACAGTATTAACAGTTTGTGACATTTTCCAGACTCATTTACAAGCGCAAAGTCATAATAAAGAGCCACAAACATCCAGTTATTAACCTCTTGCAGAATATGGTATGAAAGGATTAATGCTCAAGCACGAAAAGGATTAGAAAGGCTATCAAAAAGGAAGGAACTCAAGAATGAAGTTTCCCCTTGTGCAAACACAGGGAGGATTTTTTCAACAGGTAACAACTGTTATCACTACTGATAGCCAGATAAGAAACACATTTAATGATATTATGTTTTATGCACTCAACTTCATCAGGATTCACTCTGTAGTATTTAACCAGTTATATACCTTTGGATCAAAGTAACCATTCACAACCCAGAGAAAGAGAACCAGTTCTATTTAAGGTACACAAAATGGAAAAAAAATCTTTCCACTGTTATTTAAGCCTATAAGGACTTGAGTATAAGAAACAGCAACGTTGCAGTTTTCTTTCCTAGATGGAAGGAATGCTTCTTCCATTGGAACAGAATTTTCTGAGAGCATCTTTCCAATTTAGCTCTGACTGTAACATTTTCCTGTCTTCAGTGTGGACTTTAGGTCATTACATAGCCAGCTGCAATTTTCATTTAGTTAATTTTCATTTAGTTAAAACCAAACAAAAAGTCATGAGTTTGTTACATTTCCAAAATGCACACATGGCACAAGAGCTGGTTTCATCTGCGTGCATTAAGACTGCAAAAAAATTGAAATAATTCAAGTTAAGAATAGTTAAGAAATTCATATCATACCAGTCAGAAATGATAAACCCAAATCAGTCTCAGAAGAAAACAAGGTTAATAATATCCTAGTCACTAAGTCACCAGTTTAAGGGACAAAAATAAAACACTAAAGTTCAAATACATTAAGTCACCGAATACAGCACCTCAGAACCATCTGAGCTCTACTCATTAAATTACGTATAATATTTAGAGAAAATGTTGTTAAAATATTTTGATGGCTAGGTAGCAACACATCTGACTTATAGCCACAATGGCTTCTATAAATTGGAAGAAACAAGCTATTCTGACATCTCCCCAACTTCGAAGAGCCTAAGCTCAAATCAATGAGACATCAACACAGAATGCATTCATTTGGGTTTAATAGCACAAGACTAAAATATCCAATTTACAATGAAGTACACTTCCTTATTTTTTTCCCCCTTCTGAAAAATATAAAGTGAATTAAAAACCCTCAAAACCAAGACTGCTATCAGTGAGGGCTTTGCTCCTGTGTTTTGTGCTCCCACTAAGGCCAAGACATAAATAAATCTTTCCCAACAACATGCATGCAACTTGACAGATTCCAAAAAACCAACCTCTTAATAAAGCTTTTCCAGGAAAGGTGACATTTTCTTCATGAGCATTCCCTCTGCAATAAAAACTCATTTGGCCCACAGCTCCAGAGAAACATGCTCTTTTTGCTCCATCCATCAGATCCAACACTACAGTTAGTCTCACCAACCCAGCAACCCAAGCTGCACCCAGATGAGAAGACGAGTGGTCCTTGCATTTCTTCCAATTCACTGCAGGTAAACTATACCAAAGAATCATCAAGTGCACATTGCAGACAGGAAAAGATCAAGGGAAGGTTTCTAATGAGCTTCCCAGATCCTCAATGCCACAAAAAATGGGATGTCCTATTGGATTAAAAACCAGTACACCAGCTCTGTCAACCATAAAGCTTTATTTAGGAGTAATAAACCATGCCTTTCAAAAAACATCAGAGATCAAAACACAGGATGCAAGTGTGGACAAAGTTTTGCAAAAGCACTCAACAAGTTTCAGAGAAAATAGGTTTTCATCAGTTATGTTATAACCTTTACAAAATTAAATGTTTACACTTGACCAAGGCTTCCTTATACCTATATTACAGTCTCAGTTCATGCTAATTCAAAGCTCAGACACTTGAAGACATGCTACACCAAGACATATGCAAGCCGAGACTTTTCATAAAGTTTTTCATTGTTTATACAGTTGGTAACCATTTACTGCTGAAGGCAATATGCAGTAAAGGGATTTTGTTGGGTTTTTCTTTTTTTTTAGTTTTTATGAGTTGATACCACATGTTTTCACAGACAAAAGAAAAAAAAATTCCATAAAATCCAAAGCAGCCAGATTCATTTTGGAAAGAAGCTTGCAAAATCCCAGTGAACCACATCTGCAGAGTAACTGCAGCAATGATGCAAGCTCATTCCCTCTAGTTCCTAGTTTCTGTATACTAAAGTTTATCCCTTCATTTAACATAGCACTTGTCTCTGAAAAAGGTTCTTCCTACCTTGACTACCATCTAATTAGGTTAGCCCTCACCCTATTAAAATTTCTTAAGCATTCCCACTCCATCCATCAATCTAGTGTCCTCATCCCATGAGATTCTCTTCTGACGCCTCTACAAAATTTAGTAGCTCAGATGTGACTTTGGCAGCCAAACAAAGCAATAACCTGTAGCTCTTGCAGTAAATTTCACTGTCTTGGAAAGTTAAATATCTTGGACTAAAGCTTGTGCAACTTCTTGAAGTCATTGCAGGACAAAGTACTGACTCCATCTCCCAGATCCACTTCTGTTAAGCTGTCTCATTTCAAAGCAATTCCACAAGTTAGCTTTAGCTGCAAGCATTCCACAGTTTAAGAAGTGGGATGGGGTTTTTTGGTGGCTTTGTTTTTTGTGGGTTTGTTTGTTGTTGTGTTTTGTTTTGTTTTTTTAAACACAAGCCTGCAATAGGAAGACACACAGACTCAAAGTGAACTCTGAAAGCAAGTCAAGGTAGCCTGTGATCCAGTCAAGGCTGTGAACTGAAACATGCAAGTTTGACAGGAAAGCACAGTCTACCCCTCAAAAGAAGGGCTTCAGTATCTTACCAGTGAAAACCCTTGGGAAATCCAAAAATCCTGTCTTGTCTTGCACCTCATCTGTTCATTGTAGCGGGGGGGAAGGAATAAAAAAAAAAAATCCATCTGTTCATAGGAAGCTCCCAAATCCAGCAGTACAGACTGCATGCTGTTAAATGAGTGCATTCACAGTACAGCGTTTTGGAAGTGTGCCTATACATTGTGCAGGGAGAAGGAAGGAACTTTCAATTAAAAAAAAAAAAAACACACAAAAACCAAAACAAGTGAGAGATGGAAAAATCGCCCCAAGCTGGTGTATCCTAGCATCTCAAAACTGGTAAAAACTATCACAGAACTTCCCTTAGTAGCTTTTACATAAAACAGATTATTTCAAGCATTAGAGTAACTAACAGCACAATTACAACCTGACCATATGCACTGTATCTCCTGAACAAAGAGTATGTACTACATGTCTTCAGCATATTGTTGACTGCCTTTCTTTGGGATGTTTATTGAGCCTGACATAAGTATGGACAGCTCTCCCTGCACAGTTATCACAGAAAGAGAAAGGTGACTTTTCCAATTTCAAAAGGAACCAAAGCACCTCCATAGATACTTCATCCGAACTGCTTTTCCCATTCCATTTCAGCTCTCATCCAAAATTTTTTTTTTTTTTTTTTTACACTTGAGTACAATCATAGAATTATTTCAGTTGGAAGAGACCTTTCAGATCATCAAGGCCAATTACTGGTTGCTTTGTAGCATGGCCTTAAAAATAATGACTGAACTTGGGGGTTGCCATCTCCTGGAGTTGCATCCTCTTAGTAGTGGCTACACTGTCTGTGTTCCGACACTTGACAGGGAAGCCGATTGTTGCCAACCAACTTTGTCATCTAACTTTAAAGGTTTTTTCCACCAGGAACTCAAGGAGTCCAACTCCATTGACTTACAGGCACCTAAAAAAATTCCTTCCTTTTCTTGATGGCCCATATAACTTAAGGCATATAACATTACTTAATTTTCATTCTTCTCTCCCCAGTTTTGAGACCTGAACACTACTGATGGCCACATTTCTATATACATAAATACACTCAAGGTCTACTTTTTACATTACTTGTATTTCAGCCTCTGCCTTTCCCATGACTTTAAAACTCCTGCCTACATGTCTTCCATCTGTGGATTCAAGTTTCAGTAACCCGAGGCTCATCAACAAAATACTACTGAAGCTTGTATCTGCAAGCACTCAAGTGCAGCAGCAGTTTTCCACAGAGGTGGAAGTCCTGTGAGTGCAGCAGAACTACTCGGGTGTGTAAAGTTACTTACGAGCTTAAGCACTTTCGGATCTGTCCTCAATTTTTAAAGCGGGTTTTCTGCCAAAATGGCAAGGAGCTTCACAACAATCAGCAGTTCTTTTGAGATTTCCTCTTCTTATTATAAATCTTACAAGAACAGCTGTTCTGGAGAAAACTTGGCCATATCTGAATGTCCACACAGGCTCCAAAACCACAGGTGCAGCCTCCAAGCCAGGGATGCATATGTAAGTCTTCCTAGAATTCAATGGGATTCAGGTGTTCCTCCTTTCTCTAACTTCAAATCCACCACAGAAGGCACAGTGATCAATAGTAAAGCTTCACTAACGGACAGGTATTTGCTGCTTACATTGCAGCCAACACTATTAATGAGATTTAGGGTTGAGAGTTTAGCAGGACTTTTTTCACTGTTCTCGATCCTGACTGGCCCTGTTGTGTTAAGCTTAGTGGGTCTTTGTTTTAGCATTGCAAGTCAGTAGGGAAACAAGAAAAACTAGACCATGCAATGTGTGGGCAGGGTTCTCGGGGGGCAGAGGGCTACCT
This sequence comes from Chloroceryle aenea, assembly GCA_013399075.1. Classification (NCBI taxonomy): domain Eukaryota; kingdom Metazoa; phylum Chordata; class Aves; order Coraciiformes; family Cerylidae; genus Chloroceryle; species Chloroceryle aenea. The sequence goes on from VWZY01008299.1 coordinate 252,492, forward strand.
TGCTGTATCACTAGAAAAGGCAGCTGTTCACAGCATGATTACAGTATTACACATGCTGTAATCAGCAAACACTGCCTGTAACAGCCCTGGAAGTTATTCCTGCTGAAGTTATTGTTCTTTGTAAGCTTCACACATTAGCACTAGACATGAAGCAGACACTGCGCTAACATTAAGAAAATTCATGAGACCTTCTCAGCTTTCTCAGTTAAGAAACTTGGCTTAAAAAGAAAGAGGTGTTCTCACCTACAGTCATAGCAATTCCTGTACCATTTTCCAGCACACTCGTCTTCTACCTTCTCCAACATAAAGTTTGCTGTTAGATAACCTTTCAACAAGACAGACATTTTTTTCCTGCCACTGACAGCAAAACAGTGGTAGATAATTCTTTAAATCCTTCTTAATTTGCATATTTTAGTTTCAAAAAAAGCCATATTAATTTGTTCATATGACTTTGCTTCTATACTAGGAGACTTGAAACCCACGCATTTAAGTTACATATTTCAATCTCGTTCCACAAACATCTCCTCCAGAAGTCATCACAAATGTATGTCACTCGTGATCATAGAAGTGGGAAAGGTGAAACAACTTTAGACACCAAAATTTATGTTATGAAATTATTGACTTTGAAGCTAAATTATTTATTTAATGGGTTTTCACTCAGTCATCAAGACAAAATTTGCATGGAGGAGTTATCTACATAGGCTTATATTGCTAAAGCCTCTCAGTCATATTCATTGCACCAAACATCATCAATTGTGTTTTCTTAGAGGCTAAAAAAGACAGTTTTTCATGCAGTACTACTCAAGTCCAACAAACTGTAAATAATATAGTTTAGTTTGAAATACCCATTAAAAAAACTATTCAAAACTTGACATAAGCTATCTCATTTGGAGTGCGGGAGGAAAAAAATAATTCAGCAGAAAAATACATGTAAATTACTCTGACTCATACTCCAATAGATACAGATCATACAAACTGCTACATACAAACCATTCTGAGCTTCCAAGTAGCATCAAGCTCTAGTATTACAGCAGGGCTTCATAGGAAGAGAAAGAATTCCTAGAATTTCTGAGCTTCTAAGTTGTAGGTGCAGAACTTAAAGTGGTCTCTGACACTCAAATATCCACTTTAAATTCCTCACCTATTCTTCACTTGTTGAAGGACTTCACTAATGGCTAAGGAAAGAACTTTGGTAAGGATCAACAGAAAGTAGAGTAAAAACTATGGCAGCTTTTCATGCTATTAATTGCATTTTGTCTCCCTTTACGTGCAAGTTGAACTATATACTGAACCATACTCAAAGCTGTTAAAAGTCAAGAGAAACCAGATTCTAAACTCTCTAGAGCCAACAGGTTAAAAAATCAGCTTATGGTTCATGAATTCCCACAGCACCACCATCAGTAAATTCATTTACAGATACATTTATCTCTTGATACTCTTCAGTCAGTGCTGACTGTCAATGGACAGCAGCTTGTCATATAGTCATTGCAGTGGGTTTCTCCTGTCAGCTTGTGGGTGGGAGTTAGAGAGGAGACACTGCATGGTATGACTAATTTAGATGACATTCAAATAGACAAACCATTCATCATGGTCCTCAACCACAGCAAAGACCCAAGCCAATTTTCAATCAGCATTTTCTCTGCTTCACAGAGGCAGCACTAATAGCTAAGAGTACAACCCACAAGTACATGGCAAGGGTCCTGGGATGGGAACTCAGGGTAAAACCAACTTGATCTCTACAGGATAAAGGTTCCTCAGGAGGTTTGGGTGTGTAACGAAGCCTTCACTATAAAAATGATGTGTTTAATTTATAAATTAAACCAAGCAGGGAACAGTAGACTTTTTCAAAGCTACTAGAAATCTACTGGCACAAAACAATCCTCATACAAACATTTCCTCAGTCACTTGCTCTTGTCAAATAGATTTATTGAAATTTTCCTGGCAGAACATACCTCTTCCAGATCTCTTAATGCCTCACGCAACTCTTTCAGGACAATAACTACAACAACCACGAATCATCAGTGTATATGAAATTCTGAGAGTCAGGTAGTTATTCTAGTTATTTGCCACTGTGTTCTCTCTTGTATTTCCCCAAACAATTTCTGGTAATCATGCACAGATAAAATTTCATATAGAACACTTAAAATGCTGAAGGAGAATCATTGTGAAGCTGACAAAAGTGGAATAATTCCTAATACTGACCTCTTTACACACTTTCAGTAGTTTATCTTCAGACAGAGATGACATCATCTAAGACAGAAATGTTATCTTACTGATAAGCAGTTGTTACTTTTTTCCATATGACAGTGTTTTCTTTAGCACAATAAAAATAATTTCTATGACCTTTATTTCCATTTATTGTTTGAAGAGACTAACTGAAATTACAAACAGGGAGCAGGAGCAAAGAATATATATATTTGTACATAGTTACCGTACTACAGATATTTAAATGTCTAAGTAAGGGTGATTTTATAGCAAGGAAAATAGTGGGTAATTTTAAGCTACCACTTGAAAAGTTCTCACACAAAATACTCAAATCAACTCTGATTAGAAGCCATTTCACTTGACTAGTCTAAGTGAGATATTCTTGTCTAGGTCCTTTGTCATAACATCATTTAACACAAACCAAAAGCTACCCTTTCAATCTCGATGCTTGACAACCAGGACCTACGCTGAAGTCATGCCTTTATCAGCAGTGCCATTTTTCCTGTCCGGTGTAATTTCCTGTCCCCTAAACCTGGGACCCTTCCTGCCAATGTGTGCTCTGACCTGGAGAGCTGAGCAAAGCTAATACACTAGCAAGCATTTTGTGATGGCATTTCATAGCAGCCAGTAATAGGTGAAGTGTCCAAACACATCAGGCCTCCAAACTCTGCTCCAGAGGATTTAAACCACTGTGTTACATTTGGCCAGAAATGTTGGCAAAATACTGATGAGATATGACTTATGGAAAGTCAAACTTCAGCAAACTGCTCCATCTTAAAAGAATTGGTTTAATTTACAGTCAGAGACCAAACATAAATCTACTGTTTGTTGTTTGGCTGCCCTTTCCCCCGTAAAAGATTGCACAGTGCACTGCAAGATACCATTCATGGTAGGACCAGATTGCAACATGAAGAACAGCTAAAGATTAGAAATAATAATAATCCAGAAGGTTTCACAGGAATGTTTTGCAGAACATCTATTCTCAAACCCTGCCTTCTCACTTCAGAGCAGATTCCTCTGAAGAAGAATGGTTACTTTCCATTGAGCTCCCAAGGTCTCCTCCTCTTGGAGACCACCCTCTACTTGCTGCTACATCTTTGGTCACCATGAAACAGAAGAGAAGTCACTCTGATTGGCATAAAGCAACCAGCAATGCCAGGGACTCAGCGCTGCCTACAGATGCCACGCATAAGCTGGATCACCTCCTCGCTGCTGCAAATGATGCAACACTGACCTGTAGAGCAGGAGTCAACATTAAGAGCAAGGTTGTTGGGTAGCATCTAGTTAATAAATCCAGCAACCTTCAGCTTTAAAATTAATTCAGCAGCAATAGGGCTGTCCCAAATCCCATTCAACCTTCATTAATGATGCAAATCCATTAACATAATGGTTTGAAAAAATACAATATATTTTGGTTGCTAGGAATACCCCTTTATTGATAAGCAATGTAAGGTTGAGTGGGGAAACAGTACTTCTGAAATCAGTCTACTAGGTATTTTTAAATTAATCAGTGATAACTCATGTAAAACAGCTGACACCTGCATTTCCTACAGCCATAAATTAGAAACACTTCTAATACATTGCTAATTCTGAACTTCCAGAAAAAAAAAAAAAAACACCAAAAACTGCAAAACAACAAGCAAACAAAAAAACAAACCTACACAACAACAACAAAAAATAAAACATAATTAAAAAAAAAGCCACACAAACAAAACCAAAACAAAACCGCACCCAAAACAAATCAAACAAAAACCAACAGAGAGACTCCTTGCTAAAATGAATTCTTTGGGACAGGAAATCCGTGAACAAGAGCTTCCTTTTCCCCCTTGCTTAAGTAGCAAGAGTTAGAATTGGCCACAGAGGGAGAAACTCCATAGCAGCAAAAGCTTTCAACATCCCACAAGAAAGCAAGCCAGCATAGTGCAGGAACGTTTAAGTAACTGCAGTTTCATAGTAATTTTTCACATCACAGACTCAACAAATGCCCACTGAGAATGCCACTTCGCCCCAATAGCCTAATTTATTAACCAGACTTTTTGAATTTTGAAGGAGTTGATTTTTGGTAATAAAGGCTTTAACATCATGTTCTGCAATTAGAAAAATTTCATTATCTTGGTCTTTTGGTACACGTGGACAATTTTGTTGTTTTTAAGAGCTAGCAGAATTCTAAACCACTAGGCAGCTCCACAGGAGTGAGGGAGATTGAAAATGGAGAAAAAAACCTGGGGGAAGGAGAGTGGAGTGTGGCATTCCATAGATCAAATGGTATCAAATAGATCATTGTACATACTTGTTCCTGGTCCCACTGCATGCCACAAGCAACATGATAGCAGATCCTAAATCTGTCCAAAAGGAAAAAGCCATTTGGACTTGTTGCAAAAGCTTAAAGATAGGGGGAAAAAAAAAAAAGTAGAGCCAGAAACTCCAGACCTGAGCTATTTTGAAGACCTCCTTGGCAAAAGACAAGGAATGCCCTTTGCTACCAGATTAATTCCACAAATAAATGAGACTGTTCAGCCCAGCAGCTGTAAGCAATGTCACAACAAGAGCAGGTCGCTTGACTTGGCACAAGGCAGGACTACCTCAGCTGCCCTCCCTGGGACTGCCGAGGTAGTTTAATGAATATGTGTACATGCCAGCAAGCAACAGACAATCAAAAGAAATCTGAGATGCTTTTATTTTACCCATATGAATTAAGACAAGCAAAGCTGGTTTTTGTCTGCAGTAAGTTTAGGCAGACTGGTATAGGAGCATTAACCTATGGCTCTTTTTTTCCCGTTCAGTGATGAAAATGAACCACACACATCAACTGTAAATAAGATCATCCAGAAACGGTAAGAGTTTCATAACTACCCCTTAAAGGGGAGGAAAGGAGAGAGGGGAGAGATGAAAACTGATGTACAGAAGGAAGGGATGGAGCTGTCTTTAGTTTCTCAGCAAGAATATACTTGTGAAGATAAAGCTACAGCTTATAAACTGTATTTTCCTTAAAATCTGTATACATCAATCATCATCCTGAAGTCCTTTTACTTCTGGGGTTAGTTTTTTTTTTTCCCCAGACAGATACCTTTTTCTCATCTTTGAGCTAAACAGAAAAGGCATGAGAGTCCACTTCTGGGCCCAGGAGTGGCTGGAAAGTCCTGCACTGGAGCTGAGCACCACAGCTGTGGTTTGAGGTTAACCTCAGGCATTGGGAGGCTGGGGTGAAGCATCGCCTGACATCACATTTAAAAGCAGCCACTTACTTTTAACCAGATGGCCACCACAACACAGCCTTCCCCTTGAAAACCACAAGAGCACACTATGTTTCTGGCTTAACTTTCCCATTGCCCCTGAGAAAGCTAGAGGCTTGGTCAATAAACGTGTCCACCATATTCACTCCTTAATGTTACGCCAGTGGTAACAGTCTACCCATGTATCAGATGCAATGAAATCAGACATTAAATCTACATTCTGGTGCACTTTGATTTATGCCATTTCCAGCTGACAATTTTTGCTTGATAAAGCCCTGCCTAAAGGCTGTTGCAAGGCCTGCTCAGCGTTTGTGTGGGTCAGCCCATCTCCAGAACGGGTCTTGGCTGGGCTAAAAAGGTACCCAAGGCAGCAAGCTATCTCAATGGCATCCCTTCTGCTGGTAGAATGGGGATTGCACTTAAACAGAGGAAACACTGCAAGTCTCATGCCCAGGAAGACTGGCTAACATGAGGTTAGCAGTAGTCTTTTTTGAGGCCAGCAAACCATTTGGAAGAGAGGGGGAAGGCATCAAGTTCTGAGGGGAGAGGGAGGAGGAGGGAATTCTAAGAGCACTTGGACATGTCAGGGATATCTGGTTTCAGTGTATGTTTTACAAGAGGAATGGCATGCTTAAATATGGCCACACACATCAGTCAAGCAGTGATCTTGATAAAGGTTTCCCCTTCTGGATTATTCCCCATTGAGCTGCATCAATGATTTATCTGCATGAGTCCTGTCACCAAAATGAAAGGCAAGGTGCTTCAGTGAAGGCACTCACTTGTCACCATTTATTTCAGAACATTTTCTGGGTAGTGATGCTGCTGACAGTACTGTCTCATTTCAGATCTCCAAGTTCAAAAGGCCCCTTCCTGGGTCCAGCTGGAGACAATGCCCATTTACCTGCACAGCTGCCCAGCTAGAGGCAGATTTTACATCTAAATGTTGGAAGAGTACAGTTGTTCCCATCTATGATGCTATTAGCGCAGATTGGAAAATGTCAATTAGGTATAAGTGTTTCGTACTGATTAGCTGTTAAGATATGTATACATACCATGGGATAATAGTTAAGTATTCAAATTACTCATCTACTTTGCTGTGCACTAGGTCTTGTTCTTTCTCTAAAATGAGCTATAATCTACAAAAACAAAGAATAAGGAAAAGGAGAGAAAGAGAGGCAACTCCCACAGCAAGGAGTATCTGCCTAATAATAATCTCAGGAGTCACAGCTGCAAGGCCAAGAAACCAACAGCATGAAAGTAACTGCAGGAGAAAAATAAGGGGGAAATACTGCCCCAGGGTGTCAGTGGCTTGGGGGGGGAAGCAGACTCTTAACCTTACTGAGGCATCAAAGTTCTTAAATGTGCCATGCACCAACAGCACCTGGGGATCTTCTGAAAACCAAGAGTTCAGTCAGAAATCTGGAAGATGCCCACAAGAGTAGCTAAGCATGTTCCCAGGTTCAGCAATGATGAGGAGATCTATGCTATAGAGAGTTAAGAAAAATCCACAAACTACTTCCCAGCGTGCCAGCCAAGCACAATGGAAAAGGAAGCTGTTCTGAGACAGCCTCACCTCATAGCAAAGTCCATCTCTGAGGTCAGGTGGGCGGTCTTTTCACTAGAGATAAGGGCCAGCCTACAGCAGGTGACATGAGCTGCCTCTGGTTGCATGTAGCTGGTAACCATCTTCATTCCTCAAACCTCAATCCATCAACTGAATCCAAAAGGGAGGGATGAAAAGGTCAGGTTCAGTATTGTACATATTGCTAGATGCAATAAAAGGCAGTTAAGACTGACAATCACAATCCTACTTCAGTCTCTTTGTGTCATCCTGCTTTGACTCATAAATGCATGTGAACATTTGTAAAAGGAACTTCAGCTGAGTATGTCATAACATTTTTATGTTGAAACTCATTATCCCCTGAAATAAAGATGGTGATGCTTCTCATGCTGACAGTCACAAAAGTCTTCACAGGAACTGAATTTACAGAATACATTTAAGCTTCAACACCATCTTTCCCCAGTCAAAAATATGTACACCAAACAAATAGTTTACATAAAGTTCAGATATTTAGCTCATGTGAGCAAAAACCAATTAAGAAAAAATTCTAGCTTTAGAATTTTCATTCACTGCATATATTTACATACTGGAAGAAAAATCATCAAGCTCTTTAAGAGGTGGCAAGATGCAACTAAGTGATGAATCGACTTTGTTTACTCAAATTTGTGGCTAACAGTTACTTTATAAATATTTTCTTCATGTGTATTTGTCTGCTTATTTCCTCTTCAATGTATTTTTGTATTCAGAAATTGGGCCCTCACTAACATCTAATGGGTGAACTGAATGGCTATACAGTAGAAGATATCAATAAAGCACAATCTTTTACTCAGAATGCTTCGTATTGCTCTAATACCACATTAAACAAAACCAGAACAGGGCTTTCACAAGAATCATAACACTTTCAGGCAAATGCAGCAAGACCCTAGTCAGAGAAACCACAGGAAAAATAAGGTTCTAAAAAAAAAAAAATAACCCACACACCACACATATCCTACTGCCCATAACCTTAATCTTCAAATTTCAGGATAACTAAAGACTGATAAATTGTACCTGTCTTGTGTAAGGCTTTCTGCAAGAGCACACGAGGAAGCGCAGCCAGCTGCTGCCTTCTACCCCTTACAGAATAGAAGCTCTTATTGTCAGAGATCAGAAACTGACAGCACTCACACCTGTGAAGGAATGGGAAAAATGAAGCTCCAGATATGATGGCCACACTCTTACCAGCAGGCTACAACTACTCTCTTTACTGTATTTAGGGCTTTTTCTAGAGCCCACACGAGATGCAACAGGCACACACACACTCCAGCTTCAAAAATCCTCTTTCAGGTAGCTTCATTCTGCCAATGCCTCCACTTACTTCAAGGTCAGCTACTTTGGGAAAGAGGGCATATTCTCTGTTTTCCAGAAACCACCTGGACCTACAGGATTTAACATCAAAAGCTATTTTTCTTGGTGCCTGGTTATCAAGTGTCTGCCATACAAATTTCTGCATTCTCTATGCCATCAACAGAAACCTGTACAAAGCTATCTTGTGCTCAAATCTCAAGTTTCTCCTTTTCCACAAGAGACACTAGCTGCAAGCATTTTCCCAGGGTTCCAGCCAGAGTTTTTATTCTGCTTACCTGTGTCCTCATTTGGGAGCTTATCCTCTACTTCCACCCACTGTCATAGTGCAACTATTGTTCCGAGATATGATTTCATGCCAACACACCAAAAGAGACTCGTATGATGTAAACCCTCTGTTTTAAAGCCAGACAGATAAAGTTTCCTTTCTGATCAACACTTACCTTACAAAAATGATAACGGAAGTCTTACAATAGCATCCTAAAACTTAGCTCAACTTTAAATATAGGGTTTTCTGATTCCCTGAAGCTTTTGACATAGGGCAGCTCATCTTAGTCACAAACCAAAATGGACACAAAACCCAAGCTTCTACCCTAACTTTTAAAGGATCACCAAGTGCTCTGGAAATAGACTTTTTAAAAAAAAACCAAAAAAACTCAAGGGTCACCGAGGCACAAGTGATTCTCTGAAATGAGCCGGAAACTTCTTTCTACCTGGATGTGATACTATCATTCTGCTGTCCCCAGAGCCTTCCAAGAATTAGCTACAAAGAAATGTGACATTAAATGCATAGTTAGTGTACCTGTGTAAAAGTAAAAATTTGTAGATTTTTAAACTGAAAAACAGATGCGTACTTCAATTCTGCCACAAGACATTTTGGAGTGTTCCAAATGAATACTATTGTACAGTATTAAAAAAGGCAGTACAGGGGGTATTAAGTGATTCATTTCAGTTTGACTTTTCATTCTAATTACAGAAGTTAGCAAAGATGTTGAGATAAAACAGATTTAGAAGAGCACTATGATAGCAAGCAGATCCCCAGCTAAGACAAACTGACAGAATAAGCTTCCACAACCTTTATGACAGACAAATTTTGATCTATTAACCTTCACAAGCTGAATTTTAGCCAAAGAATTCAGACAGCCTGAACACAGAGAAACAGATGACTCCACACAACAGTACAGATGTTACATACTAGCCTGCCCAGCCCTCTCTCGTACCACAACTCATTTCAAAACTCCTGATGCATGGACTCCTACTTATGACTTCTTATTTCCAAGGAGCGATCATAAGCATGAAAAATGTTATATTCCAGTGGAAAGGTGTAGAGTAAGCCAGAAAATTCATGCTGGACAAGGTCTTTGATCAGGGAGGTGAAGACAGGTCTGCAATGCTACTCAGAAGATTACTAACAATTACAGCGGTTTATTATCTATTAGCAAGGGAAATAAGTCCCTAGGACTGTATTCTGGTAGGGTAAAACCAAAAAGTTTCCTGGCTAAGGGCATTTCAGCCCTGCTTCTTTCCTGTTAGAACAGGTAAGGGTAGCACACAGTCCCAAGCCTTCTGAGTCAACAGCACCCACATTGCTCTCTCATTTAGGCTGGTGCCAGCTTTAAAGCACGCAGTTCAGTGAGGTATGAGAGCGATGGGCGCGAGAAGACAGGAGAAAAAGAAACTGCCCAAGAATGATAAAGAACAAAGAACTGGTATTAAAACTAGGAAAATTCATTAGGTCACTCATATCACAGGAGACCAAGATTGAAAGCTGTAGAGAGAAACAGTTCAGTCAAGGACAGTGATATTTCCTTGCCTGCATAATTTGTATGTAGACAGCAAAAATGGGAGAGAATTACAGGGAGTTGAAGAGATGATCTTATATTTCGGCCAGCTACATGGCTTGCTCCGAGATCTGAATATTCTTCTGGCTTGTGCTGCTGTACTCAGTTGTGTTAATAGTCATTTATTCCAAGATTTTGATAGCCGATTACTAGTCACACTTTGCTCATTTGCTATGAGTGCCTGGCATCCCAGTGCATGGAAGAGAGCCATAGCTCTGCCTCTGTAATGCTACAGAATATGCCAAGCACACAGCAAAGCAGACAAGGTCTTAAGAGTCGCAAATTAGCATACAGTCTTGAATCTATTTGCTCCATAGCACAATCCCAGTACTTATAGCAATGACACGAAATAAGATTCATGTTTGCAAAGAACTTTTTGCAAAGGTACTTTACCAATGAGCACCACGAAAGTCTGGGAAAGTAATTCTGTGCTTGGGATTTGAATAGCACATGATAAACATGGCATTGGACTGCATGTTGAACAGTGAGGATAAACACTGAATAGTTGTTCATTAAGAGCGGCACTATTCATTCTGCACACTAAAGAGATACTCAGAAGAAACACAGCAGTGACCACGTATTTAATATGCATGCCCATGAAGGAGACTTCAGCTTGCAAAGACAACACTATTGTATTATTTTACCAGGCCTGACCTTGCAAATTTCATCACGTTCTCCATGACTGAAGACAGAAACACATGTATTTATATGGCTAATTCTTCTTTCACTTGCATTTAGCAGTCTTCAGTGAGATCAGGTTCTAAGATGCTGGGTGCTGTATGTGCAAAGCAAAACCCTATCTATTTCCACAGGGAGAATACAGCACCACACCTCTTGGTAAACTAAGATTTTAAACTGTCTGTGCTGTTCAGGCTAGCAAATGTTGCAAACGTAGGCCAGGACATGAAGTGTCAAAAGAATGAACAGTCAGACAAAGTATATACTCAACCGAAAAATACTAAGAATAAAATTTAAAAAATCCGATCGAAGAAGCTTCATTGTGCTGTCCTGAAGTCAAATAGCTTGTCTGCGCTTTAGTGGAGGTAAACCTCTAGCATTAGCTCAGAGCTATCCTATATATACAAACAAGAAACTAACATTTGCATTAGTATTCACTCATCTTCTCACAAGCTCTGCTGCTCGTGAGGGCACAAAGCTGGATTTTCTGGTACAGTATACATAAAAACTCTATTGGTGCAGAAAGTCAGGTATTCTTAGAACACACTGAGCCTTCCCCAGCTCTCTGCAATGTTATACCAACCGATTACCATGGGATTAGAAGTCATCATAATAGATTAAAAGAAATTATCAGGGTACTTTAAAAATGCAAATAATTTGTTTTCCCATTTGGGCTACATCTGCTACCCTATCTTAACGCCATAACAAAGATGACACACTGACTAAAGCCAAACTGCTCTTAGCATACTAAATTTCTAAGGCAAAATTATAAGTGTCCTGTAAAAAAATAAGTATGTAACAACAACCATGAGGAAACTAGGAGTGACTATCTAAATTTACAAAGCTTACCCTAAAATCAGAGTGCTAGAGAATAAAACTAGCAAACATGTGAACTCATTAAGGAAATGAGACACCCCACCGATGATGGAAATACACAATATACAGTCTTTCAAAACACACACAAAAATCAGTCCATATCAGGGACTAATAAAGAGGTCATCCTGAGATACAGTCTTGACTCAAGCCTAGACTACTTTCAAGGGCCGTCAAACTCTAATCGATATTGATAATAGAGGTATTACATCAGAATCTCTATAGGCTACTTTATAAATATGTAAATGAAAGAATGGTTGCCAATTGTTTTGGGGTTTGTTGGGCATGGCTGCCAGCTTTTACTTTAATTGCAAAAAACAAAGTCCCATAAAGCCATGTTCCATTCCTATTACCAACAGGCTTAGGTGAATCATCTCTTGGTGTGCAGTATGGTCCAAGGTTTAGGGCTACTCTTGGGATAGCCAAGTACAAGACAGTACAAACAGAAGGCATGAGATTTAAACTGTTTGGTCTTTGAGAGAAAGCAGAACATATAAATTGAGTTTCCCATTTAAGAAAAACAAATCTCTCTCTCAATACTTAGCTAGTATATTTTTCTGACAAGTAAGCAAGTCAGTTTTCATAGATCTTCAGCTTCAAGAAGATGAAATTTTTGATTGCAGACATGGTAACAATTTATTCCTTTTCTTTTTCAAACAGGATTTAACATTACCCTGTCCTTCCAGAGACAGAATTCTGTACTGTCAGATCATACTCAAACACACATCTGCTCATCCAAATATAAAATGATCTGGTATTTGAAATTAGCAATGTCTTAAGTCAGTTAAGGCTAAAAGTAACAGACATCAGCTGAACAGAATATTGGAAATTTACCTCCTGTTGAAAAGGACATCAATTCTTTTGCCCTTTATTCATGGCTTCATTCTTGCTGATAATGAAAAACACCTTTGTTTTTCTCCTTTCACACCCATGGTTAGCCCACGAGAGAACTGCTCACCAGAAGCATATCAAATTCCTTCATTCACTCTGGCAGCAGGATAAAACAGAACAAATTGATGAGCTTAAGGAAAGGGTATTGGCATGATAAAAATTAAGGAGTTATCAAGATTCTTTCTAAAATTGCACTGAACATCATAGGCACATTGTGTGAATAGGTGTCGCTAGAGATGAAGTCAGATGCAGAGTATGAGGCCAATACATATGCTTAACATTCTCTTCATCATGCAAGAGATCCAAGGCCAGTGAGAAATGCACTAGAAATGTTAGAAGAGTACGCACACCATTCAGAGTTCTTCCTTTTACCTGCTTATCAGCAGCAAAACAAACTGCATAAGGAAATAAAGCTTCTCCATCCAATCTGGACCAGTGCCACGGTAAACTAAGCTACAAATCCCAAATAGAACTGATTCTTGATTTTAATTAGAGAAGGAATGCTCAGGCATTAGTTTAAAACTGGAGCTCTCTGACTGTAAGACTCAAATTACTCCCAGGTGACTTCCGCACAACAGAGAAGCAAGAGGAATGGCCATTCAAGCAGGAAGCATCTCCAAAACACAAAATACTCTCACCTAGCTACACTCAGTCCAATTCGGCTGGCAAGAACCACTGATGTCCACCTTCTCTCTACAAGAATGGAGTGCATCAGCTGGAGGAACACCACCTGTACCATCAGCACTGGGAGAAGGCATGAGCACCGGTGCCATCATCACTACCATTACAAGAACTCTCCTCCCAGGGCCACTGTACCCATGTGACCAAATCTGAAAACTACAGTAATAGTCGCTAGGGAGTGAACTCAGAGTGACTTTCTTGTTGCTTATGGACTTCACTAAACATTCAACAAGCAGTTGTATACACAGCCTCAAGCATACACATCGTACCTGTGGTACCTCAAGAACAAGGAAAGCTGAATAAAGTTTGGCTCTTAAGGTTTTAGCTTGAAAACATTGTAGGGGAGATGAAAATGTAGAAAAAGGAGAGTATGTCAAATCTTTACTCTTTGCCCACAGGGACATCAAGGTGGATCTCCAAATATGAAGGATACAGGGCAAATAAAAAAAAAATTAAGCACTGTGGAATTACTGGGTTAATGGGTCTGCCAAATGGCAGCACAGTGCCAGCAAAGAGTTCTGGCTGCAAAAAGCCTTTAATCCCAATGAATAACTGACCGAGAATAATGTCAGCAAAACAGATGTCACGGTGAAATGCTCTTAAAGTCAACTAGAGGAACAACTGCCTAGAGCTGGAAAGCAATACTTTCAGGCCCAACTCAAAATAAAGAGCAGGACCTGACATCACAGTTTAACTCAAATCTGCCACCATCACTTTCTACCTTAAAAATGGAATGTATGAAGGAGGAAGACAGAAGCAGCAAAGGAAAGAAGCAACTGGTCTTTTCAGAAATATAGCTGTCTACCACTGGAATAAATTTGAGAGTTAGGTCCAAATGTCTTCCAAAGATAAGATCTGAAAATCAGTAACTGTCTATACTCAATGCTTTTCACTTTCCACTGAGGTGGAAAGGAATACTAAATATTAGCACAGAAAAACTGTTGCATAAAAAACCAACAACTTCAGAGGCAGTGTACCAGAGAAGCTCTATTACGCTCTGCTAAGCTGTTTAGTCTAGTCAGAATTGCCATCAGATACTTCCAGTAGAAAAAGAGCTGTATCTTCCCTGCAACTTGATCAGGCTTGAAGTCCTCACTCCAACCCGAACGTCCCAGAGGAGAAAAACATTTTACAGTGGATTAGAAATGCCTGATCTGGCTTATTTTCTCTGAAGTGCCTGTTACACGGTGTATTCTCTTAAAGCTCTTTATTCAGACTCTCCTCCTCCTCCTCTCAACCATTTACTTTTTCTTTCCTCTGCAAGTTTAGAAGAAAAACCTTGAAGCTATATGCACCAGCACACAAAGATACAAGGAGGATAGGTGACAACTAGGAAAAAAAAATATTCAAGGGATATCTCAATAACCATTTTTAAAACAGCTATTTCAAGGACTTAGGGCAAACAGGATACAGACAGCTGGGAGCATCCATATGACACACGCATCAAGTTAGTGTCTTTTGCAACTTACATTGTTCTGCATTAACAGATGGATTACTGGGCAGTTATTTACAGACAAGAAAATCCCCCAGCTTTACCCACACAAACAGCAAGTAAAATGGTCCAGAGCCCTCTAGTCAAAAGTCAGATAAACTGGATGAGCAAGAAAGAGGCATCCTGCTTTATTATCAAGAACAAAGTTGTAATTCTCCTACTTGTGTTACTCCAAAAAAAAATCTGTCACTGCACAGAGAGAAAGATCTATAGTTACCACACTCCAGAAATTCCCAAGTGTGGTCTTTCCCTCTAACAGCCTCATTAGACTTCTGGCAGGAAAAAAAAAACACAACCAAAAAAAACCACAACACAGCTCTGAGGAGCAGAACAAGTGCACAGGCCAACACACACTCCTTTGAGCTCAGTCGTTTATGAGACACTTTGATGGTAATCGATAAAATGCAGTTGGTTGTGGAGGAACTGTCAAACAGCAGCTCATTTCATCTCACACCACTCTCCTATGGAAATCTGCTATGATACACCTACAAACAACAAAGTACTTGAGTATGTATATTTGGAGTGACCTTCTCTCCTTGCCAGAAGCTCTCTGCACTATAGAGGAATCAATTTTCTAGCTTGCTTTTTATTGAAAAAATGAAAGCTTTTCCTCAACATGGAGTACCACAAAGCATTTCTGACATGCATAGGCATGTCAATTTTGTTGACTCTTAGCACATCTGCTTCACCAACTGCTTAGATCTTGCATGCCATTGCAGTTCTAAGTCTAAAACACCATCCCTCCCTGCCAAACACAAAAATAGGAGCTTATATTTTGCTCTCTCCATACTTTTTTCATGTATCAGATACCTACCTTTTACCTTTTGCCCTGTCAGTCCTGGAGAAAGAGGAAAAAAAAAAAAAAAACAAAAAAACCACCCTGAACCAGATTGTTGTTGCTCACTCTGGGAAATGTTCACTGCTCATAGCTAATGCTGACACCCCTATCTTCACCAGCACTTCTTCTAACAGCACCTTTTTCCTGGGTGTACTGGAGCCAGACCATGGGAAACTGTCACTTTGAGGTCTCATAGTGGAGCTCCCCATATTCTACAAAGGCTGCCACCACTGCTACTTCTGGATATCTGCTCTTCCTATCCACGTAGCCCTGTACTCCAAGCATGCAGTGACTAGATACCCTCTCCTGACAGAGGTCCCCCTTACTCGGTCCTTCTCTTGGGAGATACCAAGAGACAGGAAAAAAAGACTGAAAACAAAAGCTTTCAACACAGTTTGAGATTGCACCACTTCCAAGAAAGTCTGCTCTAGCTTTGATCTATTGATTTCAAGGCCCTTAATGTGGGAAGCTGAAATGCAAGTTTCCTCCACACAATTCTAAAATGAAAAAGAAAACCCAGTGTGACACTGGAGAATTAAGTGCTGGACTGAGAAACTACCAAATATTGAGTGAGGCAGAAAAACCACAAGTATCAGATCTGCCTATAACCAAAATATGCACTCAAGAGTCTTGGTTGGAAATCCAGAAATAAAAAGAAATTATTCATCAGTGCTACATCAGAGATGCTAGCAAAGTACTGTGAAGGGAAATTAAGGGATAAAATCCCACAAGCACTGGTAGACAAGTTTTCTATTAAATCTTACTGGAATGTCACCTCAGAGCTACCCCTGTGAATTTTCATTAAGTTATCCCACAGATATCTACAACAGCTTTGCTTACTTTCTCCCCTGAAGGTCCTATCAAGAAGCAAAATGAGAAAAAGGAATGAAGTAGCAAAGCACTTATTTAAAAAATGAATCTGAGTAATAAGAATGTGGATCTTTTTGTTTAGGACACTCTTGAGAAAGCTGTACCACCAACTGCAGTGAATCCTGCATACATGAGGCTGGAATAAATCCACTTTGATATTCATCCTTGAAGATCACCCATACCAATTGAACATGTGTAAATCTAACTGCTTCCTGGGATAAAATAATCATCAAAAGATAAGCAAGGTGAAATTACTTTGCAATTACTTCACCAACTTTATTTTTAGCCCCTTCTCCCTTTATGCTCATCTCCTCGCAGGAGATATCTAACTTCTCAGCTGTGCTGTGCCAATCTCTTGGATTGGCACAGATTAGGCTCTGGATAACAGGAACTGCAATGCAACAGCTGCCTATGATGGAACCACCACACAACAGCCACCACCTCTGCTTTCAGAGTGGCCATGTGACTGAGCCATCCTGAGAGAGCACTGCCTACAGCCCTTACCTCCAGCGAGCAGAAGTATGTACCTTGACAGAAAGGTCATAAGCACAGCACCCTTGGCCGAGGAGCAACACAGGCAGAGCAGCACTCCGCTGAGGGCAGGAGAAAATAAGGCTCTACCAAGATTGACGACCTGCATGTTCATAATTAAAATGTTTAGAGGGTACTCTTGCTTCTCTTTAGAAGAGGCAAGCTGTTTCTAATAAAGAATAATTTGAGTCACTTAACTTTGTTGACTTACGATTTTTTTCATGTTATTCCAAAACTGAAGGCCCTCTTGTTGAAATAAAAATTGAGTTTGAGAGGTGTAGGATGTTAGGCTAAGCTTTTATATAATTTCTTTCAACTCAGGCGGGAGTCACCTTTACGACTCATTGATTCTGACACCTCCTTTTTATTGTCAGCATATTTTTTTTTCTGGAATACAGTTTGTTTTTGTGGCTATCTTTAATTGATCCAAACACTGGCAGAAGACAACACTGCACATGCATGCTCCCAAATCAGAACTTTACTTTTTCCAAATCACTACAAAAAAAAAAACCCAAAAACAAACACACACACACACAACTCCCCAGAATCAAGAAAATTATAAACAGGGAAAAAAAAACCCACATAGCTGCTGTCAGGTTTTTTTCCTGTTTAGATTATATATTTACAGTTATGCTTCTGGACCAAAAGAAAATTTCCAGAGTTGTTTTTTTTGCAACAATGTGTGACAGCCCACTGAATTGAATCGCAACAATCACACGGAAACAAAGCCAAGGGATTCAGCACTGAACGCACTGGCACCCTGGGCATCCCTGCCCACACGGGTCTGACAGAGATGAGGCCGTCACTTCTGCCTCTCCTCTTCTTTCCTCTCTCCCCTTCCCCAAACCCAGTCAGAAAATGCTCACTGCCAAATTGCAGACTTTAGCTAACACACCATAGCTCATTTTTTAAATTGGAAAAAAAAATTGGAAAATACAAGAAAAATTGTAAATAAAGGCAAGCAGTTAGTAATACTTAAAACAAGGACTTATGCCAGAAAAAATGGAGGGGAAGACCTTAGTGCTTTTCCTCAGACATTGAAGCTTCTTTTCTCTGACAGCAAACAGAAGAACAATCACTTATTTAAGAATTTTCTAGAGTAGCAGACATTTGGATGAAGGATTTCCAGAGTTCAGCCGAGCAGGATTTTGAAGAGAGCCTCCAATACATCAATATCAGGTATAAAACATACACCATGGATAGTCAAGAAATCATTCATTTCCGTAATTTCCTAGAATATTTATAGGAAATTGAAGTGATATGTTTGAACTGGAGGGTTACACTTGTTTTAAGGCATTGTAGCAAGACCTCTAAATTCCACCAGAGCTACAATCTTCTGCTGTGATACTAACAGCATAACATAACCCTGGGCATTTCAGTGCTTGCCAAGCATCACAAAGAGTATTTAACCTCAGTCCCATGTCCTCCATAGCCACACAACCATTCTGCTCCCACCTGAAATCAGTTATTTATGGGCATCAGCTTCTGCTTACAGAAACGCAAGACTGCGCTTCGTATGTCACAGCAAAGGTTACAACTCTTTGCACCAGTCTGTGGCCTGCTCCTGAAACGCAAATCCATATGAATTTCTTGGCCTTATAGTTTTAGTGGCAAGGTCATTTGGTGTTTTTTTTTCTGCCACACTGGGAATAGGAAGATCCAATACTGGAAGATACACTTTTCTTCATCTACAGTTCACAACTTCTCCTTCCAAGAGTCCCATCTTATGTAAGGGCCTTCAGATGATACAGCACAATCAGGCATTATCAATACCGTATGTTAAAGCCCTTGTCCTGAACTTTTGCTGAATGTATCAGATCTAAAATAAATTCTAGGAACTCTTGTGTATTAATCTTTGTACAGATTTCAGCTTCTCACTGTTGGTAAGGAAAACCTGAATCACAGCAATGTATAATCTGAGGCACAGAAGGCAGGTAAAGGCCTAATTTATCTTTTAATGATACTGCAGTCCGGGTAGAGATGTGCTCACCATTGTAATACTGCCCTGAGATCTACCAACACCTACAGGAAAGGAAACAATGTATTTACAAGCTCATTATGAGGACCCCTGTTATTCTGTACTACACAGAGCATGTACAGTCACTTTCCCCAGAGCTTGTAGATAACTGGAGGGCTGGGATTCTTCTGAGGCCCATGGAAAGGTCAGATGGAAATAGGGAGATTTTGAAGGTTGGAATAATATAGGGAAAAGACATCACAGAGAATTTTTGCTTTCATGCTGTTCCTGAAACTCCTTGTGGGATCACTTAGTGTAAAAATCCCTGTCTTGTTTCCAGCATGAACCAGGATCACAGAGAAAACTCTATGGAGAGATTAATGAAGAGCACTTCCCTCTACCTTAGTCATTCAGCCATACAAAGCAGAATTAAAGAATTGCTTCCCCTGCCTCCACCATGCTGCTCCTTAGTCTGTGAACTGCTCTGTGAATAACTGACAATGACGCCAGAGCCAAGAAGCCACAGCAGTATCGTTTTTCAAAATCTTAGCTTGTCACAGCTGATTTTAAAATCAAGCTGTCTTTGATACTGGGCATGAGACCTCAAAACAGCAAAATGGGGTTTCTCTTCAAATGGGCAAATGAAGTGGATTTTCTCCTTTCCTCACCAAGAGGTCACTAAACTATTTAAAGTCCATTTTAACATCAGATGCAAGTTCTATTATTAACTCCATTGTTAAGCTAGCCATTCTGCTAAGTTAAGGATTACTAACAATAAATATTATATATACCCACAATAAAAAAAAAACACAAATGACACAACTAGTTAATAGCAGCAAGTTATACTAGAACTGGAGTGACTATCAAAGGAGAGGATTCTCCAATAACATGAACAAAAAACTTCTTAAGAAGGACTTAGCATCTGAATTCTCAAGAATTAAGCCAGCACATCATCTTCACAAGACCTGAAAAGCAAAGGAAATAATTTAAATTCCTCATTGGTCAATTACTGCGGTGCAGAGTGAACTAAGTAACAAACAAAAAAACTCTCACCAAGCTAAGGAAATCAGTCTTATTTACAGTTTTCTAAAATAAAACACTATCAAGAAGTCATAGATACACAGATTAATTCAGGTTGGTAGGGACCTCAGAAGGCCTCTAGTCCAACTTCCTTCTCCATGCAAGTACAGCTCTCAGGTCTGACCAGGCTTTTTTCCAATTTTGCCCAGTTAGACGTGAAACGTTCTAGGAATGGTGATCTCTGAGTCTCGCTGGGCAACCTACATCAATTCTTGACTGGCCTCATGGTGAAGAAACTTTTCCCTATGATAAGTCATAACTTTGCCTATTTATTTTATGACAAGTATCTCACCCTCCTGCTTTGTACTTCTGAAGAGCCTGGCTCTGTCTTCTCAAAAACCTGCCCATAGATAACCATGAGGCTACTCCATGTCCCCACAAAGCTCTCTCTCCTGAAGCAGCCCAGCTCCATCACTCACTCACTCTTTCAAGGCAAGCTCACTCATCCTCAACCACCCTGAGGGCTCTCTGTTCAACTCCCTCCTGCTCTCTGAGACCCAAGACCATATGTAGTATTTCAAACAGGGGCTAGAAAGTGCCAAATAGAAGCAAACCACTTCCAGCAATTTACCAGCTCCAGAATAACCATGAAGGGCTAACTTCTGCTGCCAGGACACTGCAGACTAGTGCCAAGCCCATTGTCCCAGAGGCCCCCCCTAGGTCCTATCCAGTAGAGCTGCTGCCCCAGCAGTCACCTCCCACCCTGTCCCAGTACATTTATTCAGTTTATAAATAAAAGGCAATAACAGGCAGGCTTTGGGGCGGGTGTGGGGGGTGGGGGGTGTTTGGGTTTTTTTCCATTTTATAGCTCTCCACATTCTTACAAGACTGTCTTGAGGACACGTGCTGCAGCCCTTTTCACTAGAGATGGCAATTAACATAGTTAAGAGAAGTTTCGGCTATCAATTTTAATGTTATGTTATTGGTATCATAGTAGCTGCTGTAGTCACTGCGATGACCTAAGGGTCTGAGTGGGGTAAGGAAAGGCAGTACTTTCTTCTTTAAATGATATACTGGAAGGCAGAGGGAAAGCTTAGATTTTCAGGGTCTGCATGCCAAAATATTCATACCTTCTCCCTATGCAGCTGCCCTTTTAAATGAAACTTCACAGAAAAAGCAAGCTTTATAGGAGTGAAACATTATTCCAAAACTGATCTTGTTGGGATGTTTGCAGAGAACCAATGCACAGATGTATTCATCCATGGATGAAAATCACCTAGACTGGTAGATTTTTCTAAACAAAAGATAATGCAGGTTTTCTACCCTGTCACAATGCAACACTTCCCAAATTGGCCAAGACATTTTAGAAACAAGAAAACAATTCTGCTGTATCAACCTGGTATTCATCCTCCATACTTGGGAAAGAGTCTACCTTCCTTTCTCAAGGACCAATACTTGCCTTAAAAAAAAAAAAAACACCAAAAAAAAAAAAAAAACCAACCAAAAAAAAAACAAACAACAAAAAAATCCCCAAACAAAACCAAAACAAAAATGTTGTTAACACTAGCAGAACAAGTGCAATGAGGTTACATAGCTGTGTTAACTGATCATCACCACCAGTTGCATAATGGCATTCCAGACTCTGGTGTTAAGGGCAGATCTTTTACCTACTTAAAATTTTAGTACTGAAAAGAGAAATTAATGCAGTTTTAAGACAATTTACAGCTCAGTCCTGCATTTCATCATATTACCCCTTTATCCATAGCACTGTTGTTGTGATTATTCTCATGTGCCAAGCGCTACTTGTAACACAGCTTAAACAGATCTCATGACAAGGGAATTGGGTCCATGTATACAGGACAGGAGGTCAGTTGCCAGGCAACTGGAGGAGGAAAAAATTTCTAGAAGGTGGTAGTCTGACAAGGTCAGAGAGTTTGGGAGGGTTCTTCTCCCTCTTTAATCAACTTGATTTTCATTCCACTGAATGAGTAACTTAGCCAGAAAGAAGAGCATTACATCTGCCCTGTCTGCAGTTCCAAAATGCAGCCCAGGAGAAAATGTAGTGATAGCAGAGAATTCCTCTCCAGTCCAGTCACTATAACCACAGTAGAATTATTCTGCATTCACATCCATCTAGGACCAAAAAGCCAGCCACATAACTTTTGACTCTTCATGGCTGGCTTATAGACAACAACATGGGAAGGATTCATCTGATCTAACTTTTGCTCGTCCACAAATCAGTCAGCTTGTCTAATCCATTTGCAGAGGCTTCTTCTAGAGTGAGAATACACTTTACATAATGTATTGGGAATTCATTTATTAAAGGGTATAGATAAGATACTCTGCCTGAAGAAGGAAAAATAGGAGGAAAAAAAAAAAGAAAAAAAAGGCTAAAACACTGAGAAATGTGAACTGCAAGAACTGCTTGGAGGCCCATTCAACAACTTTCCTACAATATTTATCAATAAAACCACACAGTCTTAAAGATTAGTGCATCATTCTACACTTACATGGTCATATTCAAATACTCTCACAAAGTGGTTTGACTGACTTCTCTGTAACCACTCGCTGAAGAAAACATTTGTTGGATGTGACCCATTCATATCCAAACTGTGGCAAGACTGCAGTGGCACTCAAAGGTCCCAGTCTAGCTAGAGGCACCACTGCTCTAGGAACTGTATCAATGATTGGAGGAGCAAGAGACAGAGAATTTCTGAGGCTGGAATAGACCTCCAAGATCATCAAGTCAAGCCTATGACCCAACACCATGACAGCAGCTAGTCCTTATTCAAGGATCTTAAAATCAGCTTCACGGCAAAGGAAGAGTAGATGTCTACGCGTCTTTGGAAATAGAAACACTGTTCTGGGACACAGGTTACTCAGTGAATCAGTTAGCTTACCCAACACTTTTCATCAAAAGAGCTTCAGCTCTGATATTCCTCGAATACCTTATCACATTTTGAAGGTCATATAAACAAGCTTCTGTATTCCTCCAATTCCAGGTCCTGAGAGCAGATACTCCAATCAAGTCCCTTAGAAAATACTGTGTCAGTGAACTACCTTAATCTCAAGTTATGTTTTTACAGTGAGAGACACAAGTCTCAGCTCTCTCACACTTCATCCAGAGGGAAGACAGACACCCTAAAGAAACCTTCTTTCCAGACTCCTGACACAAGACAGTCACATGAAGTTTATTTGCCTGAGTCATCTCCCTGATTTTATGCCTCTCACACTCTTTCAGAGAGATGGTGTAGAAGTGGCATGCCTATTCTGCGGTATGATGTGACACATCCAGAAGCACTAAGGAATACACCTGGCCACACCACTCCTAGAAGCAGTGTGACCATTACCAACTTGAAGCTGCCACTTCCAATACAGAAATCTCTCACAGGTGTTTTGATAGAAAGAAAAAGCAAATAACCCATAAACACCCACCAAACCCCTCTGGCTAGCAAATTTCTCCTTAATGAGAAAATTCTCAAGGGGAATATATACAAGAGAAAAGTAGCAGACTTCTTAGAGATTGACAGATTTCAGCCTATGCACATCTAGAGGGAATGACAGAGTCAAGCACTGACCATAGGGGACAGAAACCCAAAACTAGCTTATTACCATACAACTATAAAGGAAGAGCTCTTATTATCTGGCAAAACTTCTATGGAATACAAGTCTATGGAAAAGCCATCACTAATTGAACCAAGTCACAACAATGAGGAGTAAGCATATTAACGAGGCAAGGCTAGGAGGTGTGATGAGGAGATAACAATACCCTCAGGAGTTACACCAGTATTAAATGCAACTTCATTACTGTATTACTCTTATGAATCTTTACAGCAAGAATATCTCTGTTTATACAGATGTTCTTTCAACCATCAGTTAGTCTAGTTTAAACACGCATACTGGGAACCTTGACACTTCAAAATTACAGGCCATTAGATTAAATTAGATTTGTTATTTTGCTGTAGTAACCCAACTAGGCTTTACAAGGCTGATATATCCTTTCAGTGAAAAGGAGACTCATTAATTGAAATTAGATAGCACACCTTTAATAATGTAGACTGATGTAGCCCTCTCACAGGGTTTTTCATTCGGTGCCTTTATTTTAATTCCTCTGAGCACTCGCTACTAATACGGTTCATTTTATCATTAAGATGGCATTCTTACGTTGCACATGCCATGCCAAGCTAAGCTAAAATAATAGGACTGGTTTACTGTTACACAGAGGGATGCACAGTTGATATTTATGCAAAATTAATCAAGGGTGAACTCCAGTTTCCTACACAAAGTGGATTGCAATCAAGGCAGAAAGTCCACAGAATTCCAACATCCCACCTTCTGCAGCATACAGGTGACACCAAATCCATCACCTCTTACAAAACACAAACTGTTAAATATATAAGCAGCCTTGGAAGAAAGAGTCAGAGCTCAGACCCTTTTTCCTGCTCAGGTGAACATCTTAGTGCTACCAGTTCAGACCTCCAGAGACAAGAGGATTATTATGAGGATCCACCCAAACTTCTTCAGTGCATCTTAAGACTCCCCTGTCCTGCAGTGTCCAGATTAAAGTAATGCTGGCAGAGGAAAAAGACGACTACTGGAACACAGAAGACTTGCCCTGGTGAAAGGTCACAAACTCCAGGAGTTAAGACCAGACCCAGAAGACCTCTGCACTGAAAGAAGGGAAGTACCTCAATCCTTGCAGATTTAGGCATTCATCACTTCATGTCTTGGCTCCCCATCAGTAAAAAGAGGATATCCTCCCTTTCCAGCCCCAGCAGAGGAGAAATGCACTGTAGACTGCAGGGTGGATTCCTGTCAGTGCTACACAATGGTGACAGCACTCACACAATTATTTAAGCCAGATGAGAATCCAACAAGCAAATCACATAACTGAAGAATTAAAAATAGAAATTCACAGCAAGCTCAGAGTTTTCATCTGTCCATTTCTGCTTTAATTTCCTTGTGTGGCACTATTTTACAGCCTAAGATAGGTTTTAGGCTGTCTTGCACCACAAGCATCCTAGCTAGCCTGTCTTCTTCATACTAGGTAAATCCACAAGTCCTGCTTGCAGCCATAGTATTTTATTTTCATTTGAGTGACATGTCATTTTAAATGGTCAGAAGTGAGCTGGAAAACACAACACACTGGGCATTTGCTAATATCTCCAGGCCAAAAAATAAACTGGTGAGAGACAATTACAGAGCCAGCTGAAGCAGATGGGTCTAGTAGCCAGACACAGCATGACCTCTCCCCCCATTTCTGGTTTTCACCCAAATCAATAGGGCCTGGGCACACTGAATGTTGATACCTGTAACATTCATCAATTTATTTTATTCATTTTTAAGATTGACATTGATTTTCAATAACTTTGGACTAACACATCAAGTTCTGCATCATTCACTCAGTTCAAACCATCCACATTTAGAATATTGAATGCTGAACAGATTTTCTGAAGAGGTAATAACCCTCATGCTACAGAGCTTAAACCAAACTGGGACTAAAAGGAAATATGTGCTAGGCAAATTAAGCCAGATTTGCTTCAATGGCAGCTTCTACCTCTTAGTAGGAGCATCAGCTCTGGGCATTGCTGGAAAAGCAGATGCTTTCCTCTCGCACCACAACCATGGCAATGCTCCAGGCTCCTGACACACTCCCCCGGGCAAGAGGACAGTGGCAACAGTAATACAACATCACAGCTTTGTCATTCACGCATCAAGCAGATTAAAAATGTGGAGAAGGCACAAGAAGTTACAGATAGCTTCCTTTGTATGCATGGATCCCTTGGGCCTGCTTGGAGAACACAAGGAATTAAGAGCCCTTCTGCTCTGCTCACCGGGCCTTGAGTCGCATGAGAACAAGCACAAGACCTCCCGTCATGGTGAACTGCAGAATAAACTGCTCAAGGGGGAAATTTCCACCTGACCCACAAGTTTCTGCTCTTATATAGAAGACTTACAGTTCCTTAATTATTATCATGCCTGGAGTCACTGCTGACAGCTTTGTTACCTATAGGGAATTACTTCACCGTTGAGTTGTTGGCTTCATTAGCAGTCAGCAGAACTCACAGACAAATGGTATTTTATGTACCATATATATGACAGAGTCACATGCCCCTTTCTTGGTCCTCTGCTGTAAAGAAGGCCATAGAGAAACCACCATATTCATCTTCCCAAGACAGCCAATGTTTATATGCACTTCGCTCTTCCTCTTCCAGGCTGCATACTCACCTTCCCTTGGCACAAAAGCCCTTCTTTACGCATTCCTCATTGTTTCTCTGCCTCTGGTCCTACACCAGCCAGCTTACTGTGTCGTGCCAATTCCCTGAAGTCTGACACAGCATTACCTTTCCATCTGATATTGGGGTGAACTGCTACAGTCCGAAATTCCCAGGGCTTCAGGGAATCTTAAAGTCTTAACAACAATTTGCCTAAACACTGTCAGAAAACAGAATCCATGGAGGCTTACTAAAAGCTGCAGATTAAATTGAAGGCCCACAGCCGAAAGGAGCTGTTACCCTAGTATCTGGGTTTATACCACCTTCACGCGTGTCCTATACCAGCAGTCTGACAAAGAGCTATTTAAGGAGTCTCCATTGTTACATGCCAAAATATTTAACTATTAAATTTCACCCAGCACCTGCCTGTCTTTGCATTTTATGGCAGCAGCAAACAGCAAGCTGATCTGTTTTTCTGCCCTGCCCGGAGAGCGAGGCTGAACGTCTCTCCAGAAGCGGCTGTGGGGGTGCTCTCCCGCGGGACGCGCTGCCCCAGGCCCCCGCCCGGCTCCGCGCACTGCGCAGCGTTACCTGCGCGGCCGTGGCAACTGCCTGCGGGCGAAGGGAGCGAGAAGGGCTCAGGCCGGAGGTTTCCCCAGCAGAGCGGGGGGGGCCGCCGCCCCCAGGACGCCGCGCCTGGGAGTCCCCC
>VWZY01008299.1:279686-308486 GCA_013399075.1 Chloroceryle aenea
TGGAAAGCGCGGTGAGGAAGACAGACGGACGGGGGTCGATGGCGAGGCACCCCCCAGCTTGGCGTAGGATTGTTGGCCGATTCCCCCACCGTGCAGCTCCTGGAGGACACCGACCCACCCGTATACACAGTGAGCTGCTGGCTGTGGCTGTTGCATTAACTATCTGATTAATTAATGTTGTTAAACGAAGCACCTGAGAGCCGCCAGCACCCCGCGGCGGGAAAAAGCTTTTGCTTCTCCGCCCAGACCCTCACCCACCTGCCTGGGCCCGTGGATCTCTTGTCCCAGGAGCGGAGCACCGGTAAGTGCCTCTGAGGTGTCTGCAGACATCTCATTTGCGGCCTTGCAAAAAGGTGTGTGAGGGTCGGCCCAGTGTCTGACAGTGGTTTTCTTCTTTCAAAGTCAAAGCACATATTAAGCTGTGCTTAAAAAATACCCTGTGTGAATCATCTTACATTTTATGCAGCAGAAAAGAGCAAACTCTGACCCGCAGAAACTTCCATGCCTAACTTGCATTGTAAGAGTAGTCCCAGCTCAAATAGATACTCTTTAGGCTAAGGTTAAGCATAGAAGTTTCTAGAAACAGGGAAGGAAACTTTTTCCCAAGGCCTTTTTAAAGATAAATCCTAAAAATCTCCTAAGTGTTGGAAAGACAAACCAAAGTTACTTGTTTATGTTGATGCAAGCATAGAAAGATATCTGTGTCCTAGAAATTTAACTCCCGCCAATAAGGGCTTTTTTGAGAGGGGTCATAACTGACCCCATTTTCAGCTTGTGATAGTTGTCAACAAGAAGCAAACTGTAGGAGCTACTTTTCAACATTCCCTTATTTTAGGCCTAAATTCACTTTCAAAAGCTAGGATTTATATTTATAAATTGGTCAAAGAAAAAAAAAAGCTAACTCTTCAAATATAAATATACCCCTAAAAAGTGTGTATTTATCTCTATTTGCATTTTAGGATTTTGTCTTTATTGTTCTCCACCTTTTTTTTTTTTGTTTTTGCTTATTGTTTCAAATTTTCTGGAGTAACAAAAGGCCTAAAAACAGGAGATACAGTTTACAGGGTTTTTTTCTGAGAACTGCAACTAGATAAAAGTAAGATGAATGGTTATTTAACCTCAAACATTTAAAGAAAAATATTAAGTGTATTTTATAATACCGATGCTAACACAAACAATTTTTTGACTCTTTTAATATCTAAATGACACCAATGTGTATCAGACAGCAATTAGATTTATTCTCCCAGGGCAGTGGAAGACTAACAATTTAAAATAATTATCCTACCTCTCCCTTTTAATTACCATGCAATATCCAATATATGATTTTGCTCTTTGGTGATGTCAACATCACCTGTCAGAGAATTAGGAAGAGCTGCAATGGGCTGAGGTAAACATACCACAGAGACCATCCATTCAAGACAGAAACCAGCACTACACACCTTGTCTTAAACCGAGAGGTGGTCATCAATTGCTCATTTATAGAGTTAGTTTTCATAGATCACCAAAGACAGTGCGCTCTTAACGCACACTCCTGTTCACACACTCCCTTATTGGCGGGAGTTAAATTTCCTCCAGCATACGCAGCTTTTGATATTGATTAAATCCACTCAGAGACATGTGGATATAGACCTAGCACAGTCTTTGAAGAGTCCTCTCAGGTATTTATAAGTGTAAAAGGCACTTTGAGTGGCAGCAGAAATCTGTCCACTTCTTTCCTAATCTTAATCCTGAACCTGCTTCCCATTCGGTCAAGTGCAAGGCAGCATCCCTACCTCCCTATTTCCATGGAAACACACTTCTAGCATCAGCCCAGCTTGCTTTTTTTTTTTTTTTAAACCACCATCTGCCCAGGATGTTGCAGGGCTTGTTCTAAGCCCCTTGAGTACCAGTCATAGGTTTATCAACAGTTTTATTTTCCTGTTAAAGCTGCCCTGGCAATGGGTACAGGAGGCAAAATATGAAAACGAGCACCTTAGAAACTCCAGCAAGGTTTTCCCTGGGGTCACTCTGCTCCTGACCAGGAACATTGCCAGAGATATAATGATGGAATTTTTAACACCAACAAAATAGATTTCTTCTAGTAGCTCTTTGCAAAACTCTATTGTTTTAAAACAAATCCTTCAGTTTAGCTTCTCTGTTTTTCTTTCCAGTAAATAGCTGGCATCTCAGCCATCATTAGCACGCGTCACAAACTTGTTCCTGTTCTTACTATCCAGGGGAAAACTTATGGAGATGCAGGTATCAGTGTCAAGCTACGCATCTTTGACCAAGTGCAGTCACCCTCTCCAAAAGCAGACTGTGCCCATATGTAATTAAAGTAATTGTGGAAAAATGTGTAGTGTGGTGGTTATAGAAGAAAGCAGAGGAAGAAAAAGAGGGTCTCTTTGGTTATCCAGAGCTCTGCTGCTATGCACAAAAGGAAAAATAAAAAGGCTTTTAGGAAGCTACAGTTTCAGGTGGAGTGAGGATTCATTTTCTATTACTTGTTTTGGTCTTCTACCCAATTTAATTTTCTCCACTGGAAAGAGGAACTCTCCTGTTCCTTTTTGTCTCAAACATAACATCTAAAATCTTTGTGTCTTGAATAGCAGGAGCAAAGGTAAGGTCTGACTGGTGTCATGACAGGTCTGATCTTATCCCATGACAGCAATGAACAGCTTGCATCAAGGAAGCTGTGTTCCTGGACAGCTTCTGCTGCCATAATGTGTCTCACTGAAGGAACAGGTCTGGTGTTCAGGCTCTGAGCAAAACTACTCCCAGATTGCATCTTTGTGCTGATGCTCCTTTTACTGGTTGTATTGGCCCAACAATAAATCTCTTTCTTCAAAGCAGATCTGACACAATGTGCTTCCAGTAACAGAGGCACCCTCTGGTTGGAAAAAATAACTTTTACCAAAAAAATTGCGCACAGATCTAATGGGTGAAACACTTGAGGATCCTTTATTCTATTTTACTTGGCTTACTAATATTTCTTTGTGAGCTCTTATAAATGCACCTTAAACCAGCAAGGGCCCTGGGCTGGTTAAGAAGATAAATTATCCTGCTAGCAGCAGGGCTTTTCTGCTTCCTTATCGCCTCTGCAATCTGTCAGTCCTGACTGATATCGCTGAGCAGAGCTTCTTTTTCCCCCAGACCATAATGATCATAGTTGGGGGATGTTGCACAATCCTGGGCCAGATTTTTGAGAAATCTGAGCTGACTTATAAATGGACTGCTTTGGCTAAGTATCTCCTCTGTTGTTTGCTCAAGCACTTTTATATATTTCATTGGTTTGCTTGACCTTTTTTTCTCCCTTTAAGAAACCACTGAATGTCACACAGAGAACTTGAGGCTGTATGGTATTTATTGTAAAAAATCTGCTTGGAATTCCTTCATTCTCTAGAGTATAAAACAGAGGTAGGCACATCCAGCATAGCTTTGTATAACCTCTAGATCATTTCAGAGCTGCTCAGAGATGCAGCCTCTGAACTGTCACAGGACTTACACAGTGGCAAAGGGCGATGTGGCTGCCTGGTGATGGTGCAGGAGTCAGCTCTGGCATAAAGCATCCTTGGTATTGATATGTCTCAACCATTATTAATCCTGCTGGGGAGTATTTGGAGATTTTTTTTACTGACTATCGAACACAGATTGTGCACTTTCACTGTCTGTAACGTGCAAAGGGTGAACTGAGAGGTGACCTAAGTGAGCAGATAAGAAGATGCCCTCACAGCATCTATCACAGCAGAGGAGGGTGATGGAAGAGATCTTTACCAGAACTTTAGCATTTTCTTCCTTGGTAAAACTAGAATTCAAGTCAGTTCAACTCTCCATGGCATGCAGCCTGCCTCTGAGAGCAGGCTGGTAAAGATACCCACTCAGAAGCAAGTCATAGAAAAAACAGAGTTTTAGTTATTTTTAATTCTCATTAAAAAATCAGTGAATCTGTGATTGTGAAAGCATGTTGATTTTTTTCAATCACTCAAACAAAGGTTGTGACTTCACATTTTATTTATTCAGGGCATCTGCTGTGGTACATTTGCAGTGTTCAGCATTTGGCTGACAGCACCTGTTTGTTTGTGCCAGCCATACTGTCTTCTATCACAGTCACTTTCTCTCTGCTACCACTCACTCAGCAACATATTGTCAGGCTTGGCATTGATGTTCTGTGTGATTCTGGGAATTACAGGTGTGGATGGATCATCTGAATTTGCTCTTTCCTTGGAGAAAAGCAGTATTAACCCTTCTCACCCTGTCCTGGGAGAGTGTGAAACCCTTTTATAAAGCGGATCTTTTCTATTTTTGAATTTTATATTGGTTTTTGAAAGATAGTACATCCACTTGTCACCTGATAGCTGAGTACCATTTGACATTTTCCTATTTGCCTGTCTTTGTGTTTTATTAGTCTTTTAGATTTTTGAGAGCTATTGACTAATCAGGATCTGATATACTACTACAAGTGTTGTTATTTAGTTATAAGCCTAATAAATCATAGTGCAGGCAATTAAAAATGAGATCATGTGCATAAATGCCTGTAAATATTCAACATCATTTACAAACCATCATTTTGTGTGTGCTCTCACTTCCCTGTAAAACAAATTCCTAATCGATATCTTTGTGTTTTGAGTGTTGCTGTGCAGGGTACAGTTTTTTCCCTGCCCAGTCTTCCTTTTAGGCTTTGACACTTGTTTCTGTCTCTCCTTGAGGCCTCCAGATCCTAAGCTGATAGCTCTGCTGATTGCACAGAGCCTGGCTCAGCTTCTCCGTTCATCCACAGCCACCGCCAGTTCTCCCACTCGCCCAAACAACCACTTCCTTCCTTCTTTATATTGTTCTCATCTAGACCTGCCTTTCCTCTGGTATAGGAAATTCCTATATCCAGCCTCCTCTGTAATGAGCATCCTTTTATTCTCCACCAGCCTGTTTTACTTTGTTCCCTGCCATAGTCTTCTGTCTTTCAACGCCATTCTCTGTCCCTTGAGTCTCAGGTACCTCTCCGTTCCCTTTTTTGGTACTTAGTAGGTAGAGGGACAACACAACAAATATAAACCATGAAAACCACTGGGAAAGAAAAGCAGAAAGAAGGCTGGTGAAAGTATCACAAGTAAGTGAAACCAAGTTACACGAGGTTAAAAAGACATAGATAGGGTTGACTGAAGAACAAGTACATAAATAAAGAAGTAGAGGAGTGGTGAAAGGGAAGTGCATGCAGCCACCTGAAATAAAAGAGGTACCAAAGTGAAGGAAAGAATAGACCTGAGTACAAAACCAGTGAACTCATCAGGCCAGGGAGCATCCTTTCATTCTGTCTTCATAGCTACCAAGTGAGTAAGGTCCAGGTCTGTACATGTTCTTTCTAGGGCCTCCCATAAAACACGTACCACATCATGAAAGTAAAATGACCATGTGCACAAACCAGTAACTGGAAGAGGGCTCTGAAGGACAGTGTGGCTTTCCCACCCTACTCTCTGCTCCCAGAGCAGCATAGTTCTGCTCTCTTGACAGGTCAAGTCAGGAAAATGATGTGGCAGGACAATGGGCCTTTCACCAGCTGTTATCAAGGATCTTTTTAGCCCGTTAAAACAAAACCACCCTGGTGGGGAGACGATGCTCATAGGTTTGTGTACCTGCCAATGTGACACCCTGTTTCTTTAATGCAAAAACAACAAACAGCCTTTGCTTCTCTGCTGAGATGGAAGCAGCACAGAAGGGCAAACCAGTATTTCTGTTCCTGTATTCTTCTGAGTTTGACTGCTTTTCTGCTACTTTCATACAATCTATTTCATTAGATACTGGAAGTGGAAGCAGAGTGTTCTTCCAAACACAAGTCTATCTGGAGCAGGTATCTCCACTTCCAGTATGTGTCTGCAATAATTTTCCATCTGAGTTTGCTCTGTTCATTTAAATGAAGCACCTTCCCCTGCTGCCACCCACCCAGTATACATCTTACCCCATTTCACCATCCTGAATAGATTTTTGAGCACACGGTGTTACTCATTTTTTTTCTCAGTAAGGAGCACGGTAAAGGGGCTTAGTACTCTTGGGGAAATGTTCCTCAGTACTGCTTTCATAGTGCCATCACCTTTTAAGTCAGCTAACATGCTTAGAGAGCCCATGCCAGCTGTATGTTCAGTAAGTGTAGTTGAGTCTGTCTAGGCTTTGTACATGAAAGGATAAGTAGCCAGAGCAGGTTGTTTGGCAGTCTTCAAACCTTTGCAGCAAGCCATAGCTTCAAGCAACTGCTACAGAGTTGTGGTATTTAGGGGATGAGAGGGGCTGTCATGTATGAGACTGCATGCAATGAAGGCAGTTAGAAACTTTTGCTGGTGCCAGTTTGCTCGTGTCAGATGGGATAAAAATCAAGAACTATGGAAGAAGGATTTGGAAACCAAGTCCTAGCTTCCAAAATAAATTCCTGGGTTGTGATATTCATTTCTTGGTGTATAACAGATTTTGTTTAGTGGTGGCATAGCCACCAAACCACAAGGTTTTTATCAAATGTAGAAAAGGAATATCAAAAAACCCTCTCCTTGATGCTAGAGCAGGTATTTGTTATGCAGCTGCTTGAGAAAGTCTGCAAAATCTGAGAAAAACCACATCCTATTCAGCCTTCAATTTTAGCAGGGACTTGAATAATCCAGAAAGAACTGGTGAACAGTATCTGCACTTTTCTTTTCTTAGTAGCTATCCCTTGTGGAGCAGATCAGAAAGGAAAACCTGTAGCTGGAATTAACACTGGGCTTCATCCACATTTGTTTGGGGTATTAGCTGGTTCACAGTGCATTGGAATATTCATTTACTCATGGTAAGGAAATAGGCAGCCAAAAGTGGAAAATGGAAAGGAAAAAAAGAAGGAAGGGCAGAAACCAAGAAATAGTAAAGAAAAAACACTGACTTCATGCAGTAGGACAGCAATATATATTACTTAGCAACGTTCATTGCAATTTAGTTCCATGACACAGGAACAGTAGGCTTGGGTTTTCTTCTCCTATGTATTAAATTTCTAAAGGACAATATTTAGCATAGGATTGTGTTCAACAGGAAGCCAGAGAAAGCAGTGTAGTGTAAGATACAGTTGAGTTTACTCTCTGAAGGCAGGCTCTCTTGATCAGTGATCTCCCGAGGCCTGACAATCCTTGTAGAACAAGACGCTCATCAAAGCCTGTGAAGATGCTTTGGTGCAACAGGTACCATTTCTGGGACAGACGGAATCCATCCTGCCATCACAGACATGGATGGTAATGTATTCATAAGAGTCAGGGTGTAATAATCAGCCATCAGTCCAAACTCAAAATTAACGCTGTTATGTTTGTTTTTTTTATTTTGTTCCACCCACCATTTCAAAGGATGGAGTATTATTTGCAACCCCACCTAAATTACAACTGTGAGTGAGGAGGAGCAGTGGACTCGGATCACAGCCTGTTTTATAATTCCCTAAGCTGCAAGTACCAACAGGTTGATATTAGTTAGCAATATTATTTCACTACTTACAGACACACACTGGCTGAAAATTCAGTCACTGGAGCTACTGACGGGTGAAAATAAAAATCTAAGTGTGACCACAGATACAGAATACTTAATATACATTGGACATTTAGATATTAAAGAAACAAGCAGTGCTATGAATATTTGTTGTACCTTCCTATAACCTTTCAGTGCTCTTACAGAATTACTTTCTCTGCTGTCTTCTGGACCTCTTGGTCATCAAACCTGACCACTAAAATCCCTGGGAACTTTTTTGAAGTAGAAGGCCCCATCCTGCAAGAGTGTGGGTCCAGCAGGACCTTCCACATCTCTCAGGGCTGGAAGGGTTCATGCAAGCTTTTAACTCTACTCTTCTGATCCCAGACATAAGTTCATTCTGCTCTTAGATGGTCAGATGTGAGCCAACTCCAAACCAGTAGCACCATTACTATACCGCTGACTCTGGTTTAACAAGCTGGGGTTATTCGCTCATGTCCAAGGACCACAGAACACATATTGGAGCAGAGCTGGCTTTCTTCCAGCCTGCTTTAGAACTAGATGTGGTGATATATGTCTGTCTGTTGGACCGTAGTCCATGTTGACAAACTGTCAGGGAAGAGAAGGATATTATACTTTGTTGAATCACTGTCTGAGCTGCTAAATGTTTTATTATATGAGACCTGCCCACCCATATGAAAGTGGAGCTAATGAGATTGCCAAGAAATCACTGCTATTGAGTGTACAGCCAAAATAGTTCATGAGCATGGCCCTTAAAATAGCAAAATTGGGGGAAAAAAGAATCAGTTTAAAGTTATTTTCATAACTTTCTATTATTATTTTTTTAATTAAAGCTTTCTGTCTAGCCAGCAAAAGCATCTGGAGTTTTTCCCAGTTTAGAGGCCCCAGTGCTCCTCTGTGGGCCTCCAAAAGAAGCTCAAAGGTCAAGAAAACCTCAACTGATCACTCAAGAGAATGGAAAGTACTTTCTGGGAGTCGATAA
Organism: Chloroceryle aenea; assembly: GCA_013399075.1. Lineage (NCBI taxonomy): Eukaryota > Metazoa > Chordata > Aves > Coraciiformes > Cerylidae > Chloroceryle > Chloroceryle aenea. Next base: position 288,130 of record VWZY01008299.1, read on the forward strand.
TCCATGTAAGTGAAATGATTGCCAATAGCTGTTGGCTTTTATTCTCTGCTACATTTTGGCTGCTAGTGGGACTGCCTATCACAAGAGCTCCTCATCTAGCCAGAGGAAGGGACAGGCAATCCATAGGTTGTAGAATTGTCATACCTGTAACTGATCCAGGCCAGCATTTCTGAGCATGTCTACTTTTCTATTAATCATTGCTTCTCAAAAGGGCCGTATTTACTGAGTGGTTTTTCTTCTTGAAATACTGTATGTGTCCTCACTGTATTGATGACCCCTGCCCAGGAAAATGGATAGGGATTTTCATAAGGCATTGAAGGAGTTAGATGCTCAAATCCCATCAAAATTAATGAGCTCAAGCACCTAAGTCCTATCCGTGCCTTAAAAAATTCCATTCCTTAGACATCAGTGACACCATGTTGGCTTAGTGTGCTAGCAGGTCAGCAGAAGATCAAAATGGTGGCCTGTCTCTAACAGACTGGAGCACTAGCATTAAGAAAACCCTTTAGAAATCTAAGTTCAGATCAGACAGCACAGGGAACATTAGAGTAATTCATCATTTGGTAAACTTCAGTTTAGCACCAAGGTTTTCTAAGGGTCAAAGGCCCTCCAGTTAACTTTAGACAGTTTGTGGAATTACGTTCCTCTGAAAATTAGTATTTTAATCAGGGGTTTTTTATTATTTTTTAATGAGCACTGAGCTCAATTAGAATATGCCAAATCTGTATCTGTGCACTACTACCAGACTTCAATCAAGCTTTATTGCAAATCCCTCTCTTTACAGACCACTTTGCAAACAGAATGTAGCAAAGATTGTTCTGCAGAAGGTGTGATCAGTCTTTGAAAGACCTTGTGAGACTGATCAGCATTGTACATGCCTTGGTGAAGCTGGAAGGTCATAAGCACATCAGGAACAGACTCTCACACCTTGTTGTCACCCAAGATCTGTGGGACCTTCATCCCAGTGAATAAGGGAAGTCAAGAAGCTGGTTCTACAGAGTGGAAGATTTTCCAGCAGTGCAGGGTGACTGCACTATCAGCTGTGGGAGCTCTTGTAACATGAAACTCTCTCCTTTGTACTTTGAGGTAAGTGTTGTCAATACATCACTCAAGTGTTCAAGATTTAAACCTAGAGGAAGGTGTGAGGAAAACAGAGGCTCATGTGTGGAGAACATGACATCTAGAGAAACAGTGGTTCTTCAAGGCATGTGCTATGACATTCTGTGTATGTCCCAGCATCACAAGGTTGCTACAGTCTTCTCTTCTGCTTTCTTCAGCAGTTAATTTCTTCAGCTGCTGAAATACTGTGGAGAAGATGAGTACACAACCTTGAAAGCAGCAGAAGGCACTCACAGTAGCAGAGAACCCAGATGGATGCTGTTGTGGTGTGCATATGCACATGCTGGAGGTGCTGTGCTGTGGAGAAGTGTAAGAGCTGTATATATGCTCAGTTAAACCCACCAGCTCTTAGGACTGCTTTATTACAAAGACTGTATGGCTTTTGTTTTCTGAGGCTTGAAAGTGCTGGGGCCTCCAGGAGCAATGCAGGGAAAAGAGTAAAATGTCAGGAAACTTCAGCCTTCGGTTAGGTGAGAAGGAGCTGTGAGGGAAGGAGAGAGTCTGCTTCTCAATACAGAGGATATGGACTGTTGTTGGTTTTTTATTTATTATGCTGCATACGCTTTGTGAGCTTGTCAAGAGCACATAGACTTTCTGAGTGTGTTTTTCATTGCTCAAGATTGTGAAACTCAGAGAGAGAGATGAGGTTACTTCAGCCACTCCCAGAGGGGAGGCTATAGAGTGAGGAGAGGACATTACTAACCTCCAGATCCGCTTCTTATCTCCCTCTTAAGCTTCTGGCCCTCGATGCCTGAAATGAAATGACTTTATTGTAACATTCTATATTTGAAAGCTTGTAATAATACAAGAGCCATCTTCTGACTGATTCCTTCTTACAGAAACACCGTTCAGAAGTACAGAGGGAGATGTTTACATCCACAGATATCCTTAGTTTATAACAGGGTGAGTGATTGCAAAACTTAGAACTGACTTTACAAACCTGTTTAAGTTCTGAAGTGATCATAACACAGTTAACACGTCCTTTACAGAAAACATGCACAAAAATAAGGAAATGAATGCTTAAACACGTAATAAATCTCTTGCTCCCTACAGAATAAATACACTGTCCTTATCAGGTATAAATCGTGGCCTATTTCTTCATAATCGTAATCATAAATCTGGCTCAGTTATTGTATATATTCTACTATCTGTGTATTTACTTTTGAAGAATACTGCTGTGAATTTCCAAAAGATAAAGTGATTCTCTCTTTTTTTTTTTTTCATATATATTTCCAAGATACTAGTGCTGGGTGATAACATCAGCAATATGGTTGGAAAGGAAGGTAAATAATGGCAATTTATCATAAAATTATTTATGCAGCTGAAGTTGCACCTGGGATTGGAAACAGAATATTGACACTGCTTTTAAAACTTTTTAGTATATATAGAGGTTATTGAAGAAAGAACATATTCTGGAGGGTACGGCTGAAACAGTTGTGTTATGTAGACATATACCTTTCATTACAGTTTAAAAAGGAGTGATGTGTTTTTCTCGATGTGTTTGTTATATGTGTAGGATCTAGGACGTGTAGTTGCTTGTTACTTTGCTTTCAGGGATGCAGTGGTTGTTGGTGCTGTTGTAGCTCTCTAGCTGTAATACTTAGGGAGCCCACCTTACTGAAATGCAAGCTCCATGCCCTGAGGAGAAGCGAGGCTGTTGGTCTGTGTAGAATTCACAAAGGGTTTTGACTCTGTGAACCAAAGTCATTTGTTGATACTCCTGTAAATTTGATAACTACCACGTCTTCTCACGGAGAGTGTTTTCATTCAGTGATATCTTTAGAAATGTTTTGTGGTAGAAACAGAGTTAACTGAACTGGTGTACTGGCCCTGGTGTTACTCGGAATGATGTTTCCTAATCTGCTGATGAGCATTAAAGATGCTGACATTGCTGTTTATACGTGGTGGTGTTAAGATAGAGGAGCCCTTATTGTGAAGAAGTTACATGCAAAGAGAAAGATAACAAAGGAAACCATGGATGACTTGTTATGTGTAAGCAGTTGTTTTTAGTTAGCTCCTGCTCATAATGATAATCATTTGCACATTAATTGCTTCAAATGTCTTACAATGCATTTGGATTTATGTTCACTCTGGAAAAAAGTCAGAAGTTATGTTTCAGCCAGGACCATCTGTTTAACTGTGGTTGTTTAAAGTATATATGGGTGCAAAAGCAGTTGAAGAAACTCACTGAAGTAAAATCTGTCAAGGGGTATTAAATGTAAAGATACTACATCTGCTGTATAGCGTGCCTCCAGCTCCATGTAGTCTGGGATGTAAGTATGTAAGGCCACACCACTATATGTTCAGATTCCTCTTATATTCTACCCCAAGGTCATGCTATTGGCCATATACAGAGGCTGGATGCTGAATTCGGGTGCTTTGTGATCAGATCCTGTATAACGCTATAATGCTCTTGAGACCAGAAATCCACACTTGTGATTTGAGGTGCATCTCAATGATACTGCTGGTTCTGAGGTGTCTTTTTTATCTTCAATGTGCTTTTTTGAGATGGCATAATGATGGACTTGATGATTTTAAATGTCCTTTCTGACCTAAACTATTCTATAATGCTGATAGTATTAGAAAAAATCATGGGCAGGGAAGCAAAGCATTTGGTAAGTTACAGTGCCATCTATAGAAAGAACAGAGCACCAGCCTGCAAACTGAGGTCTCATTGCCTTTAGAAAACTTATTTTGTATCTTCAACAACCAGGTCGCTGTTGTAACCATCAGCTGGAACTAAACATTAAATCCAACAGAAAACTCTGAGCATCATGATGAATCTTTAGGCACTATTGAAATCCTTGGAAAACTTGTTCAACTCCCCCCCTAGTTCCCTCAGACCGTATTTTTCTGCCAGTGTTGTCCCAGTCTTGCATTTGTATTTTTCTAGTGTGCCTCTATTCCCAGTAACACAGAGCTCCTCAGAGTTCTTGATTAAGGGCCAGGGTACTCTTAAACTTGGCCTTCCCCTTGCCAAGGGGGTATGCTAGTAAAGGTGCTTAGGTGAGGCTTTGCACAAGACAGAATTGAGCAAAGTCTTGTAATTGTCAGTGTGCATGTCCAGTTATCACCCAGTGATAATTGATCAGGAAGCCAGGTGTCTGTCTACCTTCAGCTCCCTATTGTACCTGCAGCTGGTGCTTCTATATTTTAGGAGCTGGTGGCCACTAGCAGACTGTTACACAGTGTGTTGTACAGCTCTCTGAATTACAGTTTGTGTAAATAAACTGGATACACATTAAGCCAAGGAGAGGTGTTGGCTTCATGATGAGGAGTTAGAAACTGACGTGGAAGAATCAGATTCAAGTCCCTATTCCAGTGACTATTTTGTGGCTTACAAAGTAGAGGAGCACTGCAGGAAGAAAGGAAGAGAACCATTCACCTGAAATGTCAGATAGCTTAGTAGTTAAACAGTTAAACATAGAGGACTTCAGCATATGCTTTGGCAGCTAGAGTAGGAGAAAAGCTTCACCAGAGAAGGGACACAACCCAGGGCTGTCTGTCATGTCTCTTCTTTTTCTCTTGTTCAAAAGGGCACCTAATATTAGGAGAATATTCATGGTAAAAGTATTAAGAAAGACATAAACACCTCCCTCTTGCCATCACAAAGTGTTTCATTACTTCTGGAGTAAGCCTGTGCCTGAATTCAGTATTTCCCACCAAGTAGTTTAAGCAATGCCCCACTCAGCTTGTTGGTATTTGTGTCCCTCGGACATAAGCCCTTCATTCTTCTTACTGGTTTTGTAGGGGATCATGCTGCCTAACTGAAGGCTGAGGTTCCCCTAAGTGACAGTGTGGAAGTGGGACTTCACCCCGTGTAGTTTGCTTGAGAAAGCTGGTAGCAGAGCAGAGCATTTAACATAAAGCTTCATTGGCCTAGCCTGACCACCCTGCTTTTTTCTATCAGTTGGACACAGTGCTGTGCTTATCACTAAACATCCTCATTGGGTTGGGCAATAGTGGCTTTGGTTTGGAAACTCTCTCTCTGCCTCTTATGAGTCTGTAGGTTTTGATTAGTTGAGTAGGTCAGATCTAGGATGGATGGGACTTACCTAAGACTAAGTAAGAAAGACCTAGGGTCTAATGTGGTACCATGTGCCATCAATGAGCATCTTGCAAGCAACTTTGGCTTGTTTAGGAGTTGGTTTTATAACCTTAAAAGAAACGGATGAACTGTTCTTAAGCTAAATGAAAGGAATTATTAACTCCAGTTACTTTTATACTGTCTTCTTGCCTGAACTTGCTTTATTCAGGCTCTGATTCTGGGAGTCATAAGATCAAGAAAAAAACCCAGCTTCACTGTGCAACTGAATTTCTTGTGCCCACCTACAACAATTTGCTTCCATTTTCAACACTGGTAAAAACCTACTTGCAAAACAACTCTAAGAGTAAGGAAAAAAACAGAAACAAAAGTTTCAGAAAGTCTCAGATATTTTTAAAAGAAACGATTTAAACTCTTTCAGTACTGAAAACTAATTTTTACATTTATTTGGTATTCACAGAAAATACTGTGTGATGTCTTCAAAAGCCTTAGACATAAGTTTGGGGAAAATATTTTGAATAAGCAAGGAGAATTAAAATTTGTCTTCCAGCAGGACTAATGCTTATGATCTTAGATCAAGAGAGGTAACAAAGCTGTTGTTAAATTACAGAAGTCTGACTAACTGAGACAGGAGTCTAGATGCTGCCATTCCAGAAATACAGACCTGTCAACACTGACACCTTCCTTTACCTGTCATCTAAGCGAATAATTTCCTTTTACTAAATGTCTACCAGCCTACAGAAAATAGCAGAGAGCATGATGATACTACAGAAGAATAAGGGCATGACAATGAGTGTCATTAGCTGTCACTGAGATGAGAGCTTCATGGAGTCTCTGGGGCAGAGGTATTCTTTGCACAATCAAGGGAAGCTGTGATCCTTCAAGATATGGTGGGAGCGGAAAGAAAATCTTAGGACAAAGACCATTCTCGAAAACAATCCCCACATCCTTGGTCTCAATGATCTTAAGAGTCTTTTCCATCTGAAATGATTCTATGAATCTGTAATGATTGTATGCCAGTTAACCTCCAGCACAGCTCACACTGTGTGGCTGCCAGGAGGGAATGCAGACATGGGTTGCTATGTCCATCTGTTGTGTCTCATCCTGAAGGTTTCCCAGACTAGCACACTTGTAGATGTACTGAAACAAGCACATCTGGGCCACAAGACATCAGTGAAACTCATTAGCAATTCAAGTACACAATCTGTATGTTAGAATACAGTACATTTCTATATGAAAAGACCAATTCCAGACTGAACATTTTTCAGATTAACTATAGTTTTAAATGAACCATGAAATGAGACGCCTGTCCGAATACCATAAGCGTGCATTGGCTGTAGTTTGGCAAGTATTTTCCAATAGCCCATTCCAGCAATTTCTTGTGTCCTTTCCTTTTTCAACGCAGAAGGTCAACTGTAATTAACTACAAGAAATGACATGAGTTTCAGATCATTTTCCTACATTATGGGTGATTTCTTTCTTTTCACAACTTACAAAATGTATTCAGATGTATTTGCGGATGTTTCCTCTTACATATGCTGGACAGATTATTTTAAGGGTACCACTGTGCACCCTTTTGCTTCATTATGGAGTTCACTGTTTGTGCTTTATATGCAAATAAAGAATGCACAAGCATTTATTTTGCCCCAGATAAGAATGAACATAAATAAATAAACAAGCAGGTGTTGTTGAAAGCCCTTTCTAGTTCTTGCTTCTGTGTTTCCCTCCTGAAACAGAAGTCATTCTGAAAGCTTCACTGAAAGCTTGCTTTGAAAATGAGCATTTTTGCAGACTGCTGACTGTGATACTACATTTACTAAAGAGATGCAGTCACACAATGGTTTGCTTCTGTATTATCTAGGTCATGGGCCAGAATTCTCCTGGGTGCTAACATTTTCAATTAAGCTGAATATGTTGGTGCACAGTGGAGCTATTTTCCTTTTTAAAGCTGGTCCTAAATGAGAATGCTGAGTGTCATGCCTGGTTTAACTGTTTTTGGTTCCATGGAGAGTCAAGAGGTGAAGCCCTGAGAGGCTGGCCACTCACTCTGCTGTGGGCAAGCGGTAACCTGGTGTTGAAGTTCCCCACCCCATATGTGCACACTATTGATTTTAAGTGACTTTGCCAGTGTTGTAGGGGGATACCTGGAGGAGTTGCTTGCAATCATCCGTAAAGAAGAAAGAGTAACCAACAAAATATAATCAAGGCCAGTCTCTCTGCACCAAATTTAGGTACTAAGAGCCTAATTTAAATCCTAGAAATGTAAAACCTAGATTTCAAAGCCTAGCCTATTCCAGTAGTCAGTGTATTATAAAATTTTCCCTAAATTTCAGTGAAGTAACTGATCTTCTTTTTCTTCCTAAGCTGTTTCCTCTTGCACATGAACATGCTTGTGAACAGTAGCTCTATCTCAAGCATTTTAAAGAAGTACCATACAGGATGCATTTAGGTTTTATGATTTCTTATTTTGCCTTAAAGTTTTCTATATATAATTCTGTGCATTATGATGATCCATGTTGTGCACTGCATATTTTACACAATGTTTATAAGGTATTAAGTCTGTTATATACATAAGAGAAAATAATAAAACTGGGTCCAGACAGTGATTTGCTCAGGACAGTACAAGAAAACCTAAAGATAAACTGTAGACCTGGTTCTAGGCCTCACTGTCGCTAGATCCGCTCTTTTCTCTGGACACAACCTTTTCTTCACCTCTTGGTCCATATTGTATGGATGCAGTTAGTACATGGGTACAAGAAGTAGTAGATCTTGGCCTGACTGATGGAGTGCTGAATTCTTACCATAGGAAGAAAAATGTGAGAATGGATGAAACATATCCAACTGGTTATTGGTTTATTTCTTAAGAAGCTTCATAGAGCTTACTTCTTAAGAGGCTTTCCAGCAGCATGTTATGATAAAAAAACCCTGAAAAGGGGAAGTTGCTCTGTTGGTGGTCACTGCTTGTGAAAAGTCCAAAAATCTGTCTGAGAAGGCAGAGACAGCCCACACAGGTCTGTGTGCTTCTAATACACACAAACATTACCTATTATATTGCAGAGTACAAATATGCTAAAAATGTATACTTTATTTATGCACACTCATATTACTGCTGCAGCAGAAAATATTTGGAAAAGCATCTGAACTTGTGAACAGTTACACTTCATCCTACAGTTACACTGTTGAGATTTACATTTTCTGTCTCGTTAAAGTTTATAAACATTGGATTTAGTCAGGGAAAGTTCTTCATAGAGTTTAACTGTAATTTCCTGTGGTAAATGGAGTTTGATGAGCGAGGATATGAAATCTTGGAAAAGTTTAATCATTCTAAGGAAAGCCATCCCACTTGATGTGGTACAATTGGTATAATTTTGTTAATTCCCTGTCCACTCCAGAGTGAAAATTACCAAGTGAGGGGCTTCTGCTTGAAAGCATATGGATTTTTTCCCTCTTAATATGATACAATCAGGTTCTGAATCTAAGTAGAAGTGGAAATATCATCAAGTGTCTAACTAAGGAAATCCCTTCAGCCTATACATAACTTCAACCATGTGTTCAAGCTTAACTGAGGGCTTAATTTCAGTTGAAATCATGGACCAACCATAGGCTGAGGTGCTTTGCAAAATCAATGCCCAAGTGGAACATACTAATTAAAAATAAGTTCTCCTGTTGCAGCCTAGGAGCTGAATTTAGCCAGGGTATTTGAGCAAAGAACTTTTCCCTGTCTCACTGAAGGTAATGGAATCTACCTCCAAAGTGATAAAATGACATTTCATTTCCTGACATGCATATGTCAAATAAACATCAGTAACAAAAATAATGTTGCTAGGAAGCAAATGTTTCCATTTTTTGAGAGGCATTATTTCTGCTCTTTTGATTGCACCTTATAAGGGCCCGAGCGCACTTGTGGATTCTCCTTTCAAAAGGACCATCTAAACCCACAGGAGAAAAAAACCCTCCTGCATAATGTTTGCTCCTGGCATAAGAAATATCTCAAGTTTTGAAAATCAAAGACATCTTAAACTAATTTCTCCCCATGGTTTTTTCAGTCTGTCAATGAGTGTGTGGTTCTCAGCTTGCAACATAGCAGGTGTATTCCCTTCAGGGGACACAGGCAGCAGTTGCAGGCTCGTCTGGGACTTTCTGCTATTACAAGCCTCAGGAGTGACAGCCATGAGCTATACACATCCAAACTGCAGCTAAGCAAAGGATTAAAGCCTGTCATCTGACAGACAGACATATACACCTACAGTAGCTGGGGCATACAGGGTGGTAGAAATGAAACAACTTTTGTAAAACATATTGTGCAAGATCCCCAGCTACTTAATCAGCAGTTTCTCATTGCCCTGAAACACTGCACTTTACCAAAGAGCAACAACTTTCCTAAACCCTCATAGCCTGATCCAGGGCAATGAACATACATCAGACTGATTCAAACCAAACTGAGGATTTTGTCACCTTTCATGAAATATTTAAATGATGTTTTACAGGAAAGTTTGTCATCACTATTGCCTGTGCCGACCATTTCTCAAAACACAACAGCAGTTACTTTACAACTTGTTGTCAGAGGGTCATGAAAATTGAAAACTAAGTCCCAAACCGCATCTCATATTTAAGAGAGATCACATCCACCTTCATATATAGCATTGAGCTGCATCAGAAACCCCAAATAGCTGCTTTCTGAAGGAAAAATTAACCACCAAGTATGTAACCTCTTCTCTCACTTTGTTTAGTAAATATTGATCCTGACAGAGATGTTGTTTATTGACACGATTTGACCTTCAAGTTCATTGTTCAGTGAAAGGCAAAAGAGTGGTTGGTAAAGTCAGAGAAAGTATCAAGATAGACAACTAATGATATTTTCTGAATGACCCTGTTCCTCATCAATACTTCTTCAAATGATTCCATAAAACCGCCAGGAATGTGGCTAAAACTTTACCACCCAACTCTCCTCTGTATCAGAAAGCTTGAATACTGCAACCACTTTTTTTCTGCAATCACCTGCAATTTAGATTTATGCATACTCTTCAACTTCTCAGTGTTGCTAAACATTTTTGTGGGATGGGAAGGGGAAAAGGAGGAAGTAGTGTTTCTTGAATGGTGATGCAATATAAGTCTACTGAAAAAATATCTTCAGCTATTAGAAGGGGACTCAGGGGACTGTATGTCAATACAGACTCTCTTTTGCAGACAGACATGAGTTCACCTGACTGTTCTCCAAGTCAATCAAGTTGAGGTTAGCCTAACACTGAGCTTGAGCTAATAAGCCATGCTAAGATGTAGAATATATTAACTCAGACCCAAAGCCAAAGTAGAGTAAATATAAAACTCTGCTTGCAAAAAAAAAAAAACCAAACAAACCAACAACCTCACATGTAGTTATAAAGTCAGTTTTAATTCCAACTCTGCCGTCAAATTCAGGCATCACCTTAGGCAAATCACTGAGTATGTGTCTCCGTACCTTACTTGCACAGTGGGGATAGTAAATCTGCATTTCTCCCACTCTCCATACATAAAGAGTGGAAGCTGTTCTGCTAAGATGTTAACATGCACATGTATAAAGACTTGAAAAGAAAATGCAATTCATTCTGGCTACAGTGCTATAAGTAATAATACCTCTCAGTACAGTATTGAGCGTTCTCAAGCAATAGAATTGACTGTCTTGTTTTTTACGGTACTCTGCTTGAAATGTTAAACCTACTGAAATACCTTTGCCCAGTCTGTCTCCTCCAACATCATGCAGACCTCCTCACTTTTTATACTTTGCTGCAGGCCTTTCAATATCAGATAACCACATCTGAAACTCATCTAAGCAAAAAGTACGTAAGAAAATTTCAAATCAGTTTTATGGAGTTCGTACTAGAACTACATTTCCAATGCACAGCAATTCTTTAAGGGCCTGGGAAACTTCACTAAACTGTCACATGTTGTTCATGATATTGCTGGAAAGATGACAATTGAGAAATGCACAGGAATTCTCTCCTTTCTCCCTTTTCCCTATCATTCTCTGCTCCTTTTCCTGCACCTCATTCCCAGAAAGGTTTCCTGTCACCCTTAGGGATGTTGCACACATCCTCAGGGAGGACTCCTCATACATCCGTTTCTGAGTCACTGACTGTGGAAGAGCTCCCTCAGATCTTCCCCAGGCCTTGGCTTTACCCAATTATTTGTGAAGGGAAAATCTTCCCATCAGTTACAAAACCTGTGCTTCCTCCTAGATGCATCAGATGCTGTTCCTGCAGCACTTCTTGTCCTTCCACCTCAGCCAGAGCAGAAAAGCATCAGTCAGCACATCAGCCTCCAGCTCTTCCTCGAGGGGAGCAGCTCCCCCACCCACCGCACAGAGAGGAGACTCATGATAGCTCCTTGCCCAGAACACAGCACCACATTCCCAAGGCTGGAGCAACACTGATAGCTGTTCCAATTTTTCATACTGTAATGGGTAACCAGGGCAGTTTAACAGAAGTTGGTTGTTAAGTGCTGGTTCCTTGCAAACTTCCAAGGATGGAGGTGCCCACATTTCTCTTATGACTTATTCCAGTACTGCACTACCTTCCAAGTGAAGGAGTACTCTTCTAGTTTCTCAATGTCCCAAACTGAACCTTCAAAGCTGCAGTATGTGGTTACTGCCCTTTTATATACCATCTCCTAATAGCAAGAAAAAAAATTGGCTTTGACATCTTAGCAACTGCCCTTGAAGTAGTTGTAGGCTACAATTAGACCCTCCCTTGGTCTCCATGCTAGACTAAACACACCCAGTTCCACCAACCTCTCCTTGTAGGCCATATGCTCCATGCATCTGTCTGCTTTGGTAGCCTTCTGCTGGACTCTCTCCAGATTCCTCCACATCCTTCTTNAGCCTTACCAGTGCCAAGTAAAGATGGATAATAACTTCCTTCCATCTGCTGGCTTTGCTCCTCTCAATATAACTTCCAACATAGCATACAATTTGCCTCCTTGCAAGGAGAGCACACAACACATAGGCATATATTCAATTTGGCACATGACCTCACCCCTCAGGCCTGTTGAGCAGGGCTACAACTTGACCCATCACCTCCCAGCTTGTGCAGAGACATGCTGTGGCTCCAGCCAGCTGCCAGCCTCTGCACCTCACTGTGTTAAGTCTACGAGGTTTCTTCTAGTCCCGTCCTCTCATCTGTTGAGCTCCTTTGTGTGTGAAGCATTTGGAATGTCAGCTATTCCCTGTAACTTACTATCATTCCATGCAAGAAGTTAAAAATTACAAAATGCAAGTGATATTTTCATTCCTTTGCTCACAACAAATTTTAATGCTGTTACTCAGCTTCTGGCTGCACTTTTTCCATTTGGTCCACAGTCTCTCTGAGCTGCAGTCCCATCATCAGTCTCTTGTTTTCTCCCTGCACGCAGCACACAGGCTGGTGGGACTGGCCCCTACAGCTCCCCAGCACCTTTGTATCAAAAGCAGATGATACTAGTATGTATAGTTCCCTTTTCAGGTAACTATTTCTCCATCATAAATATTTATGGTTTGATAAAGTGATCTGTGTATCAAAAGCTGGATGCTGCTGGAGTTATTCCTGCTCTTGATTTCCTTACTCCTCAAAAAAAAAAAATCCTATGTAGCATGGAAGTAGTAGAGCATATATAGTACATCAGTACACACTGGACAAAGAGGCGGTGCGGTATCAGCTGCAAATAAGCTATGGACCTAAGCCAAAGGCTATTGAAATGCATAAGAAGCTTTGGACATTACATCATGCCCAAGTTAACTTTTGACTAAATTAAGGATTGGATATTTGGCTCTAAAAATCAGAAGTGTGTTTAAGCATGTGAGTGGTCCCCCTGGAAGCAGCAGGGCTGCCAGCAGACTTAGCATTACATAGGCAGTTAAATAAAATTGTACCTGGATCTGCTTTGCCATTGATGGCTCCCAAGTCAGACGTGTTGCTGAAAGTGTCCCAATGCTGCCACCTACAGAACAGGTTAACTACAGCTCAACACCGCAGAGAAGAAAACTTAAGGAAATGATGTATTGTGCAATCTGTATGGAGAATCCTGATACAGTTCTAAATTAGCAATGTGCAGGTCTAAACACATAAGCTTGAAATCCTACCTGAGATTCTTAAATAGTTCTGATATTTCCAAGGATAGTTCTGTATATTACCTGTTAAAAATTCACCTCTGGAAGGCTGTACAAAAATGGCAGCAACGTCTTAATTCAAGTTAAATAGGCTCCTCACATACCTGGAAGAACAGCAGTGGGAAGAGCCACGCACAGGTTTCTTTCAGAGTGGGCATAAAACACAAAACAGCCTTCAAAAGCTCATGCCCTTCTCAGTGATTGTCAAAGAGAAAATTTTGGGATAAATTTAAGAAAACATGTAGGGTTTTAGAGAAGAAATTATGAAGTTCAAAAGAGATTACTTTATTAAGGAGGATACACAGGAAATCAAGGAAAGGCAACAATTTTGTATGGAACTAAAGGCATAAGATAGAAGTATAAAGAGAAGAAAACAAGGAGACACAAAAAACCAAAATGATCCTTACTTCAGATAGGATGTGACCCATAGAAAACCACTACATTAGAGATCATCTTTCCATGAAAACAATGTGCTTTGATACATATGTTAAAAAAAATACATATTACAGATATATACACCTCTTGGTCCAACACTTCCGCTGAAGTGTGAAACAATGGGCAAAGATTAAAATTCAAAAACTTGCAAGTGTTACCTGCTACCGGAAAAATATGCAGAAAACCCATTTATTTTTAGATTACTCATACCTAATGACTTTACAACATCTCCCATGTTTTCTACTTATGGCTCATTCTATATGGCTTTGACTTGGCACATAAATGCTTCCATGCATCGTGACTTTTCTTCTGAATGCAGAATATCTGGAAGAGCTGCACTGTTAGCATCACAAAAGCTTCTATCTATCCAGCTTACAGATTCTCACCCTGTTTGAGACTTCCTTCACACAAAGCAACTCTAGTCCAACACCCGATTTTTGCTATCTGCAGCAACTCCTCTTCCTACCTGTTTGAAAGTAAAGCCCAGTGGTTTACCAGCCCTCGGTGGTAATTTTAGCAGGGAAAAGGTCATGGTGTTATACATGAGTGGATGGATAGAGAGAACAATTAAAGACTGGGTGCTATTTCCTTTTTTTTAAGCTTTACCTGGGACCAGAAGGTGAGAAAGTAAGAAAGGTCTGTCACAACCCTTCTGTTGTTTTTCCATGAGATCAAAATTATTCAGATACTGTCTTCCAGTAGATTCTTAACACAGAAGCTTGAGCAAAAGAGTGAAAATAAGTTTTAAAAATTTTGAAACTTGTAAACTTTGGTACCATCAGAGATTTACATTGTTTGTTTGTTTTAATCTAGCAAATGCAAAACAAAACCTAACCAAAAACATTTGACTGCTGCAGTAATTATAAAAACTACAGTAGTATCTCCAATGCACTTGCAGGTTGTTTCAGCCTTGATTGACTACCTCTGTAACCATACACAGGGGCAGTTAGGGCATGTGCCCTCAGCAATGGTCTTAGAGGCAAGAAAAGGGTCCCCTGTGGAATTAAAGCACACACCCCCAGGTACAGTATACAGCTGACTGGGCTCTGCGCTCTCTCTCATCCCTCTTCCTCCAACCATATCTGATTTTTATTGTTCCTTCCATCCTCCTTCGCTGACACATACTCTTCCTCTCTTGCAGACTTGGTTGCTAAGCAGCCTGAGCTGCAGGCATGGCTCTGAGCCTGCGCTGGAGCAGACGGCTGCAGCAGAGATGCCCCAGGAGGCCTCCCTCCACCCTGCAACAACTTCCACTAACAGGCAGAAGATGATGCTGTTGAAAGGTATAGCAGGTGACACGTAACAGACATTCTCTTGGGAGGTAGGTCTCAGCTCCCTGCTAACAGAAAGGGAGACTACTGTTCAGAACTGACACACTCTGAGCTTTGGCTAATCCTCAAAATTTGAATTAAAATGTACTGCAACCCCCTGCTAACTTCAGCTATCAGATATTTAATTATATGAGCAGTAACAAGGCCCAATACCAACCACCTTCAGATCACACATGGCTTGAAAATCAAAACTTGAATTACCCTTCAAAAAATCCTGGAGGCCAGGAGTGGGTTGCAGCATACAGAGAACACCTGTGACCACATAAGAGCAGAAGTTACCCAGCACCATGCAACACGGCTGGCAGGTGGGACATAATGCAGTAGGAGAGCCCAAGTTGACACGTATTTATCTTTTCTTACAGATGCTTATCAGCTAGGAGGTGCAGAGAAACAGTAGCTAGACTCAGGCAAGAATAGTTTCCACTGAAGTCACAGCTGAAGCCAAGGAAAATGTTAATATTTAAAATATTTTTTCTCCCCTTGAACACAAAGTTTCATCCTGCTATTAAGAATTGAGAGAGGTTGGGTTTCTCCTTTTTTAAGCAGTTTTGAAGGGAGGGGTAGCATACCTTCTGAGGCCTTCCTAACACAATCACAAGTTAATAGCCAAGGATTGTGTTTAGCATTAACAACATCTTTTAGCTACAGGCAGGGGAAAAAAAACTGTTCTAATGCCTTCTCATGCAAAAAAAACACCACCCCCCCTCTACTGGGTATTCTGTTGCTTGTAGCATTAATAGACATAGCCTCTGTAAGAGCAGACAGTTTAAGCATTCATTCCTTACCCCTCCAACTTTAAAAAGATTCAGGGTGGTAAAGTGCAGCTTAATGGTTCTGGATTTGACATGAAGAAAAGCTTTAGCAGAAGGGTAATGCAGCACAGGAACATGTTATGAAAACAGTGGTGCATCTCTCTAGGATGAGACCTTCAAGACACTAGAAAAGGCAATTGTCCTGCTAACCAGAAGCTGACATCAACATTTTGCTCAGCAGAGAGCTTGGAGGGTCCTTTCTAAACAAGGTTTCTAGAGGATGCCACACAAATCCTTTTGGAGAAAGTTAGTGATCACTTCAGTCCATTCAGTCTTCCAGCAGAACATTTTATTCTCATTAAATACAAGGAAATATCAATCAACAGCTCAATTAACATGACAGATTAAACAAGCCCTGTTAAGCATTTTCTACTTAACATGTGAAAAAAGTCTAAAGACATCTGATGTGTCCAAACCATTCACATTAAAACTTGAGCTCATCCTTTAGCATAAGCTCAGCTGATGTTGCTCCTGTGTATAGCAAGAGGTGGAAACAATTTAAGTTACCAGAACAGCTGTGTTTAACAAGTACTGAAGCACTGAAGTTTAAACTGCATTTACTGGTGTGCTATTAAACTGCTTTCCTTGCATCTCTTCAGAGTCTCAGGCAGCCTTGCAGAAAGCCACAGCAGAAAAACGAACTTCTCCTTTTTCACGTTCTGTAAATTGTCTACAGATCTTAGCAGAATCCTTGGAAGACAAAAAAAGCTGTTTAGACTATCAGAACACACTTGCTGAGGAGACCAAGTCTCCACAGCTCCTCTCTGGATCCCACAACTAAGTTACAAGGTCTTGTAGCACCAGCTCTGTGGCACAGCACTACTTTGTTACCACAGTATAAGCAGCACCAACTTGTACAGCAAGTTTGTACAGCCATTATGTACTGAGAGCATGCCTCTCGCCCTTTCATAAGCCTTTTTTTCAGAGAAACAAGCAGCAAAGAAGTCTTACCTTCAATAGCAAGTCATCTGAGCTTGTGCCATGGTTTACAGGAAATGGCATACGCCCATCTGTGAAAGAGTCTAATCACTCAGTGTACTTTATTACTTCTGAATAATCAGAACTGAGCATAGTGGGCCCAAGAAACAAGCACACAAGTGAAGACATTTGGGAGGTCAGAACACATTGTCAATAGAATAAGCTTGAATAAGAAAAGGACCAAGTATTCCCAGCTCTACATGCTTTACAAGAAGGCATAGGCCTTCAGTTAAAATCCTCAAGGGAAGATACAAATTAGATATTGCCTAAGAGCCTCAGCTAACAGCTTGACTAGTACCAAGTATCTAGTCTGAGTGTCACACAGGGGCAGGACCAGTCCAACTTACCCAATTCATACAGATGTCCATCCACATTGACAAATAGGATGAAGTGGAAGTTCACACTGTTGTCCTCAACCTTAGGAGAGACCATTTATTAGACTGAAAAGCCTAGTACTACGAATCCTGTGACTAAATGAGAGATGTCAACAACAAATTAACTGCAAAGGACTACAAGATTAAATTCAGCTAAAGAAGTCTCTGCAAGACCACTACAATGTCAAGTACCAGAAATCATAATGTATGGTTAAATTTTCAGGCCATGTCTGAGCTGAAATTTTCAAATCATGTTTGAGAAAGAAACCCTGCACAAGCATTCACCCAAGAGTCACTTCTTTCTCTTTCCTCATGAGCTGTAAGAACTATCTGCTAGACAAAACTTTCACCCTTTATACCAAGATTTTATGCATTTTTTTATCTTACCCGACATTGTCCTTCTTGTGCCACCGAATTGTGGACTTCTTGTATGGCCTTAAAGAGAAAGCAGATATGGGTCACTACATCCTTAAGTGCTGACAGCTGCCGGCAGTTTGTATAGTTCATGTACCTTATTATTTGCAAAATGTTTAGCTCTCTCTTCAGGAGACAGATCAGCTGTTTCATCGAGAAACTTCTTCAGGGCAGACCCCTCATCTGCACAAGATAATCAAAGATTTTATTCAGGACAGGTGAAGCATCAGTTATAGATCAGATGCACCCCATATTAATCAATGCTTGCTGCACTAATGAGGACTCATTGTATTCAGCCTGGAACTATCTCCCACATAACCATATTCTAGCTACCACTTGATAATAGCTTCTGTATCACTAGCTTACTTCGACAAGCCACACAAACAGACAGAGTTTAAAGCGTCAGGGTACTCTGTATGCTTGTCTTGGAACTCACTCTCAAATTGGACTTAGCTTCTCTGACTTTCCCCCCCTTGCAGATTTTTTGCAGATCTTCAATCTATTTTGAAGAAATTCAGGAACACTTAAGTATCAACTAACAGAATAGGGGTAAATGTTGTCTCACTGCCTTCAAACAAACATGGCACTTATGATAGGCTTAGCTTGCTTTCATAGACCATAAACTGGAAAGGCAGCACTAAGCTGTGATGAGTTCTAATCTTACATAAAAGATGGGCTGCATCCCTCATTTCACTTCATGTGTTATTTCAGAGAATCCTCGAGATTAAAGCAAAGCTCCTCTCATTTGGCCTTCCATATGCCTTTTCCTTAGTATAAGGAATCCCACACCAAGTGGCTCAAGTTCTCTCAGAATAATGTTATTTTGCAGATCTTTAGTCTTTGAGTTATAAAGTATTTCCTGAACTCAGTGACAGCCTTTTTTTTGATATGAACTTAAAATTCTTATTTTCTAGCAGTTTCCATCCACCAGTTGCCTAAGCCGGTTTTATAAACTTTTCTATAGGAAGAGAGCCATGAAAACTATTACCTCTGCAAGAGAGGTCTACTTAGAGACCCTTATTATCCTATACTTTCCCAGAAAAAATAAAGAAATTATGTTTTAGGCTGATTTGTAGCCTACCTTGAGCAAGTTTACTTTTTTACTTGTACTTTCTCTTCAAGTTGACATCAATACTAAGATCAATAGCTCCTTCAGAACATGATCCTTCCTAATTACAAACAGACTTTGGCCCGATCTACTACATGTCCCTTTCCTCTTACGTCGCTCACTAGGGTGATACCTCTGCAGCTACCAGACAGGAGTCAAAGTACCTTTTGCAATTCAAGCAATAGGTGAGACCATGAGCCCCTCTCCAATAGCTGAAAGGCCCCACTGACCAGCTGAAGCAGTACAGCATGCCTTAAGTTGGCTTGCATGAAAGCCCCAGGTGCCTCTGACAGCCCATACCCACTCAATCTTCCTGTCATGAAAAAAATGGAAATTCAAGCACTTCAGAACATTCATACTCACCAAGCTTCAGTTTGTCTTTATTATTAGCAACTGCATGTATCAGACCAATTGTCCCGCAGGAGTTACTGACTGTCTGCTTCAGGAAATATACCTTGGAACTGATTTCTTGGTCCTTTATTTTCTCAGTCTGTTGTTTCCTGAAGTTCTCATGCTATAAACATGCAACTGTTTTAAGCATTTCATCACAGTGATACCTTTTTATTATGCAAGCTACTAGACAAATGAGTTGTGCAGGAGAGTCAACACCAGGACTGGACAAAGATTTACCCAGAAACTCATCTTCCTAGCATAGGTCCAATAAAGCATCATTATGTCCATACTGGATGTAAGCCAAGTCTTAATGGACTAGACTACCTGAATGACTCAGTCATATCCAAAGGCACTGTTCTTAGCCTCTCCATTTGTTCTGAACACTGGAAATAGCTTGGGGTGGGGAATATCCATACAATAGATAGGCTTTTGTATTCTCTTCTCAATTGTTTTGGTCCATTTAATGAGACCACTCAGCAGGTCTCTACAATAGTTTGGCTTTGTACTGTTTGGTTACCTCAAAAACCACTCGGTCAGAATAGTGTACAGATGAGTGTTAAAACCCATTGCTACTCAAAGGCTATAGACCTTCCATTAAATAACTTGATAAATATACTTTATTTCAAAGCTCATCTCCTCATCTACCTCTTCAGCATCAATCAGGCTAAACTTATTAGTCACACAATGTAATTTAGGCCTCTCCAGATGCAATGATTCAATACAGTACAGAACTGCTATTCCTCATCCTGATACACGAAGCAAGGCGTATGAGGAATATTAGAATAGAGGACCTTGTTTTGTTGCTCAGCTCATTTTAGTTCAGGCTATTTTAAGGCAGGGGCCAATCACCCATCATATACTACCTCCCAGCCCCTACAGTCCCAGTGCAAGCCAAATCCAGTCCCAATCATCTGATGCCACAGGGATATTCCTGACAGCAGGAGCTGCCCACCATCAGCCAGCAGGTACAGATACTGCCGCTAAGAGCGGCCGGCTTGGTACTTCCAGAGGCATTTGGGCCATACACAGCCCAGACGGCTTACTCAGGGTGACAGCAGAAACCTCACACGGGGCCACTAATCACACACAGGACCAGGGCAGTCATCGGCTCGGTACCTGAACCCAGCCCTCACAGCTGTTGCCTCCAAGGCTGCAGACCTTCTGAAGGAGACCCTCTGAAGGAGAGCGGTCCAGCAGCGACACAACCGCCACCGCCCCGGGAGCGCCCC
>VWZY01008299.1:323307-379862 GCA_013399075.1 Chloroceryle aenea
ATGCTGAACAAACTTTGCATCTGTGTGTAACACTGATTAGTGCCTTATAAAGTGGTCTGCATAACAATTAGGATGATTAACTAGATGCAGATTTCTGCCTTTATCAGTAGTCTGTGCTGCATTTGATGCTGAACACTGATCTCAGATGAATGAAGTCAGATGTGGTTTACCCTAGGATATGAATGAATGTAAGCTACGAACTTTAGTAGTGCATTAAGAGTAATAATATGTGACAGAGGAAGGTTTGCCACAAAAAGCGTAAATTTTTATTTCTGATCTCAATACTGGATAGCCAGTGTCTGTATATCGGGTTTGTTTTACCTTATGAATGGTTCTGCTGCTGTAAAGTACATTAAACAAACTCCTGGCAGACTTGTGTTTGACAGTTTCATCTTTAAGACTTAGCAATTTAAAAACCTCTGCTAAAATCTCAGTGATGTCCTCCTGTAGCTATGCCAAAATAGAGTTGTAACCCACTGATTTATTCATCTAGTTCTTATTATTTGATTTATTTTTTTTTTTTTAAGAAATCTAAAAATTTTTTCTCTTGTTCTTTGTCTTTCTTGCTGGATTATATTGCACCCCAGGTAATATATCCCGACAGAGAAGTATCAGCTCTGCTTGCCCTTGGGGAAAAATGCTCCTGGAAGCTCTAGACATGCTTTGTTCTGAGACACTTTTAAGCAGTTTTGTGGTGTGTTTAGTTCTTTTGTTGAAGGCTAGTTTAGTTGGTTTTGTTTAGTGTAACTGCCGCTTAATTTTCAAAG
The DNA here is from genome assembly GCA_013399075.1 of Chloroceryle aenea. Taxonomy (NCBI): domain Eukaryota; kingdom Metazoa; phylum Chordata; class Aves; order Coraciiformes; family Cerylidae; genus Chloroceryle; species Chloroceryle aenea. The sequence continues at coordinate 324,075 of VWZY01008299.1, forward strand.
GCACGGGAAGTAGCGTTTCTAAACTACCTCTGCAGATTTCAAATGTACAGTGTGTTTAAACAATACCCCTTGGGTTTGATATCAGTGCTAAAATGTCTTTCATACAGGACTCCAGTAGTCACAACTGATTCTTTTTTTTTTTTTTTCTTATGTCTGCTAGTTGGTTATGGAGGGAGGTTTCCTGCTATAATTATTGTGTGTGAAGGACAGATTCCAAAGGGAAGGAAGCTGGCAGGCACTAAATGTTCCCTACCTTTATGAATTAACTCCTTTGAACAGAAGAAACTGCCAGAAACTTTGCATATTCTGTTGTAGAAACATGTCATTCCTTTACAGCATTGTTGGGCTAGAAAGCCTTTCAAACAATTATTAAATGACAATAATTTGGTGTGACTAATATTGGCACAAATTAGTTAAGGCTGTATCAGAAACCTCAATTTCTCAGATGGGTTGGAGTGAGATGCTGGAGGGTGCTTACTGGACAGCTGCCTAATGAGGAGCTTGATATTAAGCCATTCTATGTATTTAATATAGAATTTTATTTTAAGGAACTGGAAGCGGTAGTTTGGGTAAATACGACAACTAATTCAGTGCTGCCATGTTTGCATTTGCCTTGTTAATTCTATTTGTGAAGAGGATTATTGTTAGAAAGTGATGTTTCTTAGCAAGGTGTTGAATTGTGTAGCTGTGGAGGAAGCTGTGCAGAGAGCCAGCATGAAAGATGAAAGGGAATTGCAAGGAAGAGAAATAAGGAGAAGGAAGAATTCAGCACTTGTGGGATTAATTGGGATTTAAATACAGTTTAAGGAAAAGATAGTTTAGTTGGGTTGTTTAAGTGAGTTGAAGATAAATACATGTAGGGCACATTCTATGGACCTATGGAAAGATTCATCTGGAAGTAAATGCAGTAGGGAACCTGAGTGTTTGTGATATATGTGGTATGAAGGAAACCTCCATCACTGTGAGATGACCACCTTGTCTTGTTAGCATCCTGAGTGCCTTGTATGTGAGCAGGAGAGGAAGGGTCTCCATGTGATCGCTTCCCTGCCACCCATCTGTGTGTAAAATGGTGGCTGTTCCTGGGGATTGTGCGCTCTTGCTGGGCCGGGCACCAGATGGAGGGACGTGCTGGGGGTGTCCCAGAGGTTTTGTCATGGGAAACTTCTCTGCCTGTGAAATAGCCAGCGCTGGAAGTGTGCTGTCTAAATCACTGTGGTGATGCTGGTCCTCAGGAAGAGGTAGAAGGTCAAGAGTATTAGGACAGAATTAAACTTTGGTAGCTCTATTTAATAGAATAATAAAAAGTATTTTGAAGGAATGAAAGTAATTTATGCAAAATTTCCTGCTGTTTCTTTCTTCTGTCTTAAAAGCTTAAACAGACATGTTGCCTGGGTGCTACAAACCCTGGACAACGAGCAAAGCCTGTGTTGCCACACCAGGAAAGTTTGATGTCTGTTTTAGTGTCTTAAAACATCTGAGGAGAAGCCCTTCTGCTAGGATAGAGGGAGACCAGTGCTGCGGTGTTGGAGTGGATACCTGATCACTGGGGAGGCGGACCGGCAGTGAAGAGCTGATGCGGTTTGGAAAAGCAAGTACAGTGCTAGTAGAGGGATCACACCATAGCAAAAGTCCCCTTTCTGCCTTTGTGTCCTTCCTCTTCTTGCTGTAGCTCTTCCCTCTCCTCTGCTGTACTGCAGAGCCCTGTGGATGCTGGTGTTCACCACCCGTAAGGCAGGGTGGGATGCTGTCGAGCGTCACCAGTTTGCTCCTTCCCGTTGCTGCAACAGAGATGGAATATATGCTGATAGGTAATGAGAAAGGGAAAGTTTATAATTTCACTTTATCTGAAAGATAGCGAGAATTGCCTGCTTGGGAAATAATTAATGTTTTTAGAATCCTGTGGAGTCTGGTTGCCTTTTTCTTTTTTTTTCTTTTTTTCTTTCTGTACTTTTTTTTTCCCACCCAACCACGCTTCAGGAAAACAGTGAAACGACATGAGGGAGTAGTTTAACACATCTGTATATGGAAAGCTGCATCTATCTGTGGAAATAGGATTATTTTTTTTAAGAGTTTGAAGTTTTCTTAGCTTTAAAAGTTATCAAATATATAAATAAAACCTGTGTGACAATACCTGAGTATTTGAAAAGAGAAGCATTTAAAAAGAAAAAATGTTCTTACTCATTTGATCTTTGCCTCTCAGAAATGTTTGAGATTGGATTTACTGTTAGATAAATTTGTAGGCTGGTAAGATGACTACCCAAGGATATTGAAATAACTTGGTGACAAAGCAGTGTTGGCTTTAAATGTGCTGTTATTTAAGCACATGCAATTGCTGCTAGCCAACCACGCTTGACTATGTAAATGTTTTAACTTTATTTTTATAATCTTTGCATGCTGTTACATCAGCATTCTTCTAACTGCATTTTTCTTTTTTTGCCAATTCTCGGCGTGTTTAAACTTCTAAAGTAAAATATCCTGTATGTTTCCCTTTGCAGATAGGGATTGAAACTTGGATAAACATAATGATCCTATATATACCAAAATACAGGAACCTTCCTTTGGTAGAGGCATATGGGTGTTTTGGAGACCTATAAGTCTTTTTCAAAAACTAATATACACATGTCCTAGTGTGATAAAGATGGTGCTGTTTGGCAGGGAAACTGTGCAAGTGATACCTGGGAAATGTGTCTTTGCACCCTAACAGCATGTTGGCAGTGCGATGCCTTTGCACTGATGTATAACTCATGGGAGACCACAGAAAATTCTGGCATTCGCAGTGAGGGATCTGTGCAAGGAAGAAGGTCAAGAGGGACAATTGGGAGTCTCCCAGGGATGTCTGTGAGCCTGGGAATGTCCTGGAGTGATGCAACGCTCCATTGTTAAGAGTTTGTACCTCAGGTGGGAGTCACATTTCAGTTATTTCCTAGCCTGCTTTGGGCTAAAAATCAGCCAGCACTACTGCATGGTGGTTCTGAAATAGTCTCCGTGCTCTGGTTATGGCCAGCTAGTGTGTAGCAACATGTGCAGTGCTTTTACCCATTCATTTCTGGGCAGAAAAAGGGGGATCTCTCAGTGCTGCCCCAGCCTAGTCAGCAAGTCGGAAGGTGATACTCTTTATTCTCTCTCCTTTCTGATGTGTGCGTGCACATTGCAGTGATGTGAATGGTTGACAGGCAGGATATGGCAAGGTGCATGCCTGAATTTGTGACAGACTTGGATGGTAAGAATTATATCAAAGTGTTTCCCTGGTAGCAGTGGCTCTGGTGATACTGGGAACCCCAAAGACATGGCAGCTCTGCCTCTGTCTTTTCACTGCAGTAATCTAGAGGCTTAAATAAGCAGGCCTACCTTCCCAGCCTCTGAAGAGGCACAGGAGTTGGTGGCTGGCTGCTTGCCATCTTGCAGCACAGTGCTTTGGTCCGCTGCTGCTAAACCAACAGGTAGGAGTGCTAGCTGAGCAGAAAACATTTTGTGGGGTTTATTCAAAATAAATTGCTGATTTTATGTGGGCGATGCTGAAATTCTTCAGCTGTGCTTCCTTCGATGGTGGAAAACTGCCCTCCTCACAACACTTGTCTAACTTTCTGTGCATGCACAAGGTAAAACAATTACTTTCCAAAATTTAAAGCTTGGATCCTCCTTCCTTGAGTTTTCATGGATGTCTAGATCTATACTGCTTTGAAAAGCCATTTGAAGAGAGAGAACCCGAATATCTCCTGAACCTTCCCCAAAAGGTTCACATGGAAGCATTTGGCTGGCTTCTCTACTTCTGCTCTGTGCTTCTTCATAATCCCTGAAGTGTAAATATAGAGCTGGAAAAAATAACACTGGATCTGGTTAATGGTATACCAGCTTGCACTAGGACTTAAATTAAGAAATATGAGCTTCAGCTATAAATCAGAAATTTGAGTTTGTAACTCTTTAATTTTGGCCTGATCAATCCTATTAGTCCCAGAAAACTGTTAAGGTTCATCTCTCTGTAAGTCCCGAAGATGTTTTAAATCTGTGGATTATTTAAGTAACATATGTGCCAAGGTTTAAAATAGGACTACTAACCCACACAACATGCTGGCGGTAAAACCAGGAGAGGACAGCGTGGAGCTGATTCAGGAGATGCCGAGCAACTGATCCAACTTCAAACCTACCTGATGTTGAGCTTTACCTCCTGCTGCCTATACTGCTTTTGCTGCTGCACAGGGATGGAAAATTCATGGAATGCTGATGTACATACTAGTATCGCTAGCTGTCTCAAAACCAGTGGATACTGGTTGCACGGTGGCATCAGGCTCTTGTGGGGCATTCTTGCTTGGCACATCCAGAGTCTTCCCACTGTTGAATACAAATGCTTGAGAACTCCCTCAAGCAAGCTGCATTCAAGTGGGGAACTGGGCTTTACCCATATTTTTGGGTTGCTCTTTGAACTGAGATTGTAACCAAATGTCTTCGGCATGGGTAACTGCAGTGTGTTGTTATGGCAGGATGTGAAGCCTCCTTGTGGCAGGTAAGCTTGCAAGAAGATGTTGAAATTCTAGATCTGCCATAGTAAAGGATTAAGCTGAATTTGTGTAGATTTTAAAAACTGAGAGAGGAGGTGCTCTAGTGAGAGTGCACATACATACCCTGGGATTACAAAATGAAGATATTGATGCTCCTAAAGGCTGGCTCAGGAAAGGCACTTTGCAGAGGGCTCAGTTGGAGGCAAGAGCACACAAACAGATGAAGAGGAATTTTAATTACACAGAGGAGTTAGATGATGAAATGGGCTGCAAACTGCAGCAGTAAAAGGAGCTTAAATTACTTGCATTGGATTAGGCCCTAACCTTGAAATAAAACTCCTCTGTGAAGCTGTGGGGTTTTCTAAGTTTTTTTCTTTCCTTCCCTTGTCTGTTTTAAGGACAGGCCTGGGTTTGTCCTGAAAGATTCTAAAAGTACCTACATTTGAGAATAAATATGTTTCATTTCACAGAAACCAAGTTTGGATCTGGAAGTTTCACACACAAGCTATGTTCCTTTGCATTTTCTTAGCCATTCCTAATGTAGTGGTGTCTGTAACTTTTATTTTAATTCAGAAGCATAAGCTAACTCAAATGCTTTCACAGTCCAACAGGAAGCTCTAAAAGACCCCAAGAGACCCTGTGCAAAGCTTGTTAAATGGCCACAGCTGGTTGGTAAAAATGGATTATTAAGAACTAGTGTTTTTCCAAAAGTCTGTCAGTTGAACATGTCAGACTTGTGGATTAGCTGTGTTTCTGCCTCTCTCAAAACTGGTGAGTGAAAGAACCTTTTCTTCCAAGCAGAGTACACATATAAATGCTTGGCTTTTCTGGAGGCTAATACAGTCTGAGGTAGAAAGTATCTGCCCACCACGTGGAAAACAGCAGTAGAATTATTAGTGCTTTTGAAATGGAATTTTTCATAGTTGTCAGCCATAACTAGAAAGCACCACAGTATCTTAAGCTCAGTAAAATGCTTAAAGCAAAACAGTTCCTTTAAGGGACCTTCAATTGCAGAGAACCTCTTGGGTTTTCAAGGTGAGTAGTGCAGTTAGAGCAGATTCGTAGTAGCCTAAGTGGCTACTGAAGAGTGACGGAGGCAAAGTACTGTAGTGAAAAAACAGTGTGGGTTTGATCCCCTCTCATGGGGAGCAGGTATTGTTAAACAAACGCAAGCTACTCTATTGGGAAGTCTAACTGTAGCACTGTTATTTTAAGAGGCACCAGAGATGGCTTCAGAAATTGAACTGTTACTGTAGAAAAGGCATTACAGTAGAAAAGTACAAGACCTGACATCAGGAAACTTGCATTCTTGCTTCTGAACAGGAATAGTTTTAGGAGACTTTTATAAGGTCATTTCATTGTCAGCTCATTGCTATTTCATGGTACAACAACTTCTGTATTTAAAACAGCCTTTTTCTTAAAATTAAAGAGCATTTATGATGTTAGCATGGGGTTGGCAGCTTTTAATTAGATGCTTTAAAGATAAAGTTAAGAAATGGCATGCCAACAGGAATTTTTAGATCAACTGGTTTTCTTGTTGTCACATGGATTTCTTCATGTGAATCTAACTTTTGATAATTGCTTCCCTGACCCAGTTACTTTTGGTTTTTTGGTGCTGATCTTTCCACATTGAGTCAGGCAATCATAAATGCTTAATGTATATTAGAAATTAGTTTTGTCTGCAGAAATGAATTGCAGGGCACTGTGGAAGGAGAGAAGGGAGAACAAGTCTTGACTTCTTTTTCCTGCATCCTGAATTAAATTGTGTAGGTAGATGTGTTTAGGCCTTGCTGATGAGATGAGGTTTGCACTCTCTTCAGGCTGTACCTGAAGAAAGGTTCATTACTTCCACAGTGTGTTGTAATGATTATGGTTTGGTTGCTCAGAGGTGTGATCTACAATAATAAAAGCTTATGGGGACCAAGCAATGTGTAGAAATGGGCTTAGATGTTGGGCTGCTGAGGTTGGAGCTATGCAGATGTCTACTTGATGTCCTCAGCAACTTTGCCCCTTAATTAAGGTGCCTCATGCTATCGCAGGGTGTTTAACCTGCTTCTTGCCCTTCTTGCAGATGAAATCATGCCATCCTCTCTAGTATGGTGTTCTCCCTGAGGTGAGACCAGGGCTGGATTTATGTCTGAGGAAGCCCTGCATGAGACGTGCAAAGGACAGGCAACATGATAGGGATCTGTTTTCCTGAGTTTAANATAGGAGCTAGGAGTGATGATCCTGTACCAGACTCTTCCACATAACTTTTATCTAGAGGGATCTGTTTTCCTGAGTTTAAGTCCCTATGTCTGTAGAGGAAACAAATCTTTTAGTCTGCATNTTGCATTAATTTTTTTGAAGTGAAAACTTTGAATGCACATCAGTAATGATTGTGTTGCTGGAGGAGGCCTGTTGTTGCCACTGTTCAGGCAAGCAGCATGTTTTGGATTTTACTGCTTTGGGAGCTGATGATTGACTGCTGGCCCATTCAGCAGAAGGTATGTCAGTCAGGCTTGCAGTAGGTGTGTTTTAGCTGAGATGCCCGGCCTTTGGGGTATGGAACTGTGTGCTTTGTTTGCTGCCATGTCTATGGTGCCCCTTTTGAATAAAAAGGATAGTCATCCCAAAATGCTTTAAAAGAAAGGTGAGAAATGAGGTGTTTCCAGTTGTTGCTTCCACTGCCTCCACCAACCAAAAGTGTGCGGTTTTTTTCAGTGACATAATCTATTAGGTTGGGAACGACCACTAAGATAGTAAAGTCCAACTGTCTACCAACATTGTGACCACTAAACCATGTCCTGAAGTGCCACATCTAGACCCTTTTCGAACACCTTCAGGGATGGTGACTCCGCTACCTCCCTGGGCAGCCTGTTCCAGTGCCTCACCACTCTCAGTATAGAAAGTTTTCCTAATGTCTAATCTAAATGTCCCCTGGAGCAACCTAAGCCCGTTATGTCTCATCATGTTACTTGTGAGAAGAGACCAATGCCTACCTCACTACAACCTCCTTCCAGGTAAAAGTAGAGAGCAAAAATGTCACCCCACTGAGCAGTCGTTACTGTTTTCACTTTCTATCACCAGTGATAGANTCTACTTGATGTCCTCAGCAACTTTGCCCCTTAATTAAGGTGCCTCATGCTATCGCAGGGTGTTTAACCTGCTTCTTGCCCTTCTTGCAGATGAAATCATGCCATCCTCTCTAGTATGGTGTTCTCCCTGAGGTGAGACCAGGGCTGGATTTATGTCTGAGGAAGCCCTGCATGAGACGTGCAAAGGACAGGCAACATGATAGGGATCTGTTTTCCTGAGTTTAAGTCCCTATGTCTGTAGAGGAAACAAATCTTTTAGTCTGCATCCTGGTGTTATGTAAAGCACTAGTGGCTCTTCTGTTTCATTAAGCTGTGGCCAGCTCCCAGATTTGGGATCATAGTATTGGTATTAAGGAACTCTGTTGGTGTTTTAATTGCACATGTGACACACTTCTGAGCAGTACGAAAGGGATGTTACACATTGCCTGGGGCCAGCAGGCATAGTGAGATTTTTTTTTCTGTGAATTTTTGAGTGACTGCTATCAAGACTGGCATGTATATGGAAGTATTCAGCATACAGAGCATTAATTGATGCTCCAAATAAACTCGAAATATATAACCAGTTACTGTGCTGAATCCATTCTCATGCTCTCAGATATCAAAATTGACTTAAATTTCGTGACTTAATTTCATGTCAGTGACCTCTTTGTACGAATGTACACTTGTGTGACTGGGGACAGCTGAATGGGATTGCTGAGGAAGAGTGCTGCATTCCACCAACTGAGCTGGGAGGTGTCTCATATCCCTTTCCCCACAGGGAACAGCTTAACACCTCCTCCCAAGGCTTGTGGCACAATTACACTTCCCTGCAATTAGCTGCTTGGCTAATTCCCAGCTTTGATAGGTGCAGGTGTTGGTTGCAGAGGTAGAAATCTCATTGCTATTGAAGAGAAATTAATGGTTACATTTAGTTAAGGAAAATATGGATTTTGTTGGGGTTGTTCTTTTTGGGGTTTTTGTGAGGGAAAACACAGACTTTGAATTCCTATTTCACAGCAAACTGCTATGCTTTGGAGTAAGTGAACCAGGAGCTGTAGGAAAAGCTTTTATTTCTTGGGTAGCTAAACATGTTGTTTGTTCTCCACACACACATCAGCCCTCTCTGTAGTGAAAGAGAATTTTGGGGGATTTTTGGTGTGTGGTTTGTTGTTTTTTTTTTTTTTTTATTATTCTTTTACAGATTGTAAACTGAGAAGTGTTTTCATTCTTAGCCTATTTCTCGGGTTTGGTTCCAATAGAATATGAGCATGTGCAAAAGTTATTTATTTTCCTAAATGGTAACAGCCCTGGTATATTTGAAGCACTGTGGTGTGTGTTTAGAGAAGAAACACTCAGTCTTTTGATATGTAAAGTTTTAGAAGAGATATTAAAGGACAGAGTAATTAAAACCATGAATGGAAACTGGGAGAAAGAGCAGCATTAGCTTACCTGTAGGTAGACTGTGCCAGAGTAAATTAAACTTTTTTTTTCCCCCTACCTTAAAATGTGAGTTAGGATAAATATATTGATTTTATCTGATCTTTAAAAAACATTTATTATGGCATAAAGTGGAAACTTTAACCTAGAGGAGCAAGTCATTAGAGTTACAAAGGAGTTAAGAGTCTGGCTAAAGAGGAAATAATAGAATAGCAAAGGAGACCCCTAAGCTGGGGAAGACTAGAGAAGGGTTTTACCACAAAAAATTTGGCAACCAGAAGTTAGGAATGTGCAAAAGACTGATTAATTCTGCCAGTATTAAATGAGATGTTGTAGACATGTAGATATATCAAGCCCTTGTACAGTGTACTGTAGAAGTCTTGTTTAGGAAGAAATTAATCATTTTGATAATGAGAAAGGTAATTTTAAACTGAACTCTGTAAGAAGGCTTCTTGTTCTGAACACGTACGTTGTCTTTGCCTCAAGTAGTACCCATCATTTTGTGGGGACATGCTCTGGGATTTTGTGTCTCATTTTCCCGTCATCTTTACCAGTTTACTTTCCAGTTCTGCCTCAGTTTGCCTTTATCACACTTTTTCTTTCTGAAGTTGTTTTTTTTTTCTGGTGTGCTTATGGGTCTAGAAAAGCTAATTAAAATGAGACTTTGCAAATTGTCTTTGGAAGTAACACCAAGGATGTCGGGAGTGGCTTATTCAGCTTGCAAAGGGGGGAAAAGTGTTGTATAGTTCCTGGCCTTTGGATTGCTCCTGCTTCTGCAGTTTCCCAGCCTGTGGGTGCAGTTTCCTGTTTTCCCTCTTGGATCTCACCCAGAAGGTGGATTCAGAGAATGTCGGCAGAATTTTTATTTTTCCCTGCTTGCTTTGGCAAAGATTCTACTACATACATAATTTTAATAGCAGTAGGTTAGATACAGAAGGCTGCATAATAAGTTTCTATTTATTAAATGGTATTGTTACCTGAATTTAGTTCATACTCAGGTGGTGTGTAACCTGAAGCCTCACAGATTTGGTGCTTAGTTTGTGTTTTATATTAGTCTTACTTAAGTACCAAACTCTGTCTCCCTTCCCTGTTTTTTGTGGTTTTTGTTTTTGTTTTTGGGGTTTTTTTTTGTTTTTTTTTAGATGTTATTGTAACCCTACTGTGGGTAAGTGATTGCATCTTTGAAGGTAGTGCTGGGGAAGAGTGTACAGTGGTAGGAGTAGTGGTAGAAGTTTCCTGCTACAGCCTTTCCCAACTTCTGGTAGGTAAGTTAGGAATTAGGATGCCAGTTCCATCTCCATCTAATAAAGACCAGGAACAGTGATCCAAGTAGTGTCCTTGTTCCTTGCAGACCTGCATAGCAAATTAAGGCTAAGGTAGACAGGGAAGATATTAGAGCAAGGATGAGGAATGGCTTCCCTAAATAGCCTGTTGTATTTAAAATCTTCATAGCAGTAATTTGGGATTTTATATAAAAGTCACTGGTGAAACTTTTATTTAAGTGATAAGCTCTGACCTGTGTTAGACTGAAAGAACAGTTTGGGAAACACATTTTTCTTCTATAGAGGATGGCGTTTGACACACTTTTTAATGATGTATGTGTGGTATGCTACTTCTAAGTAACCTGTTGGAACTAGGTTGAGTAAGGTAATACTGACGGTGAGGAGGAGTGCTAATGTAGGGTCACTCATGGTCAGGGCTCAAATATGACATTGTGTATGCTTAATTCCGTAAAAGATTATGTTTTCAACATCTTCAAAGACCTCTGGATCTGACTGGCTTGGGATGATACTACTAAGTTATGAGAGGGATTTTGATGTTTTAGAAAAACGTTTTTACCTGCCAGAAAAAAAACTTTGAACATTGTTAAGCAAAATGGACAATGTCTTTGATTTTGCCTTTGTATTTTAAGTGGTAATTTAATGCCTGCTTTGACTTTGGCTCATTGATGCTAATGGGGTAGATGAGCTGAATTACTTCCCTGAATGTGGGGCTTGAATCATGTTTGAAAGTCATGTCACTTTGTTCATACGACTTCATGCCTCCTTCTTCCCCAAATACTGCAATGTCTTGACATTGGATCATTTGGATCCTGAGAAGCACAAGCCAGAGTTGGCTTTGCTTGAAATATCTGGCTCTTGACTGGTTTGGCATTAGGTTGACAATGTCTAAGGACCAGCCAAGTTGGAGTGCATTTTTGATGCTCTTTCCTGGCAGACAGGAAATCTTTGTAGTTTCAGGATATTGTTTTTCATCTGTGCACTTTTAGTTCTAATGGTTCAGCTGGTGGTACTTTAAAATTGATGTATATCCAAGAACCAAGAGAAACTACTTGTCTTAGGAGGGGAAACTGAAGACTGAATTAGACTGATGAAATACTCAGGTCAAGATATTCTTTAGTTAAAAACATTTGCTTTTGATGAGTAGTGTCAAAAAGTGAGCTGCAAAACACAACACAAAATTACCCAAAGCTAAAGATTTACTGATATTTCTGTTTATATTTTTTTCTCTTCTCAAAGCAGGCTGCAGTGTATTTTGAAGGAAGGTAGCTGTGTTTAGACTCTGTGTTTAGCAATTGCTTACTGACTGGAGTGGGTTTTGATACAGAGCAGCTTTCAGAAAATGCATGGCTTTGTGTTGAAGGCAGAAGCATGGCAATGGAAGGTTACTAAAGGGTTTTGTATGTGATTAAATGGGAGTAAAGGCAAGGGAGGCTGTGGCACAGATCAGAGGAGGTGTAAGCACATGCACTGTTTGGCCCTATTTCTGTCTGCTGTGGTGGATTGGGCCATAAACATCTCTTCTCCATCTCCCTTCTTGTGTTTTGCTCCCTGCCAAGGAAAACGTACACTCACGGTGTTAGTTGAGGTTTTTCTCTACAGACATACCTTTTAACTGCAGTCAGGACAGAACGCCTCTCTCCCCTGTGGGTAACTTGTAGTAACACTGCTCGTGTCCCTGTGTGACCAGAAATATGGAGAAAGTTTAGTAAAGCTCTTCCTGCTGTACAACTTTGTCTTCCAAGAGCAAAATGGATGGGAAAGTTTAGTGTGGCTGAGTCCTGATGGGTGTGGTGTTTGTTGTTGTTCATTTTTGGTGGGGTTTTTTTGTTGGTGTTTTTTTCTCCAAAACAACTAAGTCAAAGTTCCTATGAGATTATCTTGATTTTTCTTCTTAAACCCTCTGGTCATATCAAACTGCCTAAATTAAGTGGTGTTTTTAGAGTTGTTTGGGGAAAGCATTACACTTAGGAAAACCATTGTGGAACAGTTTTAACATGGAAAAATAGTATTTAATGACCAGGAAAATGATTTATGTTTCTAAGGCCACTGTGTTGCAAGAGATCAGAACAAAGGAGTAAGGGTGTTACTGATTTGTGCTGCAGAGATGCCTGCCTTCGATTCCCCACATTGTGCTTAGTCACGAAAGGAGCTGGCAACGCTGGGGAATTTTAGATGTGCTTTGCCTTGTTTATGTAAGGATTCCTGCATATATTAAATATTTAGTAACTGTGCTAATGTGTCTGGGGTGGGGGGGAAGTGGAGGGAGGTGGCTTGAGTCATGTTGTGCTGTCGATAGTAAAATAGATACACATCTGTCTTTTTACTGAGTCAGAGATTTGAGATGTGGTTGTCCCTAAGGCATTGCTTTCCGTAGCCCCTGGGGAGATTTCTCCACCTCAGTTGTTAGCAGGGCTGTTATGAGTGCCAGCTGCAAGCTGGTATTTAGTTGTGTAGGTGATGACTGGCATAGCAGATACATCTGTAGGCATAGTGTGACATCCAGGAATTGGCACAAGGGAAATTCATCTGGCTGGTTGTTCAGTTACTTGCAGATCAGCTCTTCTTTTATTAAGACAAGAAAAAACTTCATAAAGGACCTCGAGTCAGTACCAGGCTGTTTATTCTTGAAAGACTAGCTAACAGCTTGTTTAAAAATTTACAAACAACAAGAATTAGCAGCCTGAGCTGACACAGGCATTGAATAGCATGTGGGCGCGAGCATTTCTTCTTTGCCTTGTCAGGATAGCCATGTTTTACAACAGGCATGATGCTCCTGGCAGGATTTGCCAGCCCATCCAGGCGCATGTGCCTTTAGTTGCCTTCGTCACCTTTTATGAATCTGGCCTTGCCAGAAACGCAAAAGAGTTGCATAGAAGGCTGCTATCTAGACTCCGACTAATGCTGCTTATGTGTTTCATCCTCCTCCTCTCCCATCAGGGATAACTTCGGCCAGCAAGGAAGGGAAAGGAAAGCACACCAGCTCATTTGCTGTGTCAGAGGCTGTGCTGTGCTGGAGAAGTGTGTCCCGGTGCTGGGTAGAGTAGTTAAGTTGAAATGTGGAGACTCTTGAAAATTTAAGTTTCTGGGTGTTCTTCAGTAAAAAGAGACTTTTTTTTTAAACTTACCTGATATCCTGAGATATGTGCAGTTGCAAGTTTGCTCAAACCTGTGATGATCCATCAGTCCATTTAAATGAAAACCACCAACTGTTCATTGTGAGGGATTGCACTTCATGAATTAATTTCCTATTTGGCTCCTTAAAAGTGCTAATTTTGAGATATTCCATTCCAGCATCTTTCTTTTCCTTAAGTAAAAGGTGGTTGGTTTTGTTTGTTATAATGTTGGGATTTTTTTAGTGCCTTGCAAGCTGCAGTCTTAGTTTTGAATAAGCTTGCAGTAAGACAGGTGAAAACCAAAAGATAAAAATGTCCTGTAATTTTCTTCTTTGTTCTTTTTTTTTTTTTTTTCCCTCTCCAGACTTTTTTTGGTTTTCCCCTCTGCTTTAGTAGATTTAAGGCAGAGATTTAAGGCAGTAGATTTAAGGCTGGAGGAGGTTATAAAATGAAAGTTTGGGCATTAGCTGTAGGTACTGCAGTTCCATGTTCCAGGATACAAGAAAGGTGCTGCTTTTAGCTCTTCTAAGAGCTAGTTGTTGGATCCAAAGGAAGTCTGGCTTGGAAGCCTTCAAAGACCCCATTCAGGCTAAATGTAGCATTAGATTCCTGCTCTTTTTCAAGAGCTTCAAGCCTACATCACTGATTGCAAGCAGTAAGACTACCTTGAGAAGTCAAGTGAAGGATAACGTGCTTCTCAGTGGAGCCAGTCACACTGTAACCTGGTGCTCTCTCTCTTACCATTACAAAAGCAGCATGTGGCATCTTTGGTTGTAAAAGCTGGCTGTGGAGGAGGACTCTGTTCTCCTTGTGTTTTCTGACTGAGGACATGCATATTTAGTGGTTAAAAGAGCAATTTGGGAAAAATGTTGCTTACGTGACTCTGGTGTTGTACAGTGTTGGCAGAGCTGCAGTTTATCCGTTTCTGACATGAAGATGGTAATAGCCTTCTTAACTCAAGTAGGAGTTGTATAAATTAGTACTTGAGAAATTCCTATCAACTGTTAAGCTAAAAGATACAGTGTGGTTAATATGAATTACTGTTGAAGGAATAGTGATGAGATGAAAAATGTAATATCAGGCACTTTAAAATTAACAGCTGTGGTTTCTGTGATAGACACATAAATCCCTTCATATGAAATAACCTCAGTTAAGGATTTAAAAAAAATAAAAAATAGCCTGTTTTGAGTATATATTCCTATTTAAAAATACTACATTCTGAGAGGAAATTTTCTTCTGTCTCCCAGATGCTCTGTGAAATCCTTTGAGGGAGAAGGGAAAGAGTACTTAGAAAGCTCTTTCTGATGTTACATGGCTTCTGAAAAGCTAAGCTGATAAAATTCTAAATTTGTATTTGGGGAGCTAGGGTTCTCAGGGTGGGAAGAACTTCACTGAAGGGCAGCTGATTCCCCAGGGCCACAGAGGTCAGCTGCCCTGAGGTGCCCTTTGGACTCTGGCATCAGTCCTGGGTCATGCTCTACTCCCAGAGATGGGGCTGTAAGGATGCTGGGGACTGACAGCTTGGCATGGCCACTGGCACTGCCAGAGTTCATCTCTGGTGATCCCCGCACAGCTGGTGTACTGTGAAGCTGAACAAATTCCAGTGCTAGCCAAGCTTGTAATTGGTTAGGCACAAGGTAAAAAGGATAAGGGAGGAAAAAACAAAAAAAAAAGCAATAGCTTGATGTGCAACATCAGCAGGGCTTCATTAAGGGCCATATGATTGCCAGCTACTTGGCATCTTCATTTATGTGTACACAGTCTGAGACAAAGCTTCCATCGTGTCTGCTGCAAAGACTGACTTGATTTATCCTCAGGTCTAAACATTTTTTGCACATCCGAGGATATTGTCTGCTTCTAAAGCAAAGGGTCCAGTATCTGTGCTCTGTGTGGTCTGGATGTTTACCTCCCCCTTGCCCTCAAAACCCTCTGGTTTAAACATTCAGACTTAAACCTGAGTTATTCAGGTCCTTTAACTTTGTTCATATTTTGTTTGCATCAGCAATTTTATACAGCTTTCTGAGGAGTTGTGAAGTCCTGTCACAGTTTCTGCTCAGCACACTTTTTAAATTTTTTTTTTTAATTTTTTTTTCATTTAAAAGGTAAATGTGAAGAGCATGAATTAGACTTCAGAAACTTTCCTCTAGCCCCTGCTGTGACTCAGTGCGAGAGAAGAAAGCAAAATCTGAAAGGAAAAACTGTTGTTATGGCAGCAGAAATAATTTTTTATTGAGACTTGCTGTTCAGATGCTGCTTTCATGTTTCCTATTTCAATCTTGAAAGAAGTCTGTGTATTATATGATGAATTAAATGGCTTTTTAATAAGCACATAACTAGTATCTCCCAAACTCTGTAATTTAGTCACTTATGTGAATAATAGCACATGATGTATAATAGCATGTTGCCTTCAATTTTCCAAACTCTCATAGAGAGGGCAATGATGTACAAATCTATAACTTAATTAGGTCTTAATTTTTAATAACTTTGCAGCCCACTTTATGCAGTTATCTCTTTTTCTATTGCAGTGCAATTAAATCACCGGAATCATCTTCTGAGCAGTTAGGCTGCCCAATTATGATTACAGTGAGTCCGCAGAGGTTAATAAATGATACAACTCAATCTAGATTTTAGTTTTCACTGAGCAAAGTGTGCTGGAAGACACACTTGTGAAAGATAATTTGTTTATAACTTACTGTGTTAGTGTGCATTTTTGTTCTAACACCTAACATGATCTCTGCCTGTTAACCTTCTCTGACAGAGCCCTGCCTGCACAACATGGCTTGTGTCTGAAGGGAAGCACTGGCTCCTAGTGTCTGCAGAACACAGCTGTCTCATGGCTGGGGCTTTCCTCTGAAAGGTTAGGCTCTAAGTATCCTCATAGGAGTAAGTGATCCTGCTTCCCTCTGTTCTCTGTGCAAGCACCACAGCTGCAGAGTTGCTGTGCAAGGAGGACTCCCATTCATTGTAATGGGGAGAGCAGCCCTCCACAAGGCTGCTAGAAAGGACTAACAAGGCACTTCTGTGGAGTGTGTTTGGCCTGGGGTCTGTGAGCATCTTGGACATGGGATTTCAGGCAGATCCAAATGTTGTGTGAGGTTGTTTGGTTTTTTTAAACTCTCTTTCTCTCCCTAGGATGATGTCCAATGAAATGTTGAATGCAGTGATGTACAGTTTTCCGTAGAAGTCAGGTACCTGTTTCCCCATCAATGTCCTACTTGGTTTCGCATCACCTTGCTTCTTGCAGGAGTGCTTTTTCATTACAGTAGAAGCGCAGATTTTGTGCTCGGATTGTACGTTGCACTTTCTTCCCCTTCTTTTGTAAGTGCCCGTTCTTTGTTTCAGGCTTTGTAAAAGTCTACGGACACCCAAATGACAGTCTGAAAATACAGACAGGCCTTTGGCTGTTCTAGAAGAACTGCAGTTGAATTGAAAGGGTTACACTTTTCATCAGGACAAGCAACTTCATTGTATATTTGAATACAAATAGCTGGTCTCTTTATACACACAGAGCTCCCTTCAAGTCTTTATAAGTCTTAAGTGGTCACCTTTGATATACCTGTGAAGCTTTTAGATCTGGACAAGCTGTCTCTTTCTGCAAGCTGTTAACTGAAGTGATTTGTCTACCAGAGTGTAAAATCTAACATGACCTGGAGGTGGATGTAGAAGTGTGGAGCAGCAGCAGTGAAATGTGCCTTCTTCTGCGACTGGCGTTGAGGGGTTGAAGAGTTTCTAGGGGAAATGGCAGAGGACTTTGAGTTGTTTCTCCACTGAGGATAGTCATGTCTTCTAACCAGGCAGACTTGTGAAGTGTTGGTAGTTATCTGGTCTGTGGGAACATGTAAGAATGAAGGAAGGAATTACAAGCTATGTTTCTATGAGTAATTTAAAATGATTACGTGTGTACACAGCTCTGTCATTGACATGGCACTCCTGTAGCTCCTTTACTGAAAGAATTATTGATGACTTTTATTGTAATTACTAATATTCTGTCCCTCACTGGGGATTATCAGAACACAGTTTGGTGAAGAATTGGAAGGTAACAATTGAATTTTTTCCCAAGTATGGAGAGGCTTTCATCCCACTTAAGGACTTGATCTCAGTGTTATTCATAAGGAGCATTGAGAGAACCTGGTCCTCACTTGCCATTTTTATATAGAGATGATGATTGGACCTTCAGTAGGAGGAGAATGCAAATGGGCCCATGAAGACTAGAATGGGTCATTTTTCCTGGGCCTGTGTCTTGGGCCAAAAGAACTTTTAAAAGGAGACCGTGTGGAGAAGTTGAGGTTTGGATGAGCTGTAATAAGTTATCCACTGGAGGAGCTAATGTCCTGGAAAAGCAGTGACTTGGACAATAATACTGGTTCCTTTCCTAGCATAGAAGGGCAGATGACATGACAAATCTTGATGGTCTCCAAAGATGACTTAATTACCTCTAAACAGAGAAATTAATCACATTTGTTTTGCTTAAAAAATGGAAGAAAAAGTCATAAAACTGTTACTTTTTTGACAGTTAGAAAGAAATTCTTCTGGACTTGTCTTGAGGGCAGCAAGATGCTTTAATCTAAGGGCTATTGATTTGCCTAAGCTTCAAGCTAGGACATTAGTTCTCGGAGAAAATAGATCTTTGCCCACACATGACTCTAAATATATGCTTCTTGAGGTGAAGGGGTTGAAAAGTCTTTAGCAGCACATTCAGTACTGAGAAAATCGTTAAGGAATGTGTGTTCCCAGATGCTGAGTATGTAATTTCTGAAACAATTTAAACTTTGCTCTATGTAGAGGGTCCTGTTGGTCCTGTTGTGCTTATTACATATGGAGCAATAAGAGGAGAGCACTGTGGCTGGGGCAGACTGCTTCCAAAAACATCTGACAAATCTCGAGATGGAAAATGCACTGAAGTATCACTGAAGTCAGTATTCTAGACCTATGTAGGAGGTGGGTCTGAGATCAGAGTGTGTTCAGAGGAGAGCTTCTCTCCCTTCCTGAGTGGTGGCCAGCTCTGCAAAACTTAAGCCTTTCTCTGAGTGGCCCTTGTGTACTGCTCAGGTGGGGTTTGTCATTTCCAGTTGCATGAGGATCAGAGGCTTCAGTGTGCTGGGCCTCACGGTTGTCTGTATCTTGTGTCTCTGACTCTTGGCACTACATGGTTGGTGCTGCCTTGTTTTTCCTAAGCAGGCTGGCTTTGTGTGGCTGATGGCCAGGAAAGGCAGAGATGAGATTATAGGACAGGTGGAATCTTCATAGGATGGTTTGAATTGGATGGGAAGGGACCTTTAAAGATGATTGGGTCTAACAATCGCCCTGTGTTGTGGGCTGGGACATCTTTTACTAGAACAGGTTGCACAAAGCTCCATTCTACCAGACTTTGAACACTTTCAGTGATGAGGCATCTGTAGCTTCTCTGGGCAACCTGTACCAGTGTCTCTCCACCCTCATCATAATTTTATTTTTTTCCTTATGTCCAATCTAAATATACCCTCTTTCTGTTTAAAACCCGGTCCAGTTTCAGCAGCTACTGCTGCTCCTCTGCATGGCTCCTTCTGCCTGGTACCAGAGTGAGACCCACTGTGGAGTGAGCTTCATGTGTGCCAGACTGATGGTGTGCTGCATGCTGTTTGAGACTGTGGGGATTATCAGGGTGGATCACAGTGTCCCTCTCTTTTCAATGCCTTGTCTACAAGACAAGATGTTGGTGCTGTGTGTTTCCAGAGGAAAAAAATGGAGCATCTCTTTTTTTATGGGGTAATGTCTCCCACTGTTGTTTTATCATGGTCTGTAATATTTTGAGGTGAACCCATGCCTTTGAGGTTGTCGATAAATGAATCTTAGTAATAAACCTTGAGGAAATGGAACAGCTGTGCCTGGTCTTGGTCCTCACATAAAATGTGACTTCCATGACTTCTTCCAGGAATCAAGTTTTATTTGCATTTTTACACACAGGCTTGTATACCAGACTTCCTTTTCCAAATAATTTACTGTCTTACCTTACTTGAGTGTATTTCAGCATACTGGGATTGTTCAGGCAGACAGTCTATTCTGAGGGTTTTTTCCATTCCCAGAGCCAGATGTGTTACCCCTTCTGAAACTGGTAACCCTGGCTGCTTTAGCAACATCTTTTGGGGTGACTTAGCATGGGATGATGTTATAGAGCAGTCTGCACTATTGTCCTCTAGAAGAGAATAATTAGACTAATGATATTCATCATCTCAGGTCTGTTCATGTGAGGCTATAGATTTGTGGTTCTGTTTTTCTGCTTTTTAAACTATGGTTGTATCTCGAGCAGAGACTTTTGCTGAGCTGTTCCATGTCCCTTTCTAGAGCCTTTAATTAATGGTTTAATTAAAAATTCTGTGAGACTTTACAGATAGTGTAAATCTTGCATTCTGCACACATTTGTTAATATTGAATTCCATTGGCAGTATATTTCTTGTCCATCCGTGTCTCTTCATTTCTCCGCAGACTCCTTGCGGTCCTGTCAAGCATTGCTTTATATCAGACACTGTCATCTGCTAGTGCTCCTACCTTTCTTCTTTCCTTACTGCAGCCTTTCTTTTGGTTTGTTAGACTGTGACATACTTTAAAACACAAGGATGTGGGAGACAGGCTGATGCTCATCTTTGGTGTTCTGCACACTGAGCCTTTATTCTCACCCTTGCTGTTGGTTTCCCAACCAGGGTTTGGTATGTGTGTGTCCCACCCCCTCCTTATCTTGGCAAGCCTGTGCTGCCTGGGGAGGTGCTTGTGGCCATCCTTGTTTCCCTCCTCCTTGGCTGGGTAGGCAATGCAAAGTGCACCTTGTTTGAAATACTTCAGGAGCTACTAAATGTCAAAGCTGCTCTCGGAAACTGGTGTGCCTGTCACAGCTGGCCAGGGTCATCTTGCATGGTGACAAGTGGAGTTTGGGTTTATGTGGAAGTTACTGATGGCCTTCTCAAGCAGTCTGGTGTGGGTTCTTTTTTGCACTGAATTTGTTTTGTAAAATATATCCACATGGATAGTCTTCAGCATAGTGTACTAGTTCAGAGAATGAAGGGTTCAGGCTAACAGGACAGCCTTGCCTCAGTAGCTACAGCCATTTATAAATTAGAAATGGTTTTGACTGAAACGATCGACTTTTCTTCTTTGGCTGGTAACTGTCAGTTGCTTTAGAAGCATTAAAAATTTGGATATGTTCCAGCCTCATCTTCCAGGCTTTCTTTTTTCTTTCCCCCCATTATTTAGTTTTATGCCAAGAAATGCACCAACTTGTAACGACTCAGATATGAGAACTCCATTTCCTTTAATTTTTTACCCCACCTTTTAGGTACACATGCATATCATACTAACTTTTAAAAAGCCACTGTTTGAAATTAACACTAAGCAGTAATGATGAAAGCATCCATAAAAAACATACAGTAGTTAAAATTTACTGGAGAGGAGGTCCCACACGCAGTGTTATGTGAGTGGACAGCTGGCAGATGCTATCTGGTGCTCAGAACTGTGTAAGGAGAGATCTCTCTGTTTTCCAACTGATTTCCACCACCCCCATCCAAAATTGTTTGTTATGACTTCTGTATCTCTAGATATGTGACTGAAAAGCACAAGCTTTAAAATACAGCTTTCCAGGTATTTCTGCATACTAGTGAAACTTTTCATCAGCAATGAGGGGCATAGTTCAGTATTAATTTTTAATGGTCCATAATGGCATTTTTAAGTCAATGTGTGGTCCTTATCCTGAGTCACTAAAGCTTTATTGTTTTATGAAATAAAGTAACTTCAGAATTCACATATGTAGTGAATGCAGTGTAATGATGGTTAAAGTTCCATTTTCATAATAGCACCCATTCATGTGTTTCTCTGGTTTTGCTGCACATGAACCTTCATTTTTTAGAGATTCATATTTGTTCTCTATTCAAAGGTTAAAAGAAATGTTGGGGTAGCTTCCGACAATAAAACTAAACTGACCAGCTTTCCTGTGAAACTTCCAGTACTTCCTGCTTCTGTTCTGGCTTCAAGTCAGTGATGTTAAAAAAGCCACCCTTTTTTCTGTCATTTCCACTTCAGATTTTAGCCAGAATTTGAAAGCAAGGATGTACTGTAACAGTGATAAATAAATAGCAATTTAAAAATTCATCATGATTGCTTTATTTTCAAATGACAGTGGTCAGAGTTTCAGGTTTCTGTCATTTGTGCTATATAAAAGATAGTTCTATGACTGCCTACACTTCCATGTATTAAGACATCAGTGCATACATGTATAAGTATATATAGAGAAGAAAAAATTAATTTGTAGAAAAAAATAATCAAGCAGTTGAATAAAGTCAAATTCTGTGTAAAAATTGCTTGACTTGAGGAACAATTGGAAGATTAGAGCAGATACTGGAGTGTATGTTACTTTAGTGAAATTTATCAAGCAGCAGCAGCATGTGAATCCTGCCTTACTGTTCCTTATGCAAGCCCAGCAACGGAGAGCAAATGGTGATTGAGTTTTAGTCAATATTTCTATACCTGTGGGTGAACTATTTTCCAGCTCTTAATTGGTTTCTGTATGTAGTGTGCTGATGGTAACTTACCATAGAAATGTTTAGTTTGGAAAAGACCTTTGAGATCATTGAGTCCAACTGTTAATCTAACAGTGCCAACTCCACCAATAAACCATGTCACTAAGCACCACACCTACTGGTCTTTTAAATACCTTCAGGGATGGTGACTCAACCACTTCCCTGGGCAGCCTGTCCAGTGCTTGACAACCCTTTTGGTGAAGAGATTTTTCCGAAAATCCAATCTAAATCTCCCCTGGCACAACTTGATGTGTTGCATCACATTCATTTGGGCTTTTAATTGTGATATTACCAATACATCTTAGGTGCAGAGATACCCAAGTGTTCATTTAGGATAGTATAGTTCTTTCTTTCCTTTAGAGTTCTTGCAAAACTTGCAACATAATATTTGGTGTTTAGTGCTGCGTTGTAGGGAAGATTAAGGTGTCTGGAAAAAGGATCACTTCAATTTTGTGTTGTAATAGTAAATTCTAAATTAGAAAAAGTATTTTTAGTGTGAGTTTTCTAATCTGAGGTCTGGCCTGTGCTGTATTCTTGAAAAGTAGCTTAACTTCCTGAGTCTCCCAAACCACACAGATACAATTTTACAGTGGGACATGTTTCTACAAAATTGCAGTCAACATGCTGCAACAGCATGGGAAGTGAAGAATTTAAACCCAGGTTTCAATGGCAGTGAAGGAATAAGGAAAGGTTTAAAAATATAAAGTGGCTGTTAGTATTGGATATGTAAATGAGAATAATTTCTCAAGCAGGTTTTATTTGTTGACTTGAAAACTTGGAAGTAAGATGACTTTAGACAGTGTTGTTTTTGACAAGATAAAAATGCAATAATGCAAGCAAATGCTCTGTCTTGTTCAGTCAAGCGTTGTTGGAATTTTTCTTGAATTGAAGACATGCCGTCCCCACCCCCACACACGGTTATCTTAGTATTATCTGCATTGCATACAAGTGTTCTGTGCCTGCAGAAGAGCTCTGAGCTGGTTTCCTGCGATCTAGCTCAGGGCCAGAAGCAATGTGCTTGAGTTTGGGCAGCAATAGGCAGCCTTGGCGGTTTGGGTGGCTGCTATCTCATGGATGGATCCCTGTGCTTTAGAATCAGCATCGCTGATGCATCTAATGTGCTCCTGTACCTTTGTTGATGTAACTTGTATTACTCTTATTTTACATCTGCAAGACTATATTTAAAAGAAAAAGTTTTATAGAGTAAAGAAAAAATAATTATCCCTCGTGACAACAGACATCTGTCCAGGCAGTCTGTCCTTTGCATCATTACTTTGTAATGTAAATAAAGTTTATAACATATGTAAGCAACAATACCTGGGACTCCACTACAATGTTATTTTATAGCACTATAACTGAAGGTCTTTATGCCTTACTGTTTCATAAATTGGCTTTGGGTTTCAGTGGGGAAAATAATGCTGATTAAGTCATCAAATTTAAGAGATTAAGATAAGGAGGAAGTTAAATACTGTGAAAAGTGTGTTTCAATTGCAGAAACACAAACAGGATTGTTAAGAAAGATGCTAGGAAGCTGCCTTTTCTCTATTACAGTTTGAAATCATCAGCGAAAAAGAGGACTTCTTTGTTTTTTGCACACCCTGAGGAATGTGCTCTCTTGTAGGTGGGGTACCTTTGAATGCTTTTAACAGCCTCATCATCACATAAACAAAACCACTCCAAAGGCTGCTTTCTTAGTGGAAGAACTGTGCTTGTGTGGTATGCATTTCTGGCTAGATCCAAGTAGGGGTTTTTTAGAGACCTTTTGCATTTTTTTTGGTAACCCTACGAACAAAATACTTGGAGAACTCATCCTTGTGGTGTTCTAGGTCTTCTCTTTTTTCAATGAACAGTTGTTTGAAAGCTGTTTGAAAGCTGTGCCCAGAAGTACCCAAATATCTTTTCCAGATGTGTCTTTGATATATTAAAACTTGCAAAGTATAGAAATATATAAAGAAACCTCCTACTGCAGTGTACTTTTAAGGTGATGTTCAACAGCAGCGTAAGCCAGGGTAAGCTGGTGGTTTTGGCAATGATGACTTGGTAGGCAAGCTTCAAGTGTTAGACCGCAGTATTAGCGGTATGGGTTACTGCATAACCAGGCTTTTATATTAAAAGCAACTGGATGTGCTTCATCCAGATTTCTGGAGAAAGTATGCATTCAGTTTCCTGGGGTGAGTTTCCCTGACTAGCTGTCAGACTGTTTTAACTTTCCAAAAGCCAGCTCGTATCTGGTAACAGAAAATCGTGCCTGACTGTTCATGCTGGCACTAAGGAAAAATCAAGGAAGGCTCCTTAGTCCTCATTGTGACTTGAAGATGCTGGGCACCTCAGATATGTGACTTGTGTGGTGCAGAGGTGACAGAGTGACTGCTTCTGGGTTTGTTCCTGCGTTTCCCAATTGACCCTTCCCTTGCAATGGATGCGAATTCCTCCCTGGTTGGGAGTTTATTTACAGTGCTGCAGGGCTGCTGACAGAAATAGTTCACAGAAGTACAATAAAGATGCTTCAAACTGTGGAAGGATCTACGTTTCTGTAACACTAATGTGTAACTGTAGGACCTTCATGCTGTCTGCCATGGGCTTTTGGTTTTCTTGCCGTTTGTTTCATTGTTGCTGTTTGTTTTAAAGCCAGTGCAAACACAGAGGCACCATTGCTGGCATTTGGTTCTTTTATTGGGAGACTTTGTGGATGGTTATACATAACCTCAAAATACAAACCTTTAGTGGAGAACAATATATCAAAACATTCTTATGATGTTTTCTATGAATAGCTGTGTTCATGTGGGGTTTTGTTTTTTCGTTTGGGGATGTGGTGGTGGTGAGGGGGCTGTCAGTCCTAGCTTGGGTTTTCTGTACTTAATGAGATCTGACACTGCTGCTTTTTTTTTTTTTTTCTCCACCACTTTTAGAGGCCTGTGATTCATTATCTGGGTCAGCTAAACCATGTTTATAAATGTTCTTCTTTCATTGTACCTGGAAGCTAGAGGTATTTCTCTACGGAAGTTTTGAGCCGTTTATGTGGAGCCACTGGAACAGCAGAGGGATTTTTGGTGTGTATGTATAGTCTAAGCAACTGGTTATCAGTAACATTAATTCCGTGTTAGGAGGAGTACTGAGTAGCTCAGGTATCAAGTTGTTGGATAACTTGGGTGAACAGCAGAAACATCATCTCTGTCAAAGTAAATGAAAGAGAGAGCTAAAATATGCTGCAAATGGAAGAAAATAATTTTTTTTTAAAGGATTTAGTCCTTTTAGAAACATGTAAAGCAGAAGTCATCCAAGTCCTGCCTATTTATTCCCTTGCTCTTCTGAGCATTTTGATCTTCAGCTGGCTGCACTTGTTTCGGTAGCAGCCCCTGAGGATTTCAGTGCTACCTACCTACCGGTATGGCAGAACCTCAAGGTGCCCCAGCTGACAGATGGGGGCCACTTAAACTTTTTAAAAAAATATTATTAAAATGTATGTACAGTGTTTTCTTTTATGGAGATCTTTGCTTCTGCGCTTTCTTTCCCATGGAAAGGAAGTGTCCTAGACATGTGGGTTTTCCCTCCCCGTAACCGCTTGTGTTCAAAAGCACGTGCCCTTGCACAAGAGTATCACACTGCAGTATTTTGTGCAACAGGAGGTTGCTTTGTGAGTGTATGAACAGAAAGGGAGTGAGGTTTTTTTCCCCCTGTATACATATATAATGATGAACTGCTAAAGACACTGTACTGATATCATAGCATTATAGAATGTTATGTTTATCATAAAAAAGTACTGTGGCCTCATGTTCACTGTACAGTAGCTCTCCAAACTACTTCCCTTGGTTGTCTTTGTGACACTTGTTGCTGAAGTAAGGTATGTGTATCAGCTATCTAGAAGCTCTTGACTGTGGTGTGGCTGCTCCTTGTGTTTTTGATCAGAATATAGTAAGGCATTTGAGTATATCTTTAATTTTTTAAAGCTTATGGATGCCTCTTTCAGTTTGTGTCCCCGCTACTCCTGCTTTTTCTGAGCCCCAGCAGGAATAGTCTGGGTGTCTAGTTGTCAAGTACGGCATGACTAGAGATGTTCCTATCACGGCATGTTTCTTGAGGATGCTGTAGCCAAGGTGAGACAGGCTGGGAGTAACTCAGTAAGTAAGAGGAATTAGGTGGCTATGATGACTGTACCTTCTAGAGATACTTGTATAGGCATATGTAAAAGTGATTGTGGACTAAGTTTGCTGTTACTTCAAAACCCTCGTTATTGTGCAGCATGGCAGTGAGTGCACAGGAAGAGCATTTTTAGGCTAACATAACCTATCAGAGAAGTAGTTTGAGTGCAGGGGTATACCTCAGAGTAACTTCTCTGGAGAGCATACAGTCAAGTGTACCACCTAAATGGGGAGGAGTTGTTCTTTCAGACATGACTTAACATGTCCAAGTGCAGAGGGAGAAAATATTTGAGGGCTTTGCAGTGTGCTTTTCAGAAAACAGTAGTAGATATTTCAACAAAGCTTATACTAGGAAGTTTATAAGGAAAAAAATGCTGTGAAGAGCGTTCCAGGGGCCTTGATTTGGAGATGCAGAGGTGAACATGCTGCAGTTTTGTTGGCAAGGAGCATACCTCTGGCTGACAAGTGTCTCATAGTAGCACTTGTGATTTCTCCCTGTTTAAACTAGTTAGTTGCATTAGATTGGTGGCGAGGAAGTGAAATACTCCCTTTTCCTTCTGTGATGTTGAAGTTATTTGAATTTATGACATCAAGGGATGAATCTAAGCCACAGGTAGAAAACCTATTCCAACTCCACTGTATCTAACAAGCTCTTATTTTTCAAATTTATAATACTGTGTAATGTTAGGCTTTGCTAGTCTGAAGTAAGCATTTTAATGAAACTGAGTGCTCATTCACTGACTTCCATGTCCCAGTGAAACTCTGTGCTTTGCAAGTGCTTTCTATTCTACAGAACTTCTGTTTTCTTTAGTTTTTGGACTATTGCCTAGTGTTTCTATTTCATGCTCTTGCCATAAAGTGGTGCATTAAAACAGGATGCTTTTGTCCTCGTCGTACCTTAAAAAAGGATGCCTTTGTGCCTCAGGCACTGCCGTTTTGAGGGGAGGGATTTGATGGGAGGGAGCGGGTAACTGGTGCTTACAGGACCCCAGAGGAACCAAGTAAAATGGTACCCATTCTTGGGGCCCTAGTAGTTAAGTATGCCTTCCCCAGTGTTTCCCTGCCCTTTTACTTTGGCGCTGCAAATTACCGGGAGCTGCAAAGAGCTCCTGGCTCTCAGTGCTTGAGGATACCATGGGTAGTTGGAGTGCTTCCTCCATCTTCTCTCTGGTCTCCAGGCAGCAATGGGGCATGGAGGCCCTGCACTGTGGGGCTGCCAGTGAAGTCCCTCCTGCTTCTCCTCGTGCAAACATCACTGAATCTGGGCACATCCTGTGCTAATTGAGCTTTGATGGTAGGAGTCTTTTGTGGTAAACAGATTTAGCAAAAGATGTTGTTTTGAGACTGAGCCATCCTCAGCAGTGACTGTAGGTAGTCGCAGAGCAATTACCTTGGCTGTCTTCTGCAGCATCTGGCTTCTTGGCAGTGGGAGGGGGAACGTGGTGATGGAAGGCTATTGTTATGCTGCGTTCAGTGATTGCTTTCCTCTAGGTATTTTTGGGATGAACCCAGTAGTCTTGCTAGAGTGCAGTAGTTCTCAGAAGTCCAGTGCAGTTTTACTTGGGAATTGTGAATGTATGATAAAACTTACAGAAGACAGGGGGAGGATTTCCGCTCTCCTTGATAAAAATAGTCTTTGGCTAAAGAGAAATTGAGATTCCCAGAAACTGAACTTGATGCACTGGGCAAAAATTGGCCTGTTGGGAGGTGCTTGCTGCAGACTTGCTCATGAGCTCCCCAGGGGTAGGTGTGTGGTATTGTCTCTGACAGCTGAAATACTGAGAGGAGAGTATCCCCCTCCCATACATGGGAAAGGAATATCCCATAGAAATCAGCTGTCATTGGCTGTCAATTTATCTGAGAGTTTTCAGAATTAGTCTTGGATGTTTGGGGCTAAAGACTAAGTAACTGGTGTCTGAAGCTGATGTCATCTTCTGGAATGAAGGCTAGCAAAAGGAGGGCAGTGAGTACTTGAGATAACATACATTTCTGATGTTAGAATGGACATATTTTGCAAGTCATGAGGTAGATTTCTTTTTTTTTCTGCTTTGTAGTTCTCCCTTACCATAAATAAATAAATAAGCTTTTAAAAAAATTACCCTTCCTTTGAGCTCTGATGATTTAATTGCAAAACAGAGTAATTATCTTGTCCTTCCTGATGCTTTATTATCCCCAAATTAGTCCAGAGGCAGGTATGTAGGAGGACTTGATGGGAAAACCCATAAACAGGCAGTGATGGATGAAGGAGCTGGTACCGCTCATGCTGGCCCCGTACAGTTTACAGCAAGCAGAAGTGGCAGTGGGACCAGCCTGGCTATAGACTGTTCTGGAGCTGTAGGGTGACTGTGTATTGCAGTCTGATGCTCTTTTTCAGATTAATTGGTGGGGTTTAATAATGAACACTGCTGCCTCCTGCAGTAACAGTACCATACCCCGGCAGCAGGTACTGATTCTTGCAATATATCTGGTCCATGATTACTTACAGATCAGAGGGAGAATAAAGTTGTCCCTGTTTCCTCTGTGCAAGTTGTATTTTGGTAGGTAATATGACAGAACAGCAGAAATGCAAGTTTACCAAGTTTTTCCTGGTAATGGGTAGTGCATGCCAGACTGGTTTTCTTACCAAGTGACATTAAACAGAGTAACTTAAACAAATCTATTGTTTCTGTGTTGGGGAATAACTCCATCTCAAGTTAATCAGCTCTCTTTCAGTCAGTAATACGCTTGCTTATCACTTCTTCCTATTTGAAAAAGGGTGGTAGTGATTCTGCTGTTTTGGGCCATGGGGAATGAAAACATTCAAAATATGAACTGCAGTCCTCTAACTTGCCGGTTACCATAGAAATCCAAATAAAGAATGTTCTGCAAATAGTGTAAATATAGCACTTTCACAGTTCTCACTTTCTTAAGGACATGCCATTGTTCAGATTTCTGTAGAAACTTATCAGTGAGGGCTACTGCACACATTCTGAATAAAATTACTGTGAAAGTGCTGCATTTACACTATTTGCAAAGTATTCTCAGCATCAGAGAATTTTTCCATTACTGATTTTTAACATCAATTTGTCACTGAGACTGGCCATGGTAAACGAAACCAGAAAAGGCTGCTTTGTGCTCTTTGTAAGAGCTGCAAAATGTTCAAGATTTTACGGATGAGTTGCCTACAGAAATGTTCCTATGATTCCAGTGGGAAATGCATCCCAGTGACATGCAGAGCAGCCATTTTAAAGCTGTAGCTAGAAACTCAGGAAGCAGCAAGGAGTCTTGTCTGGAAATGTGCTGCTCTTCTGGGGACCACTCTCCCCTGGTCCATCTTTCTTACTCAAATTATTGCATAGCCCAAAAATGGGGAATGGAGGAGAGCTGGCTTTTGGGTGTCTTTGGCCTTTGCAGGTGGCATGGTCTGACTTATGGTGAGTTGGTTTGTGACCTAATATCCTTTTAGGAGATGAGGATTGTTATAAAGCTACTTCAGGTTTCTGCCACTATCATTAGGAACACATTATGCGTGTCTTATTTGGTGGAACCCGATGGTATTTTCACCACTTTTCACTGTTTTCAAACTAAATACTAAGATTTTTTTAAAAAATAGTTTTAAAAAAAGCCGTCACTGTAGTTTCCTCAGATTTCATCTGTTTCCAGTCATCTCATATAATCTGAAGCACTTTAGTATTCCACTGATTTTCACTTTTTTTAAATTACTGTTAAACTTTTTTTTTTCCTAGGGATGCCTGGCTGTTAGTAGTAACCTACTTGCAGAAAGAGCTATAAGCATATAAGAATTTTAAATGAGTTTCCATCTGGTGTTGTTTATGGCTTGGTAACACGAATAAAAATGTTATTAATTTCTGCAAAGTAGAGGATTTTTTTTTTCCCCCTCCTGATAATTAAAAGCTGAATCTAAAAAGCAGAATGGAAATTTACAGGTTTCCAGTGCCACGTCTCTGAGTTGTGCCCTTACATCAGTACACATCTGAGGGAGATCATAATGCATCTACATCACATGATGGATGGACAAACTTTGGATTTTTATTGGCAAATGTGGGCTGTTCTGACTTCCCAGCAGCATTTTAAGCAATGTAGCTGTAGTCCTGAGATGCTGCACTCTTGGAAGTTTCTGAGCTATCTCTACACGTCATCTGTAACTAAACCAGATACAGTTCTTATGCCTACTTCATGTTCAAGTATTAGATGGATAATTCCGTGCAGTACTTCTTCGGGTATTGGCATTCCAACAGCTAAGTAACATCCTGGGGCAGGTTTTGAGAAAATTAGGCAGTAAATCTAGTTGAGGAAGTTAATGGAACTTGCCTGAATTGTTTTTATATATACATATATTTTATCTCCCCCACCCTTTTATCTTGCCCTGCAGCTCTGGGTGGGTGAATTGGTTGGCATTTCTAGTCTGGAGAGTGCTGAAGCTTTTGCAGTTGTTATCAGTTCTGCTGTATTTGTCCAGAAAAATGCAGACACCTTTTTAATGGCCAAGATGACAGTGTTGGGAGGTCTGCTCTTCTTTCTCAATGACTATGTTTTTATTTGATGTGGCTGGTGCTGATCCATTGCTATCCTTTATGAGCTGTGCATGCTGCATAAATGGCCACAGTAGGTGCTTTACCTTTGTGTCACTCCAGTCTGGTCTGGCCGATGTGCCTAGCTTGAGGTGCCTCTAGGGAAGCAGGACCCCTTCCTGTGAAGGATTTGTGCTCAAATGTACCTCTGAAAGCGAGGAGGAATAACAACAGGCATCATTCAGTGTGGCTGAGAACTTCTCTTTATTGAGGTCAAAAGGATCTGAGGGATATATTTATTATTTAATAGGTATTTGATAATGTTTCATGTCTGTTTTCTTGATGCCCTGACAAAAGAGAAATAATTGTTTCAGTAGCAGTTTTAAAAAACTTTCTGATAAGAAGCTGATCTGAACTCTGTGATTTTTCCTTTTTTTTTTTTTAGTGGATCTGCACTTTTACCCTTTTTTTATGCATCCCACTTTCTAAAAAGCCTACTCAGCATATCTAGCAACTGTTGTTATGTGTTTTCAGTGTTCTATATGCTGTGTTTTCAGATGCTTGCAAAAATAGTAGATGGTGGAATTTTATCTATGCAATACTTTGCTTAGATATGTGCTAATATGGTGTTTCATTTCTTTTCCTCCACTAACTCATTAAAATTGAAGGCAGTTCCCACTAAGGTGTAGTATGATAATGGAAAGTTGAATTTAGATACAGCACTGTCAACCAATTATAGTCTAGTGCACGAATATACATATCACTTGGAAATACACTTAATTTGCAACTGAAATTGTTTCAAATGTAATTAATAGTATACTTTTTTGACTTCTGTTTTACACATGGTGTTTGACTGCTTGTAGCTATTGGCTCTGTTTCTATCCTCACAACAAAGAAACTGTTCATTTAATATTTAATTATTTAATAAATTAGATTTACTTTTCAGTTTCTTCAGCAGTTACCAAAATTCAAATAATTTTATGTAGGCTCTTCTATGTTCTCATCTTCAAGGGAACAGCGATTCACAAACCAGCACAGAATTGCTCAGCTGAAAGTTAGACAATAAAGGTGAACATTTTAAGTCACCAGTTTCTGACTTCCCTTCCGACCCAAACAATTCTATGGTTCTGACCTTAATGAGAGAAGGGATCTGCCTGCAGTACTCATGAGCCATGTCCACAGGAGGTACCTTA
Source organism: Chloroceryle aenea (assembly GCA_013399075.1). Classification (NCBI taxonomy): domain Eukaryota; kingdom Metazoa; phylum Chordata; class Aves; order Coraciiformes; family Cerylidae; genus Chloroceryle; species Chloroceryle aenea. The sequence goes on from VWZY01008299.1 coordinate 355,846, forward strand.
GCATGGTGATGAATGAGGAGATAGAATTGTGCTGTTTTCAGAAAAACAATGCAGTGGTTGTGTTTTGCTTTGTTTGTTGGTTGTTTTGTTTTTTCCTGAATTCCATTATTATTATAACTTGGAGTGTCAAGTGAGATCACCAAACTTTGAAACCCTGTGATTTTTAAGAACTGCATGGAGGTGTGTAAGCCATTCAGTTTTGTGCACTGCAGAAATAACGGATTCAGCTGAGTTTTTTCAGTTATAATTGAAACTGAGAGAGGATGAGTGTATACAGGTACAGAAAGTTTACTGGGAGAGGAGGTCTCTCAGACTGAAAAGTATTCTTTTAGGCAAATGGCTTTGAGTAGAATGAAAATACTATAGCTAAGCCACTGGGTTACTGCTGGAAGAGGTTATCTTTATTTCTGTTCGTTTGTTTGTTTTGTTTTGTTTTCCCCACATCTGTGATGTGGCTCTGCCCCCTTGTTTCAGGTAGCTCTGGGGCTTCTTTTTTTAATATCAGTCACTAGGACACTGCTAAGGTTTGTTCTACTCTCTCTGCCCCATTCTGTGTTCTGCTGGGTTAGTTTGTGTATGCTCCCTGTCCAATTAAATTGGTGCCAGAATGGGCGCAGGATTATCAGGAGGTGTGAGAAACTTTGCCTTCACCCTCACGTGGTCTGGGATGCTCAGTGTATGCTAAGCCCATCAGGTAAGTGAGAACCCCACTGAAGAGAAGTTCTCTGGAAATCCAAAGTAAAGCATTTCTTAGGAAAGGGGAGTAGGTCTCATCACAGAGAAGCAAAACTTCCATAGTTCTGTTTCAGTGGATGCAGGGAGGGGTGTCAGATTCTGGGTGTACTGCATTTTATCAGAAACATCACAAGTTTCTTGGGGGAGCAGAGAGATGATTTGTCAGGGCTCTTGCAAACTGGAATTGCTCAGATTGAAGACAGACATTGAAAGGCAGTGGGAATTCATCACTGTTCAGCACTTCAAAGCAGCTAAAGATGCAGCTTTCTGCTGTTGGATCCTTGGTATCTCACTGTATATTGTCACTGCTCCCATTTCTGATCTGTGCTTCTGACTGATAGTAATCCTGTTACTTGTTTTATGCCTGTGTTGTGGGTGTGAATTCCCAGAGGTACAAGTCTGAGTCCTTTGGGTTTCCTTTCAGGTGTGAGGAGGAGGCCCGTCTCTGTTGCAAGCTCACAAGAAACAGTGCTGTGAGAAATTGCTTCTCGCGTGTACAGAACCTGGCTGCTCCTCCAGCAGCAGAGCGGTTACAGAGCCTTTTTCATTCACCCTGTTTGTCTTCCTTTGGCAAAGTAAATATATACTAATTATCCTGTTGATTACATGGTGCAATTTCCTTGTTCATTTTAAATTGCAGCATGTCTGTGCCTCTGCCAGCTTAAGGACCTTTGACACCAGTTTGGCCTTGACTTTTACTGCCATCAGATGTATACTATACTATACTGTAGTAATCCATCAGAAAAGACGGTGCTTCAAAAAGTGAATAGAATAGACTTTGAGAATAAATGTTTCTACTGCTTCTGTAGTGTAAGCATCATCAATATAAAGCTTTTGTGCTGTGGAGGACTGCTGCAGCTGGTATTGGGTTTAAATCAGTCATTGTGTTTGACAGCTATTCTGACAGCTGGTACTTGCAGTTGGGTACGCTGCAGCAACAGCATCTCTGGGGAGAGCTAAGATGTTGTGCATGAGCTCAAGTCTCTCCCTGTCACCATGAAAGATACATTCTTTCATACAACTTTGCATCAGTGTTAGTCTTTGGCAAAGCCTGTATGCATTTTAGTAAAGTTATTTAGTTGTCATAGATGTTGTCCTGTAAGGATCTGGCTATATCCTGTAAGATATGGAGCATCATCTCTTGCAGTTGCTAAGGGAAAATTGTAATTCATGATCAGGCATCATCATCAGCTGTTTTTACTATTTCTTGATCTAAACCAAGAAGTTGACTTAATTTGCTGCATGTTTGCTCCCAACTCAACCATAGCATAGTAAAACAAGTGAGGATTGCAATTACTCTGTGTTGAGTCATCTTGGTGTTTGAAATTGCTTCTGTGTACTGCAGTATCAATCACTAGGGAGCTGGTGCAGTAGTTACTGGAGACTAGCTCTGTTAGGAAAGCGATAGTTCCTTACACACTTCAATCCTGGGCTCAAGTATATACATTATCCGGTAATGTGTAAAGTGTTCAGTCTCAGGTTTATTGTTGTTCAGTTTTATTCCACCAAACAGAGCAACTAAATAACTCTCTTTAGAAGAAATGCTGTTGGGTCAGGGCCATTTATAGACCCTTAGGTTTTCTGTGGTTAAGATTAATCCTAATATTAGCTTTGTGCTTCACTCAAATGTGTTTATTACCTCTGTATATTTATTCCTTAAAACATTAAACTGATACAGTAGATTTTTTTACTAACAGACTTGTTATTAGCTAGCATAAATTGCTGTTTCATTTATCACTTAAACAATATTTATATAACTGCCTTTTTTTTGTCGTGTGTTCTTCTGTTTTGTTATGAAGTGCCTTACCTTTATCTGAAATGAAGGAAGCCATGACAGTATAGCTTAGGTTTAATGATGACAGTGTGTACATGCATATTATCTTTTGTTGGTTACTGTGGGGAAGTTTTGCAGACTTTCAGAAAGCCTCTTCTGAGGTCCTGGAAATTAGGAGTTAAGAGCATTAGAAGATGGGTGATTTTTAGGCAGTAAGCTATATTACATCAGTAGGTAACAGTAAGCTTTTCACTCATCTCGCCTACTTTGTGTGGGCAGGTTTGGCTGAATTCCTGAAGATCCATCCTCTCTTGTGGGGGCTTTGGTGTAAGAGTGGTTAGTCCGAGTCTTCTCTAACTGTTAAGACTGTTATGGCTCTTACCATGTCTCACTTACTGGTTTATTGCTTTCCTGTACCTTGCTTTGGTTCTCTAGTTTGGAAATTGTGAAGAGAAACTTCTCTGACTCTGTGTTCTGTGCACAGGATATATGTATATATATCAATGGAGGGTCTCTAAATGGTGCTAAACCGATTTATTAATACACTTATAAAGAATGTTACAGTTTCTTTCTTCCAGGTTGTTTTAACACACCTGTCAAGAAGCCACAGGTACTATGTGTGGTGGTTGTGGTTTTTGGTAGGTTTGTAAATCATCCTGCAGTGAGCTTAAGCAATTTGTACAAGGCCTCTCTTACCGTTAGTAGTAAAATAAAATCCTCAATCTTCCGTTCTCTGAGCTGTTACTCTGTGTTTAGTATCTCTATGTGGTTTTTTGTTAGCTTAATACTTAAAGAAATCTTGTGATGCTGGTTTGATGGAGACATGGGGAAAAAAATAGATGCTTATAAGTATTGGGTAAGGTGTAGCTAACTAATGGGCGTACATCTCATGCAGCTGCATGGTTGCAGGTATTTGCCTTTTATGGTACTTAAGAGAGTGACTTGGCCTAAGGAGGTCTGGGTTTTATTGGCATTCCAGATGTGCTCTCTTACTGTGCAAACAAAGGGAACATTATCCTTGCTACACTGCATCTCTGAAGAAGAGATGGAAGCTTGGGAAGCAAGTCTTAAGTGTGATAGAAGAATCTTTTAGCACTATCAGGTGAAATAAAATCACTCTGTAGTATCTGTGAATTTTTTTTTCTCTATTTGTAATCACCACTCTTCTGTTTCATTGCCTCCAGTAATCACCGCCACTTTTTTTTCTTTTTGCATAAAACTTGACTGCCACCTTTACTCTGAACAAGACCCTATTGTATCTATAGATGGGTGAATAAGCTACATTCTGTGTCCTGGTAAAGGTCTGCAATAAAGATTGTGTGTGCAATTTCTTGAGATTCAGTTTCTAGCTGTTACTTTAGTAAAATTTTAAAAAAAGCTTTGCGTGTGTAATAGACATTGTTATTTTTAAAGGAAAACCAGTTGTTTTTAAAAGAATTGCATGTGTTGTAAATCATATGAAGGCAAAATGGTATTATAAACTTTTTTGGTACCTTATATCTTCATCAGGCAAAGATAGGCTTTGTTGAAGTTTGGTTAAATTATATCACTGGTTGTGTTGCATGCATCACTAAATTAACATTAATTTCAAAGCAACAGTTGTTAAGTGAAACAACAGACTTTTTCTTCACTATTTAAAACCAAACTTTTCCTCACAGCTGGAGAGAAAACTCAGCATGTGTTTGGAAAGGGCAGACTGCTATCCTGTGTATTTGTATTTAAAGGCAGATCATAGATTCATCGAATGGTTTGGGCCGGAAGGGACTCTAAAGGGCATCTAGTCCAACCTCCATGCAGTGAGCAGGCTCATCCTCAACTAGATCAAGTTACTCAGAGCCTCATTGAGCCTCACCTTCAATATCTCCAGGGATGGGGCCTCAACTACCTCCCTGGGCAGCCTGTTCCAGTGCTCCACCACTCTCGTGGTAAAGAATTCAGACAATCTAAATCTACTCTTCTCTAGTTTAAAACCATTGCCCCTCGTCCTGTCACTACCGGCCTTTGTAAACAGGCCTTTTCCTGCCTTCATGTAAGCCCCCTTCAGGTACTGGAAGGTGGCTATTAGGTCTCCCTGGAGCCTTTTCTTCTCAAGGCTGAACAATCACAGCTCTTTCAGCCTGTCCTTGTAGGAGACGTGCTCCAGCCCCCTGATCATCCTTGTGGCCCTCCTCTGGACCCGCTCCATCAGGTCCATGTCCTTCCTGTGCTGAGGGCTCCAGAGATGGATGCAGTATTCCAGGTGAGGTCTGACCAGAGCTGAGTAGAGCAGCGGAATCACCTCTCTCGATCTGCTGGCCACACTTCTTTTGATGCAGCCCAGGATGCAATTGGCCTTCTGGGCTGCAAGCACACACTGGCTGCCCTCTTTCACTGTGGCTTAAAGTTTTGAAGTGGTTGGATGGTCTATCTGCAGTATAATCATGGTTTGGCTTCTAACTTGATGAATAGCATTGGAGTTCAGAAAGGGCAGAAGGCGAGTATGCCACTGGTTGTAGCTTGGGCTGCTGGCGAGGCCTGGCAGCACCTCCTTAGATCTAATGGGCCTCTGACTGTATTGGGTTTGTTGTGGGGGCTACAGGGGTGACGTCTGTGAGAAGCTGTTAGAAGCTTCTCCTGTGTACCGTAGAAATAGAGACAATGCCAGATGGCTCCAAGATGGACTTTCCACTGGCCAGTGATGGTGGTAGCACCTCTGTGATAACTTATTTAAGAAAGGCAAAAAACAGCAGGCAATGTGAATAGGTGTGAGAAACACCTGCAGACACCAAGATCGGAGAAGGAGGGGGAGGAGGTGTGCTGCAGGCACCAAAGCAGAGATTCACCTGCAGCCCATGGTGAAGACCATGGTGAAGCAGACTATCCTGCAGCCCTTGGAGGCCCACAGTGGAGCAGGCATCCACCTGCAGCCTCTGGAAGATGCCACACTGGAGCAGGTGATTGCTGTATGAAGGCTGTCACCCTGTAGAGAGCCTTTGCTGGAACAGGTGGCAGGACCTGTGGAGAGAAGAGCCCACTTTGGAGCAGGCTTGCTGACAGGACTGAGGACCCTGTGGGGGACCCATACTGGAGCAGTTCAGAAGAACTGCAGTCCAAAGGACTCATGTTGGAAAAGTTCGTGGAGGGCTGTGTCAAATGGGAGGCACCCCACTCTGGAGCAGGGAAAGAGAACAAAAAGGACAGTATTCCTTCAGCATCTTGTTGTCCATTTCAATGCCATTATTGATCTGTTTTAGAATTACTTAATATTATTCTTTATCAAGAGGTAAGTGGACATGACTCTGTCAAGGAAATGCTGTCCCTGGTCTGGGAGGGTTGTCCATCACACCTGAGACAAGGGAAACACACCAGGTGGCTTGGGTAACACGTATTTCCTCTCTTGGGGTCTGTGTTATTTAAGCCGTTATAATAGAAAAACTTTGCTTGGCTTGCAGAAAGCACAGTCACTTCATTAGCCCAGTAACGGATGTTTTGGGACTTCACAGGCTATTTTTGAAAGCTTTCTTGTGTAAAAGGTGGCAACTGCTTGTGGGTATTTAACTGTTCTCTTCCTTATCACCAGTTAATTATACAGAAGTAGGAAGAGAATCTGCCTCTGCTTTTTGGTCTGTCAACTCTCTGGAAGTGCCTCTTTGTGTCATGTGTCCAGTCTCAGGTGGATGACTCCACTGTCAGCTAATGCAGTGCCATAGTCAAATAAATGACTTGCTCTTATGGTAACTTAGCTACCCCATGCCATTAGGTTTGAAAGCTCTGTTTTTGTTGGTTGTACCAGCCATGCTAGGGTTGTGCTAAATTTGGGTATAAATATTCATGTGTATTCATGTGCCTGTATGATGAGCAGCAAGGAAGGGTGTAGTCCATAATGTAGTGGTCCACTGCCAGCCAGTGACCTCTGCAGCATACATTTTGCTTACAGACATCTCAAACTCGGACTTAATCTTCTAGAGTTATTTAACTGAGCTTAGTGAGCTTTTGTATTACATTATTTCCTGCGGGTTTGATGCAGTGATACTGTAAAAAGAACTACTGCAAAAGCCTGTCTCTTTGGAATATTTGCCGAATGGCAGTAACTGAGGTTTTTAAATAATCCTCTGTGTTAAGGTTTAAACATACAGCAGTATGCCTGTGCTATACTAATTATGGATTTTATTTTTTTTGGTAACTAGGAATAGTTTTAGGATTTTATTTCTTTTAGCAGCCTATCTTTAGGTGAGTTCACAAGCTGCTTGTTACAAGTACAGACAGGAAGAGGATCAATTGAAAAGATGATCAGTAATAAATACACCAGGAAATCGGGTGGCAGATCATGACTGGCACAAGTGCACTGAGAATTTCAATGCATCTTCTGAAATCAGGTTTTTAAATATGTATCTGTTGCAGCGTATTACATGGAAGGTATGTGGTTTGTTGGTGGTTTTGTTTAGTGTTTTGGTATGTTTTTTGGTTGTGGATTTGTTTGTTTGTTTTTAATAAATAGTTATTAATGTATTGATTTCTCTAAAGATTTGATAATGACCTGGCCATATGTACATATGATTGCAAAGGAGCATAAAAACCACACCAGTGTTAATTATAGAAAAAGGGTGCAGAATCCTAGCCCCACAGATTTCACTGGGAACAGGTCTTGTCTGCTAATTAGTGCTGTGAACAAGATTTTCTCCTCACACCAAAGCATTCTCCATTGATTTAAGACCTGCTTAACTTACCATGGTTGAAAGTACCTTTGCATGTGGCACTGTCTCCCTTAGGAGAGGGATGTAGAATGCTTCCCTGGTTTCTGTGACGTTTTCTAGGCCTCAGACCCATTGAACAATAGTGTTGGTGCTTTCACAAGCTTTAATACTGTTGTGCCTATTAATACAGACTGACTTGCAGGAGAACTGGCATCTCTTTGCCAGGTAACTCTTTCTCTGACCAGCTATCCAGTTTACAGGGACTTGCATGATATTACTCCAAGTGAAACCCCATCACTGCCTGTTGGAACTCTCAGGGTTTCCAGGTAGTGCCCAGCCTGGCTGGGGTTTCTGACAAAAGGCATTCATGACAAAAGGGTGTTACTGTGGGCAGTATATGCCAACAGCTTCTACGTCCTTTGGGGAGGGCTTTGCTTGACCAATGTTGGTGCCACCCTTCTCTTCTGTTCCCAAGAGGCAAGGAGAGAGAGAGCCCCTGTGTCAGCTACTCCATCCTCCTTCTGGACCTTCAAGGAAGGAAGAGGACTTATTTGTGCTGAGATGAGATCAGGCTCCCACATGAAATTTATATGAACCCATATGTGAATTTCTTTAAGCTTCAGGTATAACCCCAATGAGAGGGTTTTTTTCTTTGTCCTTCTCTTTTTAAACAGCTCTGAAAACAGAACGGGAAGGATAAAAGTCAAGCACATTGGTGAGGTTACATGTGTCATCTGAGTCATTAGTGCTGGTAATCCTCCTGGTCTGTCACATGTGCCAGATGTGACATCTTTGAATGAAGTTTAAAGGCATAGTGAAAGATTATGGGCATGGTTTCATATCACTTTGGACTGCTCCAAAAGTAACGTTTTAAAAGCTGTTGCTGACACCAACTGCTAAAGGAGCGGAGTGTGTGTGTCTCCTCCTGAAGCTATTGCAACAGGCATTTTCCTGCTGCCTGGCACCCTTGTGGCCCCATGTCCAAGCCAGTCAATTTGAGGACCCAGCTGAAAGCTAAGCCCTCAAAGATGATGAATCCTTGTTACAGTGTTGCTGTGATAAGGTGGCCAAGCCAGCCTAAAGGCCAACTGCTGCTCAAAAGGACAGTTGGCTTAAATCAGTGTAGATGTAACACTGTTCTGTTACATGAAGCGTTTCACTCTGCTGGCTGTGGAATAGCAACTTCGACTTTTACTTTCTGCAGCTGAATGTATGTGAATGATTCCTTAAGCTGAGGTGAGCACTGGCTGTTTGTGCTCAGTTTAACCTGCTGAGTCCAGGGTTCTGTATAATGACAACCCCAGCTCTTGTTTTTGATTTATACTGTATTTAATAGCAATACTCAAATTTTTCTGTTGCTTTTGACTATGAGAATAAGGTGTTTTTAAATGAAGATGCTGAGTTGACTGGCCTTGCAGGCATCTAAAATGTGTACCTGTGTTCATTCACACGCATGCTTCCACATACGTATACACACACACGCTTATCTCTGAAGTCTTGGAGCCACTGGTTCTCCCTGCTAGTAAGGTCTGAGCACAGTCAGCTTCTTAGGGGGGTAAACTGGAAACAGTGGGAATTATTCTTAGTTTCTGTGGACTTCAGCTGAGGTTGTAGGTACTCACTTCTCATACTGCTTTTTAGCAACTTCTGGCACTCTTGAGATTTTGAAACATCAGGTAAATTTTTAATATTTTGACTTTCAGGTGGTCTCACGATATCAGTGTTCAGCTTTGGTGTAACCGGTCAGTGTTTCTGTTCCTAGAGCTCTAACTCTGCTCTTGTACAGGTTCTGAGATCTCTTGGAAGTGGCATTTGTGAATAAAAAATAGTTGTAAGATCCAAAAGATTTTTTTTTTTAAATTTTAAGTTGTGACACAGACCTCAACCTAGGTGCAGTGAAATTAGTGGCTAAATTCCCTTGGATTTACTGGAGGCTTCCTTGAGACCTCTCTTATCAATACTTTCGTTCAATTTGTTCTATTAGATGCTTTGCCTCTTGTTGTAGAGCACCTTCTTTTTAATTTTAAGTTTCATAATACCTTGCATCTTCAGTCACAGTTTAGCCAGAGAGAATCAATATGCAGACAGCTCCAGAATTCTCCTGTCCAAGCCAGCATTGTTCTTGTGTTTCAAGCCTTTATCAGTAGTCATTTAAGAACCTATCAAGCCCCACTGTCTCTGTTGAAGAGGTAACTTTTTTTTTTACTGTATTGATTAACTTAACTGGTTTGAGTAAATTTGACCGCCTGTGGCTACTGCTGACCTTAAATTCCTGTAGTACCTTCAAGCAAAATTGTAAACATAGCTTGCATTCTTGGTACAGCATGAGTGGGTGCGTTGAGAATTTGGGGTCACTAGAAAAAAGCACTAGAGTGTGTATCCAGGGCATTCTTTTATTTGGATTAAAACAAACAGCAACAAAAAAAGTCTTATTCTCTGTTGAATTCAATTTGGGAGCACAGCTTTTAGATGAGATACATAACTACAGTTATGACACCCCTCGGTTTCTTACTGGTGTGAATGGTTTGCCATGAACTGGAAAATAATTCTATGTACTGGGGGGGGTGGGGTGGGGGGGTTGGAAGTTAAATATAATTCCCTAGGATCTAGGCTTTTGTTAAAACAAGGGGATGCAGAAGCCCACGAAGCAAAAATACTGAGTGCAGCCCTACTGCATGTAGTTCTTTGGATGTGATGTTTTGTCTGCAACTGTCAGAAAGGGTTTTTCAAAGTAATTAAGAATATGCTTTTGTGTTGGAGGGTAGAATATGGCTAAACTGATGGGACTGAACCTTTGAAGCCTATAGGATGGTTGAGGAAAGCTTTGTATAACTTAAGGCAAAGGTGTAGTCAACACTGTTCTGAAATCAGAAGTCGCACAAACAGCAGTGGGAAGTCATTGGTACATGCAGGAAGCAAATGTATGATTCAGGAATAACATTGCTGGCGTCCAAGTACCAAATGTCACATCATCTGACAGCCATTCTTGGAGTTTGCTCTTTAGGTAGTGCTTCTTGTCATCTTTCTGGAGCTGATGATTTTTGTATCTTCTATCTTTAAAATTTCTCTGGTGTGGGAAGCATATTTTTTCCTGTTGTTGCTCAAATAGTTGATCATCGTTTTCTTAAGAGAAAATGCAAGATCTCTTCTATAAGTAGCCTCAGGTTGCCTTGTTTGGTGTGGGCTTGTGTTTTGTTGTTTGTTTTGGTTTTGTTGTGGGCTTTATTTTGTTTGTTTGTTGCAGTGGGGTTGGTGGTTGTTGTTGTTGTTGTTTTTGCCCCTTTTTTTTTTAATCTACCTAATCCTACATTTAAGAACTTCTAGCCTTGTGGCAGTTTTAATGACACAGTAGGAAGATGTATGCTTGGCTTTTGAATTTGTTCAGAAAATTAATCTCATTTGTTTAATCATGTTATTGCACTGTTAATAGATCTCCCTATCGGAGGTAGGAATTGAGAGAATAATGCATAGCACTAACACTGCAGTCTAAGTAAAAAAAAAAAGAATTCTCTGAATATCTTTCTCTCTAAGAATGGATGCCACATTGCCATGTTTTTCATCTGCTTTACTTCCTTAAGAGATCAACCCTAGGCGGTTAGTCAGCTAGCCAGCAAAGATGATTAATAATGGAATAAGATAAACGAGGATATTTTTTTTTTCCTATTAACCAACAACTATTGTGAGCAAGAAATATTCCAAGTACTTGCTGACATTGTTTTGCAGGGGGGGGAAAGCAACAAAAAACAAAACAACAAACAAACACAACAACAACAAACAAACAAAAAGAACCCAAACCCAATCTTCTCAAAAAAACCCCAACCTCATTCAACCAGAAAAGTTCCCAAGCCCCAACAGTTTCTATATTTGAGGTGCTGGAGATGGAACAGGTCTGTTACTTCTAACAGTGGTTCTGCCTTAATTCTGCTAAGTGCATATGTAATGATCTATTTCAAACCTTTTATAGGCTTGCCTAAGAAAAAAATGTGTAGTTTTTTTCTTTTCCCCAATTCACTAAATCAGAATAGCAGAGGCTTGCAAGGTGGAGGAGATGATCCCTTTTTACAACTATTTACCTACTGTTCAAGAACTTTTGAGTATGTTGTCCTAGTGTTAGTACACAGTGCTTAACTTAAAGGTTCTTCATTGTCTTTGAGCTAGCTTTGAAGTCAAAATTATGAGGTCTTGTAACAGCATCATTAAAATTGATTATGACTAAAATTGTAGAGACTTGAGCCTTTTTTTCTCTAGTGCAGTTATTTTAAGTGTGCACTCTGTTTGCCTGAGCTTCAATGATCACAGTTTGGTCTCCTGTACACATTTTCCTGTATAGATATTTTTTTCATATAAATGAAAATAACATAAAAGAAAAATATATGAAACAATGCAGATCAGAGCCAAAGACACTTTTCCAATGGTACAATAAATCTGCAGTGTGAGTTGATGTCCAGACTAATGTGAAATCTGTGTGAAGGCCAGCAGTGCTGGCAGGATGGTTGGCTAAGAAGGGTGCTGGAAGGCGGAGAGTGCCACAGAAGCCAAGCTGGCATTGCTGAGTGCTTTGTCTCATGATGCTGTAAGCTCTGTGCCTGGCCCTGGCGTGATGGATATCGAGGATGCTCTAGTATAGAGCAGCCTCTTGTGTGCAGCATAAGCTGGCACACACTGGAGAATATCAAGAGGGGTTGGGGAGAATTATACAGTGATAACAGTATTCACAATAGTAGGAGTGAATAACTGAAGTGGGTTACTGGGCAAGTCTGTATTTAGAGCATGGATGATAATGCTTTTTAAAAAGGAGCTAACTCACAAATTCAGATTTCACTTCAGTTTTGCAGTGTGCTTTTAATAACTTGCCTTCATTCAAGCAGAGTTACAAGTGAAGGCTGAATGTGGCTCCATTTTATCCTGGTTTAGCTAATGCTCTATGAAATTATTGTCTTAATGGTGGGAAAGTACGTCTCTTGGGAAATGTGAACGTCATCCTCTGAGAGGGTGTATTGCATTTCTCTTTGTGTCCCTATTTCTTCTCAAACGACTCAACCTATTTTGCTGGGTTTGACCTGTTAATGTATGTGCAGGACAAGAGCTGGAGAGTGGATAACTGAAGAGCAGCATGCTTGTGCCCTGGAGAGGGAAGGATGACTTAAGCTAAAGTGCTGTCTTCATATCCCATGGGTATGATATGTTGTAGAGTGACTGGGTCTCCTACATTATTCATTGCCACTGGCTTCTGTGGTGACGTGGGTGTTTATCAGATGAATAGTTGTGCTGTGGGTTGCTGCAGAAAAGGTGTGTGTGACCTGAATACTCATAACCTATAAGTCTTTCTCTAAGTGACAGGTAAAACCTGGTCTCAAGTATGGTATGTCTGCTAAGAAATAGAATTATTTGGAGATGATTTTCTTTCAGACAGCTTGTGAATGAGCATCTTTAGTCGCTTCTTACTTTCATGGTTGGTCTCTGGCACATGTATCAACATTAACTCCCAGGCTTTCAATTCCTTCCTTAAAATTTGATTCCTGTGTGAAAGTAAGTTTTATCCTTAACATGCAACTGGAACATTATTCAGCTAGCTAAATTGAACCCCACAACCCCATTGTGCTAAGAAGAAATTTTTTTTTTTTGAGATAAATTCCAGGTTGCTTTGTTTTCAAATACCAATTCAAGTAAGTTTCTTTCTACAGTTAATTTTTTAAAATTCTTTTTAAGTCAGCTGCTTGAGTGTTTTCAAAGTGCAGTTGTTTTGTTGCTGAAGAGCCAACAGCAAATCGGGTGTTGGGCTTTTGCAAGATCTAAAGCTTGGGTCAGAAGGGATGAACAGAGAGAAAATAAGTCTTGATTGACATCCAATGGGGGGAAAAATATGACACAGTGGTGGGTGGACTGTGCTTGAAGAGTTGCTGTTATGATTCCTACCCCTGTGTGGACTGTGCTGTGCTTTTGGCATAATAACCCTGAAACTGTCAGCCTTGGCCCAGATGTTTGCTCAGTTTTGTAATAGCAGCTACTTGTCCAGTTCTCATTGTCAGTCATGATAGAAGTGATGCTAAAAGCTGGAGAGGAGGGGATGGGCTTAGGGCTGGAATGGGGGGATAAAAGGCTTAGTTTTGCTCCTTTGGGGATGCTCAGCACACTGCAAGCCACCTGCCCTGGGGTGTGGGACCTGTTTTCAGCGTGTTTCTGTGCTCTCTTCTGTTAGTTTTTGCACATTGGATGTGTGTATGCTGAGATGTAGCACCAGAACTTTCTGGAACAGGTCCTTGCCCTGGTTGGCTGGTTCACTCTCGGGAAGCTGAATTACTAGTGGAAATACAAGGTCTCTCAGGATAGGGTACTTTCATAAGGTTTTTACTGGTAGGGTATTATGATTTCTGGGTAACAGTGGGTTTTTTGGGGTGCACAGGACCAGGTGAGCTGGGGACAACACTGTGCAGTGAGAGATGACAGCCTCTGCAAGGCAGAAAATTAATTCTGCTTCAGTGTCAGCGCAGTGCTTTGCTTTCTTCTGCTTTGGTGTCTGTGCAGAACAGCAAGTCATGCAGCCAGAGGACTAAAGTAACACCCTCATGTTTGGGAGCATTCCATAGCCCTGTGGATGTCTGTGTAAATGATTTAAAGGTGATAGTGTGGAGGATTTGCTAAAAAGAAAATACATACTTGGTCCAGACTGTCAAGAAAGGAAAGTTTCTTAGCTCTTCTTCCCCCTGCCCCCTTCTCTTAAAAATGTTAAAAGGAAAACCAAAACCCATCTTCCAGTATCTACTTTGGACTTTTTTTTAATAAGAAGTCACTAAAATGATGGGGACAGACTTCAGCATCATTCATAAATATCGAGAATTTCCCTCCTCATAATCTCTTCTGTAGTGAAACTGTGGTGAACATGCTTTGTAGGGAGGCAGAAGACCCATGCCCGTGTTCCTTGTTAGCTCAGGCAGACATGACCTGTCTTCTGCCCTTTCCAGGAAGGTGTCCAGAATATGCTTTTTAACCTGGAAGGGGAAGAATAGGATCCCTCCTGAAAATAACAGAGAACAAATCTCTTTGATTTTGTTGGACTTCTTGGAGTTTGCAAATAAAAGAGTGACTTGTGAATTTTGATGTTTTAGCCACTAATTGTGAAAGAAATGCTTCTTCATGACCTTCAAAAATTGAGCTTCAAAACGGTGGGAAGATAAAATTTAAGTGATGCTATTTTTCTTTTGGCCCTCCAGGGCTGTGAGTTAATGTTTAAGATGCTTCCTTCTGTGGATTTGGCAAAAATTGCTGTCAAAGAACATAAGATACAGACAAAGAAAGGTAGATGCAAAAAACATCAGGGAATTCTTGAGGTGGTGACAGCAGCTGTCTTCTCCACCCCATCTTTAATTAGTCTTTTACCCATCATTAGATTGAGTGTCCTCCATGTCTGTCAGATTGATGTACAGCTTGTTAATAACAGCTGGCAGGTTTCTTCTTGGTTTGTTTTGTTTTCTTGGTGTTTGTTTGTGTGTGGGGTTTTTTTTCTGTTTTGTTTTTTAAGAAAAATATGGTTTGCTAGATTGTTTTGGGGTTGTAGTGTTTTGGTTTGGTGTGGTTTTTTTCGGGGGGTGGGGATTGTTTTGTGTGTTTGTTTTTTCTTTTAACCTATTTTCATACTAAGGCCCCAAGAAACTTCAGAACAGAACTTAGCTCTTCCTTCTCCTTTCAGAAATGAACCCTAGGAGTCTGAGTTCCTGGAATAGTTGCATGAGACTTGCTGGATGACTGTCTTGATGAACTGAACTTAGAAACTGGTAATGTGCTTTCTAGAAGGAAAGAGAAAAATGGTGTCCCTAAAATAGATGACCATGCTGTACTTATTAATTATTGATGTTATGCTGGATGACTTCTATTTTTAAATTGGAGGAAGAGGTGAAAGCTTTAATGGAGGGATAGGTGGGATCCTGTAATTCCTGTTTAAAAGATAATTTAGGCAGAGTCCCCAGTCTGATAACGTAAATAAAGTATGCCTGTATGTCTCTGTGTGCCTAGAGAAAGCCTGTCACCAATTTTGTACTGGTATCAGTTCACTCATCTCTATATGATAAGCACTGCATGTATTTAATATCCTCAACCTTGTACATAAGTTTCTTTCCCCATTCTAAAAGCATAAATATTGTGAAGTCTGTATTTATTTTTCCCAGATCAACTGGATCTCTGCTGACTTGAATGTTAGTGATTTTACACCCTTCCACCCCACCCAACACGAGTATGTTTTCAGGCTGTTAGCAGTAATATAAAGGATACAGGAGGAGTGCTCCAGAGTGATGTAAATTTGTATTGAAATTTGAATTCCCTGATGCAAATAGGTGGGTTTACTTTCCTACAGAACAAGCTTTTGAGATAAAGTGGAAGACTAGGTATTGCTCTGCTTGAAGAGATGTCACCCCCAAGCCCGGGCTGGTTTTACTCTCTGATGGGGCTGTCCAAGAAGCAGTTGCCCAGTGGGGAAGGGGGAAAAGTTGGTGACTATTTTTATTTCCTGTTGTCAGTTTTTAGATAAAGTGGATTTAAATCAGAATAGCTCAGTTTAAGTCAACAGAAGCATCTGAGAACCTTGCTGGTGTAGTTTGGTTTTTTTTCCAATTTAAAGGTGAGAACAAAATAAAATGCCATTGCTGTGGAGCACACCATTTATATAGTGTGCTCTTCAGGAAGAAAAGAGCTACTGAAGTATAATACCTGTTTTGGTACTTAATGACTCCAGCTGAAATTTGGCTATTGAAACCCTGTCTTTTTTATATTTAACCTAAAGTTGCTTACCAAGAGCAAGGGTGTTGGAAAGGAGCGCAATCACACTTGCTAACGTTCTTAGCTCTTGTCTGGAAACCACCACACACAAGTAGAGGCTGCAGTGGAGCAGGAGGAAGAAGACTGCAGTGATCTTTGCTCGGTAAATTCATGCTAAACCTCAAGAAAGTAGCTTAAATATCACCAATCCATGGGGAGTCTCTGTTGGGCGCATGTCTCTGTTTTGAGAGATCTACAAAAGGAAGTCCGGCATCTCAACAGGGGCAATACCTCCCTTGTGTGGTTTTGTGGGTTGTTTTTTTTTGGGGGGGGAGGGTGTGTGTTTGTTTGTTTCTTTCTTAATGTTATTGATGGCAAATGTTTTCTTTTTGATTTTATTATTTCTAACTGAATTTCTGTGATGTCCCCAACATCAGGTTGAACACTTGCACCAGTGAGATCACTTGTTTCTGAGGCTGGCCTAGGTGTGGATTGCAGGTTTGTGTCCCATGGAAACCAGAGTACCCAGGAATATGTAATCCCACTTTAAGTATATGTAGTTGTCACCCAAACTTTGCAAAAGGAAGTAGGGACTATTTAATTTTTTTTAACTTGCACCTAGTATTACCTCATCCAGCCAGTTCTTTATTTCATTAATTATAACGGCATGTTCCTACTTTGTCATCTGTGGGCGTTAAACATTTGCTAATTTATTTTCTAAGAAGGTTATCAGTGCTTGCGTGCTATCTGCCTTCCAATTTACTGCTTTTAATAAAGTCCTAAATTAATTATTCTAGCTTGCATAGATCTGGGAGACTGAGCTTGCTGCACTGTTGGCTTGATGGGCTTTTCTTTCAAATATTAAGTTTTATAAACAGGAAGAAAATAATTTCTTCTCTTCATCCAAGTCATTTTCAAGTCTGCCAATTTTCAAGGCAAGCAACATGGTAAAACTGTGGGTGGAGAGGTGGATATGCTCAGCAGGACGCAGAGAAAGGGAAGGACACTCAGGGTGGGGGAGACATTCTCAGCTTGCACATGGAAAATGTTGGATGTGCGGTAGCACACTTTCAGGAATTTGTGTCATCAGTGTTAATAACCCTTTGGATCTGAGGTCAGATGTCTTGTTGATGTTCTGTTGTCATTTCCTATCTGCTGTTTTAATGGAGACCTCTGTCATTCCTACCTTTGAGACCTGTATTTTGTATTTCAGGCTTTGCTCTGATCTCAGAATTGGCAGCTGACCTTGTTTTAGTTTGTATTGAAAAGTTGTCTGGTTTCAGGTGTAAAACACTTTTTGAGCTGTTGCGTATTTTTCATATTGAATTAATGACTGTTTCTGTTGCTGTTATGCTAGTCTTGGTTTAGAGCAAATTAGGTTTCATATATAGGATAAAGAGAGTTAATTATACAAATTTCCATGCCAGCACAGATGGATGCACCCATTTATTTGTCTCAGAAAGAAACCCCTTAAAATTATTTGGACAAAAGCTTGTGTGTATGCCCAGTCAGTGGAGAAGTTTGGGATCTCAACACTTAACCCAGAAAGTTTTGTTTGTATAAAACCTGTGAGTCACAAACAGAGGGAAATCACTGGTTTCTTGGATTTGCTGATATTACTGTGTTAACAAAACATGTTTTCTTTCTCTCCCTTTTATTTTTTTTCCTCTTTTGAATACTGGCATCTGATAGTTTGATACAAAAGTCCACAAATGTGCTTGCTAAATAGATTAGTTTGATAAGCATTGTCATCTTCCTGTCCCCTTGAAGAGGTTTTTAGAAGTGCAATTTCATTACTGAAATGTAATTGAATATTTTTTCTCAATTTCTTCAAAAAGTTTTAGATTTTAGAATTATTTCTGGATTATAAAAAGGTTTATTTGCGAGTTTGATTTCAAGTATGATTTCTAATAAGAATAATTTTATATCTCGTAGATTATCTTTTTGTGTCTTGGTACTTTCTAGGATTTATAGTTCTCAGATTTCTGTTAGAATGAGGGTGGGAAAAAGTAAATCTCTTTAAAATGAAATATATTTTGGCTTCATTTAGTTTGGCTTTTGCTTTAATAAAGGAAAAAAAATAGTTATCTCTACAGTAGACAAAAATTGTTTCTTTAGTCTTGCATATTTATTTTTTCTAGGTGGGAGAACAACTACAAAATCAAATAATACCTTGAATCCTAGAACACAGTTTGACTGACAGATCTGCTGCTGCTGCTGGAGTGTCTTTTGATGGGGAGATAACCTTGCTTCTGTCACTATGTGGCAACAATCCCAATCTATTTTTCAGTACTGAAACCCAGAACATTAAACATAATCGTTTTCCAGGGGTTAGAATTTGGGGAATGACAGCGTATAGAATTTGCAAAAATAAATTACATACTTGATATCTACTCAACGTACACATAGCTGAGAAGATGATTTTTTTTTTCACTTTATGTTCATAAACTAATTTAGAAAACACTGTTTTGTGAGGACTTTTTGCTGCTTTTTCGTAACTTGGGGCTCTTCTCTGCCATCTAAATTAATTTTCTTCATGATATTCAGTGTTTTGTGCATGGAGAAAACATCAGGTGTGTAATGCAGGGCAGAGAGAGAATTTAAAGCATGCTTTGCAGCATTTCTCTTAGATGCCCAAGCTGTCGTAGTCCAACAGCAGTTTGCAACACCTGCCTGGTTTGGGAAGATCCCTTCTCTGTAACATACAAATTATCTATTATGATTTTACTTCTCTTGTGTGCATGTTGTTGGATGCAGACGGGTTTTAAAGATTTAAACTGGAGGTGGCTGTTTGGGTTGCTGAGTCACTTGGCATGCTAGTCTGATTCCCAGGCTCACATTGCTGCCGAGGGCAGCCATGTGGGCTGCTTCTGGTAACCTGCACCTTTGTGAACTCAGTAGTTTTCATTACTCCCTCCTTGACTCTTCATAAACAGAACTCCAATATGTGACTTGGTTTTGTTTTGCAGATTGCCTGATTTCTGCAGAGACCTGAGGGAGTGCTGGTGCCCAGGACTCCAGGACTTGGTGCTCTGGTACCAGCAAGCTGGGGAGAGTAAGTCACCTTCTCTGTGTCTGGAGATCCTCTGGGCTGGATGGGGTTGTTTCTGCACTTTTCTTGTCTCATGTCTCAAACACTGAATTCTCTGACGTCTCCCAGCACAGAGACACCTGTATTTCTATGCAGTAATTACATTGTTCATCATGGTGTATGTTAAAGATGCACTGTTCGCAGCCAGAGGCGGGAACCTTTTCCATCAAGATTCCTCTTCTACCTTCCTGAAATTCAGCAGTACTCTTTGGGGTTTTTGCTGATGGGATCCTTAAAAAGGCATGTTTGTACAGTCCTAACTGATGGAGGCGAGCTGTCAGAGCTTTCAGATACATGCCAGCCTTGTAGCCACTGAGCAAATCTTAGACATGCCTCAAGTTCTTGCTTTGCTTGTGGGGTCACAGCTGCAAACTCTTGTCCTCTAAATTTCTTCCTTATCTGGTTAGTTAAAATGTAGAAAGGAGATAAATGCTAGTACCTAGCTGAAACCTTGGTTTAGAAAATGATCTTTCATGATGCATGTAACTTTTCCTTGAGAATTTCTTATTTACAAAAGACTTATTATCCTGGAGAATTTCAGACATTTTATGGTGGTGGGTTGTTTGTTTGTGTTTTTTCCCCACCCTAGATAAAGCTAGAGACAAGGTATTTCTTATAAAGGCAGTCTTTGCATGGAGTATAGTGGGACTTCAGCCAGGTGTAATCTCATGTTGGTCTGCAGTTGCACAAGACATAAATGTTTTAGCCAGTGCAGTAAGACAAATCTTAAAGGCTTATGTTAAAGGTTCAGGATTAGTCTTTGTCTTCATGCTTTTTTGTCTCTGTTAATAAAGTAAACTTAATGATCTTTAATGGACAAGAAGCTGGGTTAGTGATGCAACTTTTCATTCCAACTTGTTTTTCTTTAGTCTCTATACCTACTTGACAAAGCCTCAGTTCTTGTGTGGGAACCAAGCAGTATTGATCTATAACATAAGAGCTGTCATGCAAGTTATTAATTTACATCATATGCTAGGTCATTCTCATGTATTTTTTTACTGCTTTGTGGGGGTTTACTTTTTTTTTTTCCTGTTCTTTTCTTTTCGTCCTCTCCCTTTCACTAGAGGACCCTGTAAGTCCTCTTGTTCTGAGTCATTTTATGTATCAGTTAGTCTCAAAATTTCCCTCGAATAAGATTCCTGTCTTCTGCTTGGAGAAGAAGCTATTTGGTTGAGGACCTTCATCTTAACAGGACCAGTCACTCTAATTCATCTTACTCCTCTTTGCAGCCATGTCCAGTTCACCAAAGTCCATCAAAGCATCTTCAGGTGAATTGCTCTCTGCGTGATGCTTGGCTGGCCTCTCTTTTACTGTCAGGAAGCACTCTGCCAGGGCATGGTGCAGCCATTGGCCTGGATTTAGCTAGGTGTCCTGCAGGCAGCTTTGTGATACCATCCCTGCTAATCTTTAATCAGCATTCTTATGGCAGACTGCTTTGATGCCGAGCTGAAGGGAATGGTGCTTCTGTCATTGCTTAATGCAGGCGCATCTCCTCACCCCAGTTGCTCAGGGATGATACAGCTTGCCAGATCCTAGCTTTTCAAATTAAAAGGAAAGGTTTTTAATTTTGTCATAACTGTGGGTTGTAGAGGTAATTGATTTGGTGTGGGTTCAACTACCTGATCAGCTACCACTGCTTTTCAGACTCTTTAACAAGCCTTCCAGACAAGGCATGGGTGTCATGCTCACAGTGGAGCTAGCGCTCACCACATCCTCTCTGAGATCACAAGATGCTGTAGTGTGGAATAATTATTTTCCAAATTTCACTGGACTAGCACTTACATGTTTAACATGTCTATAGAATGTCCCACAGGCTCAATCCAGCCAGTTTTGGTGCTGAAATCAAGTGAGATCATCTGTAGTACCTGTTGTTGGCAAATATGGCTGCTATACCTCCATGGTAGCTCCCCTGTAGTGTGCTGTAAGACCTCTCTTTGGCTTGGCAGAGGCTGTCAGAAAGTTCCTTCTATGTTATCCTTCCTTAAGACTGTACAGAGAACAGCTGCTTGTTTGTGGAAGATGTTACTCACAAAATCAGGCTAATTTTCTTGTGCCTAATTGAGCTGATAATAGTAATAAGTAGTGAAGAAAACACTGGGGGAGCTTCTTGAATTGCAGCAAGTGAATGAAATAGCCTGTGCTGTTGCTCCTTGTGGTGTTGTTCATCATCTTTTGCCACTGGTAACAATAGCAGATGATGTGGCACTGGGTAGTGTAGGACATGGTTCAGCCCTTTTTACTACCTCAGTATATCATCATTTCAAAAAGAACTTAAATGTATTGGTATACTGGTAGCAAATGCTCTTGCAAACTAAGGACACAGCTCTTGCCTTGCAGGGGGGGAGTGTTGTGGAGAGGAGAGACCTTAAAAGAAACAATTGAACCCTGGCTGGTTGTTTGTCTTGAGCTGGTAGTATATTGCCCCCAGACTCATCTTATTTGTCAAAAAATGGAAAATGGTACTGTGAGATAGAAATGAACTGTATTTTAGAAAATGTTAAATAAAATTGCTTTTTTAATGGAGTATTGCAATATTTAATGTGATTATTTATGGCTCAGTTGGGATTAGGAAGCATCAGTGACAACATGAAACTCTATTCTGCTTATCCTGACAGACGTTTAATTATTTAAAAAAGTTGTTTTCTCCCAAGAATAAGGTCTTACATCAAGACAGATGGAAGACTGTTGTAACTGCGGATAATGAACCGTATCTTGATGTGTGACTCGGTTAATAATTTTTTTCTTTTTGGATACTGAGAGTTCCTCCCACTGCATTGTCAGAAAAACATGACACGTGGCATGTCACCTCAGGAACAATTTATGCTGTATTTCAGCAGTTGTCACTACAACACGGGTTGTGAATGGAGAGGGAAGGAGGTACTCAGGAATATGCTTATATTATTCTAAACACATGCCATCATTAGCTTTGAGGAAAGAATCAAAGAGCCCCAATGAGAGCCTGTCTCATAACTACTCTTCTGTTGTTTATGCAAGCAATTTTGGTGACTGACATGAGTATAAAACTGGATTTAGAAGCAGATGGGTCATGTCTATATATCCAAAAAGGCTGACCAAATTTTAATCTCTGTATGCTAGACATAGGTTTCAAATACTCTTTCAGTTAAAGAAAATAACAGATCCTTCACTGTATCATTTGTCTCTTGTAGCCATTATTTTTGAGGGAAGACAAGGCTAAGCAAGTATTCTGACAAAAAATCCAGTATAATTTTCATTGTAATTAGTACCGTGTTAACTGTACAGTATTCCGGTATGACACTGATACACTAACCACGAGGTTTTGTTATAGAGCTATAGAGGTAGTTTGTGTAGCTTCCTTCTAGGAAGACATAAAAAAATACTGGCTTTTTATTTCCTTATTTCATGAACTGATCTTAAAATAATATGTTTCATCCTATGATGCTGTAGGTATTACTCTTCCCAACATTTCATTTACTAAAATGCTGAGGGTTTTTGCACGGCTGGTGAACAAGTGTTAGCGAGTGGAGGTGTTGTATGAGAGGTCTCTGTAACGAAGGGCTATGCCATAAAATCTTCCGAAACTGGAAAGAGAGAGATTTAGTTCGTGCACTGTATTTGGATACTACACCATTGTTGTCAGTACAAGGTCCTCATAACTTTCGATTTATTTTTCCCTCATAACCCTGTGGGTTAACAAAAACAAACAAATGAAAAAACCCCAAAAGCATAACAAGACAAAACCCCAGAGGGCTGAATTGTTTTCTTGTCAAAAATGTGTAGCAGTTGTCGAAATGACTCGAGTCCTTCCTTCAGTGCAGCAGCAGCAACGTACTGCTCATGTTGCTAGCGCTGGATCTCTTGTCCAGTGGCAAACTGAGACATTTCAGATACATGCTTGGTAATTGCACCTAGAAAAGGGGCTTTTTAAGGAAGGCCAAAAAAAAAAAAAAAAGGAAAAAAAAAAATTCCTGAATCATCTTGGAAATAGTTCATCTGCTTTCAGTCATTCCTGGTTTCAGCTGCTTCTGAGAAGTAAGAAGGCTAAAAATTGTGCAGAAGGCAGAGTGAAAAATCTGCTTGCAAAGTGTTTTCCAAATTCTGTTAAATGAAAACCATTTTATCCTTTGAAACTTGATACCCCAAATCTTAGGTGTTTGGGTTTTTTTCAGTTTTGTACTCTGAATATTCACTAACCACTCATGCTGGATTTTTGACATAGATTCTTTTTAACCTTTCCGTAAATGCCACAGAAAAAAACCAAAACCCACAACTTAAACAGTAATCACACCAGAGAAAAATATCTCTCATTGAGATGCTTACATCCATCATATTACACAATTCATAATTGTTAAGATTTTGTTAGATGATTCTATAACTTTCTGGAGAGCTGTTCTTGGACCACTTTTCTCTGATGTAAGGTATTTTCTAATTTCTAATCTAAATTTAGCAGTGACTGCTTTCTATGCACTTGTTTTTTTACAGTAACATTAACACACTACAGTTTTCATTGCTTCTCTTGACCTTTATTTTGCTGAAAGCCAAACCTTTAATATCCTTGTACAAAACAGAAATCTGGTACCTTGATTATCTTCCAGTTTCCTGCATTTTCTATTAATCCCTGGTGTGCAAGGGACCAGATGCTACTGGGCTATTTCAGACGAGGTCTGTGCATTACCTCACACCATGGTGTCAGTGTTCTCCTGGCTCTGCAGGAAAGGCTGCAACCAGAGAATGTATTTGCCTTCTCCCATGCATGCATCACACTGGAAGCTCAAGAACAGCTCAGTCACAGGTATCACAGGGTATTAGGGTTTGGAAGGGACCTTGGAGATCTTCAAGTCCAACCCCCCTGCCAGACCAGGATCACATAATCCAGCACAGGTCACAGAGGAACGCATCCAGGCAGGTTTTGAAAATCTCTAGAGGAGGAGACTCCACAGCCTCTCTGGGGAGCCTGTTCCAGTGCTCTGGGACCCTTACAGTAAAGAATTTCCTCCTCGTGTTAAGGTGGAACCTC
>VWZY01008299.1:397211-418498 GCA_013399075.1 Chloroceryle aenea
TTTTTTTTTTTTTTTTTTTTTTTTTGTAGCTATTACAGTCTGATTCTGAGGCATCTTCTCACTGATTTTTTTTTTTTGCTGCATGAGGAGTTCGACTGGCTGTATAGGAAGGAGGTGGAAAAAATGGCAAATGGGAAGGCATACTCCATTTGAGAGACAGAACTCATTGCAGGATCTGAAGTTGCTTTTTTCCTTAATTGTATTATTTACAGACAGATCAGCATTGTGGCTTTCCATTAATAAAAGCATCACTAGAACAGAGTGAGCACTGCTGCTAGGCTTGTTACAGTTGGTTGGCAGCAGGATTAGCTCTAAAAGGAAAAAATGTCACTTGTGGCAGGAAGGGCTGGCAGGTTGCCTCTTGGGAATGGTGGAGCCAGGGCAGAAAGCTGGTTAGTGGATAGTGATTTCAATAGGACTAGGTGAAACAGAAATATCTGGAAATGGGAGAATATTAGCAAGCAGGCTGAAGTGGTAATTTTGTTCTGATGTGAGGACAGAGCCAGGATGGAGTGGAGAGGGTACAAGGGATTCCCTGCTTGGGCAGGGGGCTTGGACTTGAGTAGTCCCTCTCATCCTTGGCAACTGTGAGTTTTGTGTTGAAGAGCCTGCACATGGGTTTAGAGAGTAAATGTGCTAGCTGCTTGCAGCCCTGCTCCTTTTGTTCCTAAAGCTGCTCTACCCATCATTGGTATTTGATTTCCTGGCTTTGCTGAACTTTCTCTCTTCAGCTTCCAAGCTCAGTACAGCAGAGATATCATTGCTGGTGGGAGCAGCAGGAGAAAAGCACTGGCTATAGGAACATTATCAGTTGCTCTGATCTACCACAGCACTTCATTCAAGTGTTTTCCTTCTTTTTCCCTTCTGAAAGTGTTTAACATACCCCCCCCGCCGGAACTTGTGTAGCTATGTAGGCGAGAAGGAGCACAGTGACACTTGACATTAAGAAAGTTTGTAGTCTTGATTTTGATTCCAGCTGCATTAATGTAAATCTAGACTTTACTGGGATGCTTTCAGCAGACATCTGTTCAGATAGGACCAGCTAAATGGTAGTAGTTAAAGAATGAATGCAGATGTGAGAAGACAATGTGTTAGCATATTTAACTGAGAATTTATGCTTTGACATTGTAATTCACCCTTTGAAGCAGAGGGAGTTAGGCAGTGTGGAGTTGCAGTCATTGTATAACAGAGGTGTTCTGCAGATGCTTAGGCTTTAACTGGAGCCCAAGTGTACAGAACCTGAGGCGATAGCCTCATGGCATGAGTTTATCATTAAACCTGTTGTGCTCAACAGATGTCCTCGCAGAAGGGAAACCTACTTTATGAAATGGTTTGTGTTATTTATTTCATATGTTTCTTAGACACAACAGCAGAAATAGTTTTAAGGGCATAGAAATACTTTGTCTCCCGGTATACGTGTCATTCGCATCCTAACCAGAGACTTGAACACAAAATGGTTTACTTACGAGAAGATGGCTGGGAATGGGTCCTGTGCAGGAGCTTGCTGCCTAGCTTGCTTTTTATGGTTCCCTCCCGTGGGATGAGCCCTGCATACTGTGCTGCTTAGTTTATATGCTGAATCTCACTCTGAAGATTTTCATGTGAACATGCCTTGCTGCTGTGCTTATTTTTACCACTGCTTGCTGTAGTTTCCTGAGTAAGCTGTAGTTGGGTGATTGCGGAAACTCCCAGATTTTCTAATGTCATGAAATTTTTTCTGAAGTATGTTGATTAAAACTGGAGAATGTTGTTGAACTTGTGCTCCTAGCAAAGCATACATTAAGAAAAATGTCACGGTTATTTTTAATTCCTTACTCTCATTGCTGTAGCCTAGCATCTCCCATACTTTAATGACTGTCAGATCCTCACTGCTATGTTCTGGGGTTTGTTTAGTATGCTTAAAGTCTCTCAGGAGCTTCTGAAATGTGGTATTTTTATTTCATATTTTCCTTTGGTTTTAATTCTTAAATGATCCCTCTTTTCAGATTTCAAATTATAATCTATTCCCTGATGCATTGCTGACGCCCTGTGAACCATGTCAGAAGTACTTCCAGGTCAGATGCCCTTTAAAAGATTCTGTAATGCAAATATGTGAAACTTTCCTCCTCTTTTCCTCCTTCTTCTTCCCAGGCCCATGTTTTGCTTTCATTTTGCATTTACACATGAAAACGAGCAAGCACTTGCTTTTCATCAGTGTCTTTTTGAATAAACTCTCAGTTCAGCTTTTAAAAAAAACATTCCTATAGACAATACAATGCAAAAATTCTTTTTAGTGGTAAAGACAGATTTGTCATGAGCCATTTTCTGTATGCAATGGCACTTTCTCCATCCTCCTTCCAGCTCCGTAAGGTTTGACAAATTGAAAATACATCAGTAAAAGCCATTCAAGTAATAGTGTTATTTGTATTATTATGTTGCTTAGAAAATTTGGACTATTTTGTGTTAAACATGTTATAGTGGTGAAAGTGTATTAATCTGTATCTGTAGTTATGTTTCTAAATATTAGAAGTATGCAGTTGAGACTGATTTGTTTTAAAAAGTCAGCAAGCTAAAACATTAATGAATTGCTGTGACAGATCTTCTATCTACTTAACTGCTGTCTTAAAGCACTGACATTTTAATAATATGTTATTAATCCCAGTAATGGTAAGATCGTAATTATCCTTATTTTTTCACCAGAGTCTAGTATTTTTTATTATAATACTCCATTTTTACTCGCTTACAACTTACCACTGTTCACCTGCTTTAGCTGAGATACATGCATCAAGTCAGTGATTCCTGATCTGCTGTCCATTTGCATTTGCGGTTCAGCAGAAGGCAGAGGAGAGTTGAAAAAAGGTGCTGCTGTGCCAGGAGCATTGTCCTTGCTGGTGGCCAGGCAGCGTGAGGAGCTGCCTGAGCAGAGGCGGATGAAGTCTGCCTGCAGCAGGTGCAGGACCCCCGGCACAGGGTCTCGGGGTGAGCTGTGTGCTGGTTCCAGAGGTGCAGCACTGGTGTGCGTTACATACCCCTGCAGTCAGGGAGACAGGGTCAGTGGGAGACGCAAAATAAAAGGTATGGAAAGTCAGCGATTGGAATTTTGGCCTTGGAATTACAGGCACAGGAAGAAGTTGCAGTTCCTTAAGGCTTTTAAGTAGAAAGTTGGGATGTTTCCCAGTTCTTCTGAGGAAAAATGACATTTTTCAAGCATCATTATATCCTGTGTAAAGTAGGAGACACAGGCGGTAGCTCTTCTTCCTTTTGCTGTTCTAGTATGCACTCTAGGCTTTTTTCAGGGCATTTAAGCATTTCCTTCTATTAAAAAATTTTCCATTGCTTTAGCTTTCCTGTTCTGGTAGTAAGTTCTGCCCTTGATACTCAAGACCTGCCTCGTCACATCTGTATTTCTTACTGTTTTTGCCTCTTTGGTTGCTTCCCTTTTTCCCACCTGTCTATCTGTTTCCAAAAGTAGAGGGATGCTGGCTGCACGTGTCCCAGAGCCTGGCTGGTAGCGCAGGGTGAGGGCCAGTGAGCAGGTGCCTCTCCTTTTAGAGAACAGCCTGCTCCTCTCTGTGAGCACCTTGGGGTGCCATTGCATGTTCATTGATCACTTGATCATGATGGTTTGATCAATGGATCATGTGAAAGGGTGTCAGGAGGGAAGGTGGTATCTAGTGAAAGGTTCATGTTGGCATTTTTCTGCTTACGATCATACGCCAACTCAACTTAGCGCCCAACTTAGAAACAGTGCTTGGGTTGCAAAGACTTCTGGAGGCTTTGGCTGAGTCGTTGATCAGTGTGCCAATGTTCATCGCAAATCCACGGGAAAGCTGTATCGAACAGATTACTAAAACATACTACATTTTGTTTCATTGTTCCTATGTGATTATTCCTGCAACATTTTTGATACATGAAATGCTAATGGTAGGAGACTGGCGAAATATAGTCTGGCAGGCAGATACTTAAGATTTCTCTAGGAAGATTATTTTTAAGTAAAAATAGTGGCAAACATTGCATGAAGCAGCTCACTTAACAAAGAATAAGGGTAAATTTCAGTCTCATTACAGATTGTGACAGTTGTATTTATTGATGGGGAAAAAGAAAAAGCAGATTGTTTTAATTTGCTGAAGCATAAAGTAAAATATAACCTAGGGAAAATCTGTAGATACTGTGCAATTCCGTAAGTTCTAGAGGTCAGGCAGGGGGTGAAAATTATCCTTCCAGATTTTCAGACTTTTAACTGATTCTGGAAAAAAATAAAGCAGACAGTCCATCAACACAGGCTATTTTGTATTGTTAGATTAAAACATGTGCTTTGGCAGCATTATGTAGGATCAGATGTGACCTTGCTTACATTAGTCTTGTTTGGTTTTAGGCAAAATGCAGAAAGAAACATTCACTTGATGTATGTACATAAGAAGTACACTTATAAAATTCCTTTAAATCATTTGCTGGGTGTGTTTTAGAAGTCTTCTGGTGCTAAAGCTGAAACTGTCTGTAGGATGTTTGTTAACTATTCCCTAAGCTGATGGGGTTTTGCACAGTGTGTGGGGGGTGATCTGTCTTCCGAAGATTTTGCAGTTGGTCTTGGCTGACTGGGGCTTGAGGAAAAGGTAGACATGAAAATTTGTAAAATTTAGTTTAAATTCTGTTTTGAACAAGTTTTAGAAGCTGTTCTAGGTAATTGATTCAGGGAGCAGAGTGTACTTGTTCTGCTTGGTGTTACATGAACAAGAGTGATGGGTGGTAGGGCACAGCTTTGACAGCACATGGACAAAGAGGCAACACTGTAACTGTGTGCGCATTTAGGTACATTGTGAAGTGCTTCTCTTCACTCTGCAATTATGTGTATGTTCTTTTAAAACCCATACATATATCTCTTGTAAATCTGTACAGCAGTCAGTTCCATCATATATCAAATACACAGAGGTGCGGTACAACTCAGCTGGAATGATCTGTCATTGGCCAGGTCAAATACAGCTTTTCATTCCTGGGTGATCCCCAGATGTGTTTTTATGTGCCATATACGCAGTCAGTGATATCTGAGAATTAGGAACAACAGAAAGGGTGTTTCGTGCTGTGGCAGATGGGAGTGATTTATTAATTGGCCTCTAATTTGGCTGCCAGGTGTCAAACAACAGTGACTACTACAGTATGTAAATTGAGGTGCTCATGGAGTATTTGTGCAGATTAATGGGAGCCATAAATAGAGAGTACAGGAACAAATTACAGTCTTATGAAAAAAATATTTTAAAATACAATTTTTAAATCTAAAAGTGGTTTCCTCAATAACAATATTTTTTTTTCAAAATGTGAGCTGTGTCCCTCACTAACAAAAATCAGAAACTTGTCTACAAGTAGGCAAAATAATGGGTTTATTTAATGGTGGAATATGTGTAGTCTGCCTTAAGATGTATGTTTTTAATCCTTAAATTTGAACTTTGTGAGCTGTAGAAAAAGTGAGCCATCTTCACCTCTGAAGCAGCCCTTTTTTAAAGTTGATTCAGTTAGAGCAGGATATTTGTCAAATGATTTTTTTTTTTTCCCCCTCCACAGAAATCTAATACACCTTTCTGAAATAATCTACTACTTGTATTCCCTACCTTATGACCATCTACATCCCCCCTCAAAAAATAATTAAAAAAAAGTAAAATAGGGGGCAGGGTGCAGGGAGAGAAAGACAAAGAGGAGAGAAAATGCAGGTGTTAAGAGGCAACAGTTGACTGGCCAGTCAGGCTTAAAATTAACAGTACTTGAGTTCTACCCTAGATTGAAAAAAAAAAAAAAAAGCAGCATCTGCCTGCAGTCTGCTTAGAAATTTCTCAAAACTTCTGCTTCCTAGCAATGAGCACTTAAGGAGTTCTTCCCCTCCTTACTGGAGGTGGAGATAAAATACTAAAATGAAATTATAAGGATGATTTCTGATCTTACAGGCATTTGCAAAGGGTACATCTCCTTTCCCCAAGCCTGCCAGCAACACAATCAGATATGAGAAATCTGCCCTAAAACTGCCTTGTATAGGGTCAACCTTTCTGCTTTTTCTCAGCTTTGTGGCCCTGAGGATATCTCTAGATTTATTGTTGTTTTTCCTGGTGCTGTTTTTTCTTACTTAATAAGCTAAGCTTTTGCCTATTCTTTTACCCCCTGAGGTTGGGGGAATTTTCCTCTGTAAAGCAAATTATGTAAAGTGCCTCATCCCTTTACCTGAAGCCCTAGCAAAATAGTGTATATAATGAATGTGTTTCACAACTGTCTGTCTTGCTTTTCCAGTTGACTCTGGCGTGGACGCGTTGGCAGTGTTTATGGCAAGCGGCAGCACGACGGACGTTGTGAACCGCAACAACCCTGCCACCCCACCGAACACCCTGAATCTGCGCTCCTCGCATAACGAACTTCTGAATGCGGAAATCAGGCACACGGAGACCAGGAACAGTACTCCTCCGAAATGCAGGAAAAAATACGCGCTGACTAACATTCAGACAGCCATGGGTCTTTCTGATCCAGCAGCACAGCCCCTTCTGGGCAACAGCTCTGCAAATACAAAGCTGGTGAAGAATGGAGAGAACCAGCTAAGGAAAGCTGCCGAGCAGGGACAGCAGGATCCCAACAGAAACCTCAGTACTACTGCGGGCATGAACGTAACTTCTGAGAAGTTTGAGGGCAAAGAGCCAATCCCGCAGGATTCCTCCGGCTGT
The DNA here is from genome assembly GCA_013399075.1 of Chloroceryle aenea. Taxonomy (NCBI): domain Eukaryota; kingdom Metazoa; phylum Chordata; class Aves; order Coraciiformes; family Cerylidae; genus Chloroceryle; species Chloroceryle aenea. Next base: position 403,886 of record VWZY01008299.1, read on the forward strand.
GAAATATTACCCTCACAGCCAAGGAGGACCAAGAGCTTCCTGAATTACTATGCAGATCTAGAGACATCTGCTAGAGAGCTACAGCAGAGTTTTGTTGCGATGGAAGATAAATCCGCACAAAGCAACAGCCAGGCTTCTACTATTGTTGTCAACGGGGAAGTCCTGCCCCAGAAACAAAACACGCTTTCGAGCCCAGAGGATGGCCAAGTTGCCACAGTGTCATCAAGCCCAGAGACTAAGAAGGACCACCCAAAAACTGGGGCCAAAACAGATTGTGCCCTCCATAGGATCCAAAACCTGGCCCCTAGTGACGAGGACTCCAGCTGGACTACGCTGTCCCAAGACAGCGCCTCGCCGAGCTCGCCTGATGAAACAGGTACGTGAGTAAAGGTTGCTTGCGGCCGCTGCTCTCTGAGGTACTGTGCTGAACTCCTCTCAGCTGGTGGCTGGAAGGAGAGAGGTGATGTAGCAGTACTTTACTGGGGAAGTGAACTGGACACAGGTGCTAGGCTTGCACACAGCTTCTTGTCCACTTGAGAACGCTTGTCAGCCTCCCGCTTAATCCCAGCAGCTTTACTGCTGCTTTAGGGAAGGCACCAGCAAATGCTATAGGCAGGTTTCTAAAATTACGCTAACTGCACCTTAGCTGGTGCAGGCTCTTCACTGATCAGTGGGTATATGTTGTGGGAAGTACTTGGTTATCGAGAGATGCTAAAGTAGTGATAGCTGCTTACACACAACAAACTTTCTTAGCAATGACTTTTAGGTTCAGCAAAGATTCTTACTTTTTTAATTGAAATGTCTGTGAGTGGCCCCCCTCCACCGCTAGTGATTTGAGGATATTCTTTTATGTTTGAGAAGAGTCCTCCTGAACCTTGGGTCATTTAATTTCTGTGGTTTGTTTTCTTTTCTTTGTGCAGCCGTTCCATATAGTAGTTCAGAAGCTGAAACCATGACATTTAATATTTTGGAAGCCGGGGCTCATTGATTATTTGAAAAGTAATAATGACTTCTGCACTGGCTCTGTTATGGTTTAAAAACCTTATTTTTGCATTATTTTTAAAACTCTAGAGATCTTATTTATTCCAGTTAATGGACTTTGTCTTTTTTTTAAGGTAAAAGGCAGTATATAAAGGCACAACTTTGTCAAAATGAGGAGGCAGTCTGATTCTCAAGGGTGGTATGGGGCACAGAAGTTTATCATACATTGTTTGTATTTTAAGTGACTTCATTATTGCAGCACGGAGATTATATACTGTTTGGAGGCCACCATGGTCTAAATCCACATCTGCATTACATCAATCATGCATAATTATGACAGTGGTGATTTTTATACTAGTGTGTAGGGGTTTTTTAAGTTCACAACCAGAAATCTCCACTTTGTTGACATATAATGGATCTTCTAATCTTTTTGATATGTAATAAACCTTTGCTGTAAAGAGAGAAAACTTTCATATCGTCTCCTCTTCAGAAGTAAAATGAAAAAGTTTTCACTTTACTAAAATTGTTGTTTGAGTTAATTTTCAGGATACTTAATATTTATATGTGTAGCATCACTGATAACATTTTCTGGACAAACTATCAACAGGAGGTATTTAAATAACTTAGTGCTGAGCTTGTTGGCTGCTTCTGCTTTTGTATTAGTCCCACATTTGGCAATGAGAAATTGTGGGTAAAAAAAATGTTATATTCACTGAAAACTAAATTAGATTTCCAAGTAATAAATAAAGTAAGGGTGGCCTAATATGCTAAGAGGTAGCATAAGTTTTGTTTCTTTTTAAAAAATATGGTTTAAATTTTCTTCCCCCATATGTATTGCTGCTGTATGGTGTATGAGCTCTTTCAGCACTCAGGAAGGGGGATTTTCTGAGCTGCTTTGAGGTGTTGGTGAGCTTCCTTATTTAAGTAACCAAGTGTCAGCTGAGCTGTGGTTTGCACTGTGGAAACAAAGGGGAACTTTGCTGAATGGGGGGGGTGGGGTGGGGGGGCAGAGTTCCTTGCTTACAAAAAACCCCACAAGTAATAAAGCCCTCAGAGCTCACCACTCATCTAAAGCAGAATAAAGGACTTTTAAAAAATTTCCATTACCTTCACCATACTAGCAACCAATGTATTATAAACAGGCATCTTAGAAAAGCAGGTGTCTGGATATCTGAGTTCAGACTCTTTAAGAAAAGACTTAAAAATAAACAGAAAGCCCTAGAAAACCTCAAATTTGCCTTTCAAGATCAAAGTGGTAGAGAGGTGTCTTTCTCAGCCCTGTGGTCGCCATCAGAGAGCACCAAGTAGGGCACAGCAACTGTCATACTGGATTGGGTTGCTGGTTTTAATACGCTTGTGTACATAAGTATTCATGGACTCGACATCCAACTAGGACGACTTGCAATTTACAGGCATCTGTCTTTTAGGATTATTTGCTCTCACAAATTTACCTGCCCTTCTGCGCAGGGGCAGCAGCCTCCGCTGGCTCCCCAGCTTCTCAGACTTCGTCTGGCACAAGGGCTTCGTTCTCCCTGGTTGGAATTGTCATTCAAAGCGGTATGAAGAGTACAAGTGTCCTCTTTTCCAGGGAGTGCTGCTGCTGTATGTAACTACCATATACCAAATGCCTGTCATCTCCTGGTCTGTCAGCGATTCTAGGAAGGCAGTTTAATAGCTGGTTACAAATAAATGAGTTTAACGTAGTGTAGAAATGACAGCAACAAGACAGGCTCTTGGGGATCACCAGTGTCACTCTTGTAAGTGGAGCCCGGTATTCTGAAATAACAATATGTCTGGGTAGAGTATTGCTCTAATAAAATAAAAAGTAATGCAAATTATGAACCAGTCAGAGGGATTTATACCAGATGAAATTAAAATTGATGTCCTCTTAAAAGTACAGGTTTTCTTTTGCAGTACCTATCTGATACAGACAGCAGGTATCTTATTTGCTACAGAGCATGCTTTCTGTGTTCCTGAGTGTGGAAAAAGACTTGCACTAGTAGAAATACATTCAATTGCACTGTGCATAAACACAAGTCCTATAGTACTAGAGAAAGAATATATTACTGCCTATACAATTGTAGGGTTCTTCGTAAACATCCAATTTTCAGCTTTCTGTAAGAGGCCCTAGTTCGCACCCACTATGCATCCTAATGACCTGTCAACTTCTAATATTTAATATTGAGCTGTTTGGGTTTTTTGGTTGGTTGCTGCATGTTACTGATAACCATGTATCAAGTTTTATAGGCTCAGGCTTGACCTGACCATTTACTGACTGCTTATAAAATAGGAAAAGTGACTACTGCTGTATATCCCCAGTGTTTGTCTAAGTAACATTCTGTATGTGGAGTAACTACCTGCATGTTTATCTTCCTTTTAGCCTACTCCTATAAGAGGATTTTAGGGAAGAAAAAGTAAGACAGTTTAAAAGAAATAAAACCTGAAAGGCCACATGGTTACACAGTGTTCACAATAATGATCAGCACTCAGGGTCTACTGGTAGAAGGCCATAAAATAAATTAAAGTTCAGTTTACTGTGAAGTTCAGAGATGACTGTCTCGAGTACATGCTGCTGCTACCAGGTGCCCAGGGATGCCGCTTGTTGCACTTCAATCAAGGTGGTTTTGCACAATCAGGTTGGTTTGGCCAGAGGTTCTCAGTGCATCTACCTAAATCTGCATCTTGAAAGCTGAGGCAGGTCCCCTGCCTTGAAACCCAAAGTTTCCCTGTTAGAGAGCAGTGATTGGCACCCTTTGAACTGGTATAGTTAATAAAAATAAGAATGTAAAAGTGAATTAACATGCTTAAATTCAGGAATGGAAGGATACTCATTTTATACAATAGCTGTTACCATCCTCTCCCAAATTCTCTTTGCAATTACCAGAATTTGTGGCTACAGAAGTTTTCCAGGGCATGTTGTATGGTTGTGTTTGCAATTTCATACCTACTGTTTGCCAGGAAGATAAATAATCATTCTTTATTCCATCAGAGCCATTTATTTTCATTCCCTATGGAGGGAACTCCCTGCCTTGTGTCCCTTGAGGTGCCTGGTGATGTCCAAGACAGGCAGCAGACAGAAGGCAAGAACTAGGATGTGCATTCTGGAGGAGCAACCACAGGCTAAGAAGGATGCACATCAAGTAACACCCACAAATCAATTAACCGGCTGGAGAGAGCCTGAAACATCTGCCCTGCAGTGCAGAAATTAAATTTGTTCATTTTCCGCATCTGGCTTTGTTTTAAAAATTGCTTGTTGGTTAACCTTAGCTGTATTGCGCCTTAAGGGTCAAGGATGGTGTGTTGTCATACTTCGAAACACAGCTCTCTCTCAGCGTGACATCTCTCCCTGGGTGCTCCAGGGCTGAGGGAGATTGAGTGCAAAGACAGTTGCCTTCTAGTGCCTGTGCTTTGAGTACGAAAACGTTGCTGTGCTTAGCTCGGTGCTTTGGCTAAAATAGTGTCAAATGTGGCCCTGTCCTAACTCATACAGCTCTGTTAATTTTGATGTTATCCCAGCTGAACTTCTGGCCACTTGATGGGAGCTTAACAAGCTGGCTTGGTTTGCCCTTGATATTTTGTTTATTCTTTGTTGCTTGTCATTTCAGGAACACTTTCCTTGCTAGTCTAATACAACACACAGTTCTTAATTTGGACAAAATTAGAGTGCTGCCATATATAAAGGCAGTTCTGCGATTTTTAAATATTTTAAAGCTGAATATTTTCTACCTAGTAAAATGTGTAGTGGTGGGGTAAACAAATGCTTGCAGGCCTGATGTTGAAACATGTGGAGTACTGCTGGGGGAAAGTGGAAGGTGACAGTGGGAGTAGAGGTTGTGTTGAGACAGTGTAGGAAAGTGAATGACTGGGTCATACTACCACCTGGGTGGAAGGCAGAGTGTAGCTCACAGGATCTGGAGTCACAGCTCCCAGAACTTTGACCAGGGGTCAATTTACATGAGGCCAGGCCTGCTGGCAGCAGATGGGCTGCATCTTTCTCAAAGGGGGAGAAGGTTTTTATTACAAGAATTGGCTGGGCTCATTGAACGAGCTTTAAACTAGATTTGAAAGGGAAAAAGGGAAAAAACAGGCTCTCTGGAAATAAGCCTGGGACATTTGTGCAGCAGTGTGCCAGCTCCAGTGCTATTTCAGGGGAAGTATTCAGGGGAAGTATTTCAGGAGACAATGAGCCATGTGATGGGGAAGATGCAAGAGCTATCAATGAGCTTGGACCAACAGCAGAACATGGGAATGATCAAGCAGATCAGAAGGAGGAAGGAGATAATGATACCATCAGGCCTTCATTTCACAAGAGGAAGGACAACACATCAAGGTTGGAGGGAAATGGGGTTAGTAAGGAACTTCAGCTAATTACCCTGCAGCACACTGGGGACACAGCAGCACAGCCAAAATCTGATGGAGATGAGCCAGGGGTTCCTGTGACAGTTACAGACAACAGGGAAACATCAGGGAAACACCTCAAAGGAATTAATGGGCCTTTCTCTGGAAAGGGAACACAGCTGCCTGCACAGCTGAAGTCCCCTACATGAATGTACGCAGCATGGGCAACAAACAGGAAGAGTTGGAAGCTACTGTGCTGCTGGAAGGCTATGACTTAGTGGCCATTACTGAAACCTGGTGGGATGAATCCTACAACTGGAGTGTGGCTATCGATGGCTACAGGCTGTTCAGAAGGGACAGGAGGGGAAGAAGGGGTGGAGGCATTGCCCTCTATGTTAAGAAATGGACTGAATGTGAGATTCTCTAAAGAATAGCCACGAGCAAGTCGAAAGCGTACAGGTAGGAATTAGAGACCAAGGCAACAAGGGGAACCTTGTGGTCAGAGTCTACTATAGGCCTCCTTGTCAAAGGGAGGCTATTGATGAAGCATTCCCAGTACAACTACAGGAGGTATTGCACTCACAGGTTCTTGTGCTGGGAGACTTGAATCACCCCAGCATTTGCTGGAAAAGCAACACTGCCAGCAGTAGGCAGCCAAGGAGGTTCTCTGAGGTTGAGTGAGTCTTGCTGAAAGAGCTCATCTGTGCTTAGGATTGTATGTTTTCACAGGTCTCTCCTGAGACCATGGAAGGAATTCAGGTCCAGTCAGAGGCTCAAGCAAAGAGAAACCAGAGTAGGTAATGGGTAAAAATCATAATCCTGATAGACCTTTGAAAGGGATGGTGAGGCAGGAAGCTGCAGAGAAGAGAAGCCACCATCAACTAATATCAGACTAATCACCCCTCTTTAAAAAAAAAAAAAGTTCTGAGTTCATAAAGCTGTGCAAGTAGTAATAAATTACGACCAAAATCGATCCAGTAAACCTCTGAGTCAGCACTTCTGAGTGCTGCATAGAACTCCGGCCAAATTCCAATCCACCTGATTGATGCTTTGAAATGGGTATAGAAATGTGTGAAAGGGAAGGAAAAAAACAGGGTTACTTCTGGGAGGGCTCTTAACCTGCAGGTCCCTGTTTGTTAAGGCAAGATGAGAACATGGGTGTATTCTGCTGGGACAGTTTGGGAGTTTCCCTCTCAGAAATGATCCCTGCCTCTTTGCAGCTAAATCCCCTTCAGAGTGGAAGCCCAAACCCTGGACCCCGTGGTTGCTTCTCTGAGCATCTGCAGTGGTAGAAGTGTCAGACCGCAGCAGCAGTGGTGAGCATGTCTCACTGCTGTGCTCAGCAGAGGAAAAAACTGATGGGGGAACAACAAGAGCTGTGTGGCGGGGAGGAAGGTTTGAAAGGTTGAAAGATGGGAACGTGACCTAGAGGCTTGTTGAGAGGAGGAACCCATTCAAGGGTGAAGCAATAGGAGTATAACTGCAGTTGTGGAGATAAATAAGATCTTGGCACAAGCTGAGGGGAAGCTGGAATAAGCAGGAGCTGGAAGCAAGCAGGGGTGTTTGTAGTCAGTAGTTTATGCAAGCAGGATTAGCACAAAGACAGTGGCATTATGTAGGATGGGCTAAGACTGAGATTAAAGCAGTAGAAATGAGTATGGGGGAATTTGCAGGTGCTGGAAGCTGGGATATTATTTCACAGAAGATCTGAATACTTGAAGTGGGCAAAATCGGGGGAGTTCTGAGGGAAGATCACTTAATACTGAAGTAGTGCTAAGAGAAAAGACAAATCCTAGCTCAGGACTGGATTCAGGCCCTGGAGATGTTTGTGCAGTGAGGCACATAGACCTAAATTCCCCTTGAGTTCCTTCCCTCATATATTTGCACCTACAGATATTCCTTTTAATCTCTCCAAGTTAGCAGCTTCTTTAGACCCCAGTCTCTCAGTGCACTGGTTTCTCATGTGCTTAACTTTCACAAATGACAGCTTTAGCTGATTGAAGTTGAATTCAGCTATAACTAATGACATAGGATTGGCTGAATTTGAGTCATGTGTCCCTTGAGTCATGACTGTGCTGTTGCAAGCTGTGGTATTAAATGCATAGAAGCCTATAGCATGTACCACCAAGATGGTGCTGTGGGCAGCCTTGGGTTTGTTGCTGCTGCTGCATCAAGAGAAGGTGGGTAGATTCAAGGCAGTACCAAGCTATCCCCATGGGCCTGGATAGGCCGTGTGTGATAGGACTTGGGATGCTGCAGAGACTTTGCTTTGAACTCAGTCCTCTCTGAGAGTGGATGTATGGTCCCCGCCTTGAGGGACATGAAGCCTTTTTTAAGCAAATCCATGAAAGCACATACATTTGCCATTAAGACTCAATTGCTTCATTCTGAGATGTAGGGAGCCCTGGGGTACTCAGCGTTAGATCGTAAATGTCCAGTATCAAACTGCCGCAGAGCTCAGGATAATGACATTATGGGGTTTTCTTGTAGTACCTGAGATCTGGATTTCTAAAGCCAGCAGGATGTGTTCTTAGGTTTTGCACAGTACATTTATCTGCGGTACTTCAGTGATGAGATATCCTCTGGAGAGAAGGGGAGGACAACCCCAAATTTAAAACATGTGGTTTTGGTTCCTGCTTATTGTGTGTCTGGGGCTTTTTTATCCATTTTATATGGTGTTATGTGGCAGGGATTGTTTTTAAACACTATTCGTTATATTGATGGTTTTATATGTACATCATTTGATACCCTCGACTAATTTATTACCTAACACAATTTTCAAGCAAAAGCCTTCTGGTCAGTCTCAGAACTATGCATGGAAGTATCTTAATGAAGCCATATTTTTAATAAGAAATAATGTAATTTAATATTAACTAAATTTTTGCTATTAATTTGGTTTTAATTGCTTTTGAATTAAGTATCTGTAGGGGTAAATTTAAATATGAAACACTCAGTTATTAACTCAGTGCACTGAGAGATAGGTATAGTAGCACTGTCAGTATACTCAAATAAGAGTTGTAACTCCGTAGAGCGTGTTTTCTTTTGTGTGCAACTGATAAAATACTCTTAAGGTTATGGCTTCTTTTACTTATTAGAAGTGGATTTTTAGCTCTTTCCTAAACCTGGGAAGTTTTCAGTAAGGAACAAAGGAGCCCATCCCTCCTCCCCTTCTCAAAATAAAAGCCAAAAGGCACAGCTCAGATTGGCCAAATTAAATTTGAAATTAGAATACGTTCCCATTCAGTCTTTAATTTAATTTTACTTCCGCTCTGCAAGAAAGAGACAGTCAAGTTACCCTGGTCATTTTGGCTGACATGATTCTTGGCTTTGCTTAAATTATTGATTATAGCAAGGGGAGGGACTTTGCAATGAGAGCAGCGCTCTCACTAATAGAAGCCTTTCACTAAATCAATTTCTACCATTGCTGCAATGCACCTTCTGGGAGTCGGAGGTTAGCAGCCTTAAGAAGAATTTTTCCTTCAAAGAGTGGATCTTCGCCATACATTTTTTCTGAGCTTTTTCTTTTCATGTTTGTACAGGCAGCTAAGGAGGAAAAAAAAACAAGTATTTTTTCAGGGCTTGATTTACAGGGTGAGGGGCTGTTCTGGTCCAGAGTTGAGCTGATTAAATCTTGATGTGATTGATATCTAAAGGCTTGTGGGCTGAAGGTACTGTTTCAAAAGCTCGTCTCCTAAGCAGAGTCAGTCAGAGAATACATCAATGTTTTGCAAGCTGGAATGAGTTCTGTAGAGAATGCCCTGTATGCACATGCTGCTGTAATTCCTGTATAGCTATCCCCCTCATTTTTTCCTGGCTTATTAGAAAATGCAGTCATTTTTATGGTCAATGTGGGGTGTTTCCACTGTTATATCTACTGGCCAAATGGGGGTGGCCAAAAGCACCCTTCCTCGTTAGACTAATTAAGTGAGTGTCTGTTTAAACATAGCAGTCTTATTTCCCGTATTTGAGTTGGAGATGCTACACAGGAGAATATGAAGCTGTTGGGACATGTATATAGCAAACTTAAAGGATGCTGGTAGCAGATCAGTACATGTTGAACTATACGGGAGCATCTAATAACTGTAAGTAACACTTCTGTTTTACTCTTTCATAGCTCTGGTTGACAATGCCATCTAGCTCTGGATATTGGATCTAATTATTTTATCTGTTAATAAACATTCTGCTCAGTGGAAGATCAGATGGCATCTGACAGCTTACGTAGCAAGAGTGCATGGTGTGCAATTAATACTGTGAAGGTGTCTTTCTGAATGCACATCATTTCAGTAGTGAATTGACAAGTGATGTTTTAGACTTGTGATCCATAGAGCTCAAAGGTTTGCACTTAGGTTTATAACATGTTATGAAACAGACTACAAGTTTCTCCTTCGCACGTCACAAATTTTTCCCCTGGGACTTCTTTATTTCCCTTGGAGTAAAAGGGAGGAAAAAAGTCTTACTAAATAATATAAGAGCAGTACCCCTCGTGATTTTCTAAAGTTCAAGGTAAAGTAACTTCTCATCTACTGAGTAATGTACTTTGGCTTAGAAATGTGAGGTGGTTTATAGCCAGTGTTTGGCTGGGATTTGTCAAAGAACGTTGACTAATATCTTGAACATATATTTTTTTCTTCATTTTGCCAACCTTAAAGAAATCAGTTTGGCCAGATCAGAATTTTTATTTTTTTCCCCTACCTGAAAGATGATTAACAGAAAACCTTTGCACAACTTTTGGTCTTAATTTGTGGAAATGCAATTAAATAGTATTTATTCTTTACATTAAAAAAAATAGCAAAAAGAAGTTGTGGTCTGGTTTGGCTTTTGTAAAATTCTTTGAAATGTATTTCAAATTCGTTTTTTCTTTTATAGGCAAGCCAACATCATTTGTCACACTCTGTAGCTGTAGCAGACTTTCAAGATAGTATTTCATGTTCAATTCAAATTACCTTTTTATTTTCTTTCGTGCTCAAGTAAACCAGAATAATGAGTCTCCCTTTTTTGCCACTGCAGCCTGTCAGCAGATCAACTAAAGAACTTTGTAGTCTTCTGACCACATTAATTTCCCATGGTTATTTGTGCTGAAACATAACCAATGCTTTTTTAACAAAGATCTGCAAAGTAGGAAGAAGACATTGGAAAAACAGGGACTTCAGGGCTAAGCTTCCACTAGCATGGAAAAGGAAGTTTATTTAATTTTTCATACAGGATTGTTTTTTCCACTAAAACGGGCACGTTGGACTCTATAAAATTACACTGCCTGAGTGTATTCAGGATGCATATAAAAAATAAGGCCCTTACACAACTATCAAAATGAATGTGTGATCAATTAACAGGAGATCATTTTTCATATCCTAGTCAAATTCTCACTTCCACAACTACACTCCAGATTTCTGTGCTTTAAATATGCAAGTAAATTTCTTTATGGGAAGCTCCTCTCTCCTAAGGTTACCTAATCCTACAGTTACTTCACAGGGAAAATGCAGTTTCATAAGAGAAGCTGCTTTGGAGACAATGGTGACGTGGAAGTTGTCCCATTCTTTTTTCCTCCTCATGGCTTCTGTACATATCCATGTGGGTTTTACCTTCAAGAAGCTGGTCCTGAAAACAGTGGTGCGTGGTCCAGAGGGCTTAATGCTTCCCAGGAGAAATCTGCCCTTTCTGAATGGTCAAATGTGTCTTTATTGAGAGATGATGTTGTTAATGTGTGACAAGCCTCAGCTGTCCTAGCATAGAAGCAGTAGAGCAGTGTGACTTGGGAAGAGTTGTGGTTTTCCAGGAATGATGCAGAGGAGTAGACTGTCTCTCAGGTGTCTCTGCCAGAAGTAGGTAGAGATGCTCTCTTCATGTTTGACCAATGTTTCAGGTTCAGTCGCTACTAACAAATTTATATAATGTTAGTGCAATAACTACTTGACTGTACTTGGAGGAGGGGGAAGGACAAAATGTGATTTACAAGTTGCACTCCCTGCAGACCACACCACACTTGCAATACAAACAGTAATTACTATTACTAGAGTATCTTTTTAACCTTTCCTTTAATGTATTCAAGTATACGAGAGAAGCTTTACTGTAGATGAGGGAATATATCTAGCGTTTGCGCAGTAGATCTCTTCTGTTTTCTTCTGCTAACCACCCCTTCCACAGGCAGGGCAAGTGTACAGACTAAGCACTGGAAGCAGAAGGGAGGGGAGGGAGTTTTCAGATGTTGCTCTGTTATTATTAACACATTTTAGTTTATATCTTCTTTTTAACTACAGAAGAATACTGAAAGATACCAGGCATTTTTAAAGGCTGTAACACTGATGAATATGAATAAGTACTTCAGTTTACATGAAGAAAGCGATTAAAATCTAAATGAAAACAAAATCGTAAATTTTTCTTGAAACAAATACACCTTGTCCCCGAAAAAGAGTCTGAAAAGAATGTGTCTTCCAAAACAAGAATTGATTTTAGGTCATTGTTTATATTTTAGATTTAAGCTTTCATTTTACTTTTATTTTTTCAGCTTCTTTTATTTTTGGAGGGGGAGACATCGGAGGGTCTGTGGGCTGTAGTTTTCTTGTTTGGTGGTTATTTTGTCATTGTTGTGTTGTTTATTTGTTTTTAATTTTGTGTTTGTGTTTTTGTTTTTAAGGACAAGCTGTCATTTTCTCATGATCCTAGGAGCTGGGGATTTAAAAACTATCAGATATCCCATGACACAATACAAAGTTGTAAAAATTTCTGTCAGAAATGCTGAAAACAAGTGCAAGTTCACAACAGTGGTATCTCTCTAGTCGTCTTTTAAAAGTAAACTATTTGAAAGGAGTAAGCCTTGCAGCTGGAATTCTGCAATGGTGAACGTATTTCCTACCTCCTATTTGGTAATACGCTAAAGGTCTTTTGATGGGATATGCTTTGTTATTTTATGATTTGTTGTTCAAAGTTAAGACAGAGAAAACTCTGTTTCTTCCTTCTGGTACCATTACTGCAAAAGAGTCAGTGTAAAGACGAGCAGATCAGGTTATTTTGACCTAGTTATTTTTCTTTTAGTTTATCACCTTATATCTCCTGTGTTAGGATTGTATGTTGTGCTGGCCAGTTCTTTTTTTCTGGGCTAGTTTTGTTTCCTAAAAGTGGCAGGATTCATTGAGAATTCTTTTTCTGTGCAGAAACTGTGAATTTCTAACTAGCATTTTGCATCCAGTATGTTGCTGTCGTATCTTCTTTTTATGTCGAATTTTTATGGAATGAAAATAATGTAGAGGGAAGAAGACTGTAAACATTTACTGACACAAGAGCTCTTTTGAACAGCAATAAATTGTCATATATAAAACCCTGTAGTTTAATTGGTGTTAAACACCTCTCAAGAGCAGTCAGCCCTGCAGGAGTCACTAGATGAGGACTGCTTTGAGTTACTGCTCTTTGTGGTAGTTGGAATATGTTCCCCATATTTAAAAAGATGTTCAAAACCCAAAAGATCTATTTTCCCATAATGAAATATTTATCTTTTAGATGGCTGTGCACAATTTAGTATAAAAGTGGTAACATCTTCCTTTTAGATACCTATTAATATAAAATTGAAGGTGATGTGTAAGAATAATATTGAGTCCATAAGTCCTGCATTGCTGTTGTCATATGAGAATCATAGAATCATAGAATAGATTGGGTTCGAAAAGACCTCCAAGATCATCGAGTCCAATCCCTGATCCACCTCCGATTACTATATCATGGCACTAAGGGCCATGGCCAATCTCTTTTTAAAAACCTCCAGGGATGGTGAATCCACCACCTCTCTGGGCAGGCCGTTCCAATGCCTGATTCCCCTCTCTGTAAAGAATTTCTTCCTAACATCTAACCTAAACTTCCCCTGGCAGAGCTTAAGCCCATGTCCCCTTGTCCTGTTGTTGGTTGCCTGGGAGAAGAGGCCAACACCCACCTGACTATAACTTCCCTTCAGGTAGTTGAAGAGAGTGATGAGGTCACCTCTAAGCCTTCTCTTCTCCAGACTAAAAGTGAGTTTATTGTGTGTCTCAGGGTAGGAAAGTGTGTAGCTTTGTACTTATGAGAACAAATTTATTCTGGATTTTTCTTCTGGGAATATATATATCCCTTAGAGGAAGCTTGGATATATTGGTTTGAGGGTTCTCATATCAGATGTGGCTTTTTAATCTGACCCAGTATAATTATTGTGGTTGCTTTTATCAAATATTTTCAATAATGTTGTTAGTTTGCATTGGAAATGGGGAATTAATATACTGACTGGAAGATGGAGTTCTCTTTTACAACCATGACAGAGGTTACAGTCCTATTCTGTACAGCACAGATAGTACATCAGTTTGTAAGAGTGGCCATATCCAGCAGACCTTAGGCTCATACAGTTCTTCATGGGTCGACTCTGACTCTGGTCAGTAGCACAAACTTACTGGAGCAGTAAAAAAAAAAAAAAAAATCCAGGGCTAGCATAAAAGCAGTCCTCCCTGTATTTTATCATCTTCACTTTCAGCAATGGGTGGATTTAGGGCTTTCAGTCTTGCTATGTCTGTCATTCACATTATCTTTAATTGCTCCTGATAGACTTTTCTAACATGAATTTGTTTAATCATTTTTGGTCTCATTTGTATTTCTAGCATCCACAACATCCTGTAACCATGAGCTCTGTAATTTAGTTATGTGTTGTATGAAAAAATACTTCCCTTTGTTATAAAATTGCTCTCCAATAATTTCATTAGGTACCCATTGCTTTTCTGTTCTAGGAAGCAGTAAATAACAGTAAATGATCATATCCTTGCATTCTTCCCACCATTCATGATTTTACAGATGTCTGTGACATTCTTCCCTCCTCCTTGTTGTGCTTTTTTCAAGCTTGAGAGTCCTTCTATGCTGTGTCTCTGCTGCAGAAAGCAGTTTTATTTGTCTTTGTCTTTTCTTGTTCTGCTACATCCATTTCTATGATAGGGTATGTGCCAGCACAGGCATTAGTCCTGTAGTAGTTCAAATCTATTAAATCAGTAGGTGTAAGGATTTTTGTCTCCATTTTAGTTCCTAGCATATAAGTTACTTTTAGTTCCTAGCATATAAGTTTTTTTTGACGGCCAGTGAGTACCAAGCTGCTATTTTCAAGGAACTCTGTGACCCTGATCTTTCCTGAGTGGGAAATGCTAGCAGATTATAAGAGTAACAGTAAAGGAACTTTACGAAATTAATAAAAGACAGGAAATGGACATCTCCCAACACCTCCCAAGTTGAAAAAACCGCAAGGCAGGAATCAAGGTGGTGAAGTCACTCCCACTGTATGTGAAAATCAGATTCGTGACC
>VWZY01008299.1:425037-487019 GCA_013399075.1 Chloroceryle aenea
CTGTCATCAACAGTTCTTCCAAACTTCTCTCCTGAAGTTACTTGTCTGTGTTTTTCCTTGGTTATTGTGCTAGTACTTCAGTCCTTACACCAACAGCTTGGGGTTTGGTGGTTGAAAGGGAGAAGAAGCCCTTACATCTAAGCAAGGGGGGGTGTAGAGTATGTTTTGTTGGTTGTATTTTTCCAGAATGTTGACAAATCTGCCTCTCTTCCTTAAGATTAGTCATCCCTCCTTGAATGCCTTGTATGCATGCAGTAACTCATGATTTATACAGCAGGATGAAGACCACATCACATGAAAAATATAGTATAGGCGATTCATCCGAGGCTTCCTTAGGATTTTTAAGAATTCAGTCTTTTATGGTTTATGTAACATTTGATGAAATAGGCAATTTTGGCACAGGTTGTGTCTGGTTATGTGTATGCCTGTAAATCCCACATACCAGCACATTTTCCTGGAACCTGTTTGAGAGTCTTCCTCTCAACTGCGTGTGGCTGGTTCAGCGATTCAGCAAGGAGGTCGACAGGGTTGTCATGACAACCAGTTGCATGCTGTGATAAAGATGATGCCAAATGACCAGCTTCTGACTGTTTATCACTCCTCTTCTCACTCCTTGTTGAGTAATGTTCCCCAAATTAGACAGGCTTGTCTGATTTATAATTACTTGTCCTAGTGGCTCGCATTTTTGCTGCATTTGTTTCTGAGATAGCATTCCTGCTTCTTGCAGTGATGCTTAGGCGAGGCTACCTGCTGACGATCATTGTTGTGAATTGTAAGAGCAGGTGGTACAGTTGAATGTGCTGTAGTGTGTGCAAAGTGAGGAGAAAATTTGTCTTTTGGGCTTTATTTTGTTAAACCCTAGCAACTTACACCTGTGCATCAAACCTGCTACAGGAAATTCATGGGATAAAAATATTCAAGGCTGGTGTTTGTTCTATTGTGCTGTTAAAGGAGCATTCTCTGTTAAATTTTGTTTGCCTTCACTTATTAATACAACTTGTCTTCCCCTCCCAGTGCCTGTTTTGATCTTCGGCGTGGGGGTGGGGGGGGGGGGGGTAGCAGAGGAATATGATCCCTTTAGGATCAAATCCTGCATCTGCTGGTCATTGGCCTCTTATCAAGACGACTGTTTCTGTGGCTTTCTTTTCCTTTGGTTTTACTTCTCTTTAGGCCCAGAGGAAGACATTTTTATTTCAAGATGTTTGGAAGTTCAGAACTGGGAAAAAACCTTTCCCTGATCCCTTTCCTTTTAATCAAACCTTTTAATCCTGTCTTCCCAGTTCCTTTCTTGTTCTTCCTCTTGTGTCCCCAGAAGGACAGGATCTGTAACACACACATGATATCCTGAGCTAGCTCCTTCATTATGTTTCATCCCAGCAATGAAGAAAGCCATTAGATTTGAAGCTAGTGATTTCTCATTGCTGCCTGAACACTAGGGCAACATGTTGTTGGATACTGTCACCATTACATTCTTTGCAACTTTTGACAGAGGAAATTCGGTGCCAATCTCTTATATACAAACAAGGCACCTTTCAGTTTGAATTCCTTCATTTACATTGTGCACTTACTGCTGGAATGTGAGCAATGGGAGGGCCAGATATTCAGAAGTTCATTTATAAAATTATTATTGACCAGACTGTTTTCTAGATTTGGAAAACTGGGCGTTCCTGTTAAGACCATTGTGCTTCCAGCCTGGACACTGAACACTCCTTTTCAGTTACTATGTCACTGTAGAAATATACTTTTGAGAGGGTGGTAGGTAATCAGTCTAGATCAAATCCTGTGTTTGGATGGTGTCCTTTTTCTTTGAAGAATACTTGCAGAATAACATTTTTTTACAAAACAGTCCTAAGATTTGAGATAACAAAGCTAGGAGTACAAAAGAAGGGAGATCTCTCATGTTTATCTCTGTATCAATGGGTACTTTATTTCTTAACCCATTTAGATAATGTAGATCAAGTGCTTTCAAGTATTGTTGAACCTTGCAGGTAAGTGTTCTCAGTCATTATGCTGCTGTGCAGAGAAAGGAGCCCTGCTTAGCTGGAAAGATTGACTGAAAATCAGGCTGTTGCTCTAATCTAGCAGAGCTGCATTTCCATCAGCTGAAGATTGTGCATTTACTGTGCTTCCATGGAGGCAAAATGAGGCCCATATGTGGAAATGAGTATCTTAAAAAGCAAAACACCTATGTCCTTTTAATGATGCAATTATACCACACAGGTTTCCCAGAATAGATTTTTGTTTTTGTATGAGTTTACCTTGCTGCTCTCCCCCATCTTTCCAGAAACGTGCTTTTAACCTGTGAAATAACACAGTTAAAAGTTGTCCTGTGACATAGGTGCTATTACTGTGCACCTCCCAGGTACTGAATTTTCATCACTCTGATGGCTCTGTACAGCACTTTTACAGTCTCTGTTTCGAAGTTACGCATACTGCCGACCTTGCGTCATTTGGGATTGTGGATCCTCTTACTCAAGAGTACTCTTTTTTCACCATAATTCAGTGCCATAGGTGTGGTAATTAGTGGGATTTGTTTTCACCTGAAGATCAACTGTGCTTCCAAAATACATGTCTGTTTTTCCAAGTACACCTCCCAGTTCAATACAAAATTTTTTGCATTGGATCTGTTGCCTTGTTTTAGGAGTATTTTGTTTAGGAAGTTGGTTTGCTTGGCCTTTAGTGAACCAGGTTTGAGACTGTGATTCCCTCATGCACAAGGACCTAAGCAGGGAGGCACTGACTCTTTGGTCTCCATCCCCAGCACCTTGCTTATCATCATCACCAAGTTCTCTTTGAAGTGGAAATAACACCTCATTGCTGGTTTTATCCATTTTTGCTAGTTTATCTAAATGAAAGCAGAAGTGGATATATAATTTATTTTAAATTATAATATACGGTTAATAGAATATGTGGACATAATTTATTTTAAATTATATTTTTTGCTCCCATACATTTTTGTTGCTGGTACATTTTTCCCCCTTGAGATAACAATTATCACATAATATGATGACTTTTTCTTCCTTTTTTTTTTTACCCCTTGTTCTTCCAGTTCCAAGCAATGTATAAATACACTAGTCATCCTTCACTGCCTTACCTTCCGACAGGGAAGGAGCTGAACTACATTCCTTCCAGTGTTGAGATTTCTTATTGAAGTCATGTGGTGTATTTCTAGTCTTTATCAAAAAGGCATCCTGATTAATTTAGCAGGAGCACAAAGTCATATAGCCTGGTTCTAATACTAGATGGGTGGTAAACCAATTTATGACAATGGTGGGTGGAGTATTTAGTTTGCTTGATTCTGATAACTACAAATTTTTCAAAGGACGGTCGAGAAAGCAGTTTTCTAGGTAACAGGATTTGGTCCATAGGAAATGAAGTATCCTGCCAATATTCTTCCATTTCACCTTTGTTATAACACCAAATCAGCCCTGATTGAACATTTTACTTCATTGAAGTTCTTTCTAAAAAATAGATCAGTAATTATTGTCTTAAAACTTTTAACACAACTTGCTGTTAAATTAAAGCATGTTATGCTGTACCGTTGCATTCCTGCTCTTCCAGACTGTGCCCCTAGAGCACCTGCCATTCTCTTTCCATCTGCATTTGTTTCTAAATGACAGCCTTTGGTCTTCAGTGAAAGTGGTTTCTAGCTGTACCTACAGAAGAAAGCCAAAACTACCTGAAAGCTTCTTCAGCTTCTCTTTCATTCATTTAGTCTCTCTCATTATGAAATATCCAGAAATTCCATCAGCAGAAAATGGTGCCAACATAGCTGGGACTGGCAGCTGGAAAGCTGCGCTGCATTTAGATGCAGAGTGCACTATTTGTGTCTGTCGTGATGCCACTGATACAAACTGTGCTTGGTGAGTGGTGACCTTGCCTTACATTAGATGCCTGCTATGAAGGAATAATTTGTGGCATTGCAAAATGATGGAAAAATAAATGGTCTCCATTTATGGTACAAGTTTGTCTGCTCTGAAAGATCCTGCTTAATGCTGTAGTTTTAATTTCTATTTAATTGAGAAGGGCTAAAGAGAGATTAGTAATGACAGTAATTTGATTACTATCCTTTCTTCTGAAACAGTAATAAAATAAGTGATAAAAATATTCGTTCTGCCAAAGAGCTTGGTCATCAGTTACATGCACTTCAGTGAATTACGTTGTTTATTACAGTATCTTTTCAGAATCATAGCACTGTTTCCTAGATCAGCCTCCGATAGTAAAATAATTTAAACTTTAGAAAATTTAGTAATTAAATTTTTATTTAATTATTGCATCAAACTTAGTATCTCAGCTGTAGCTGCAGCATGGAACTTAACACTGCTCTGTATCAGCCAATTGGCAGAGGCTGACATTTGGAGAAGGGAGTTACAAACAGCAATATATTACATTACATGGGCTTCATCCTGTCTTCTTTAAAATATAAAATGTGTTCACAAAGGTCTCCTAGACAGAATTATCAGTTAAATATGGCTGTTTATAGTTTTGTGGAGGGTACATCTCTTCAAAAGAGTGAAGTAGTAGTTTCATTTTGTGTAATAGACTTATTTTTTCCAGCATTTTTAAAGTTTTAACTGTTCTCTTCAGTTATACTGATACTGGGATGAAGACTATGTTTGTTTTTTTCTATTACAGGCTTCGTGTTTCAGCCATTCAGACAAAAAATCAGGGACAAGCATTTATTTCTGAGTGGGACTTGTCCAGATAATATCAGCAACTGGGAATCTCTTCAGACTGTTTTACTACTTTGTACATTTATTAAAAATTAAAACAACTTTATATACCTTTTTAAAAACTGAATCTTCGGTAGTTTTATAAAACCTTACTGGCTTTTTGTGGCTTAGTTCTTTGTCTTAATTTAAATTTGTAAAGAGAAATGACTAATGTAATTTCGCTCTTTGGTTTTAAAAAGGAATGGTAAGCCATTGCAGGTGCTGCCCTTCCCTTGAGCTCTCAACTTTTTTCATTTTTTTTTCCCTTCATCATTACCCATTCTTTTAAAAACATTGCTGTTTTACTGTCTCTGAAGAGATAAAATCAAGTCTGGGCAATGGGTTGCAGCAACCAGATTGCTCTCTCTGATTTCAGCAGACATCAGTGCCAAAGTTTTTTGGGGAGAAGCCCTGTGCCTTGTTGTGTTGGACCCCATAAGAAGGGACTGTGACACCAGTCCCAA
Source organism: Chloroceryle aenea (assembly GCA_013399075.1). Classification (NCBI taxonomy): domain Eukaryota; kingdom Metazoa; phylum Chordata; class Aves; order Coraciiformes; family Cerylidae; genus Chloroceryle; species Chloroceryle aenea. The sequence continues at coordinate 430,214 of VWZY01008299.1, forward strand.
GAAAATGGTAGTGGGGAAAGATCTGGTTTTGTGAGAGATTTGTCAGGTCCTCGTGCAGAAAAGTGATAGAGGCAGGAAAGCCCCATGAAGGCTACTCTGTGTTTTTCAAGATTAATTTAGCTTCTTACCTTAAAGCACATCTTTCATGTTTTTATCAAATCTTCCATTTTAGTCCTCAAAATCCTCTATCATGTGTTGTTTTTTTGCAGAAGTGGCCTTCTGTAATAACAACACTGGGATCTTCCACCAGTATTGACAAGGCTTTAATCATCGGTCTTTAGTGAGATAAAATTCAGATTGAAAAATATCTGTCCTCTGTGAATCTGCCTGCAAAAGACCAGCTGTGAACTTTTAACTATGTTAGCCTTTAAGCTGGTGGCGTTTCAGAAGTCGGGTGGTGACAGCTCACACTTATCTTGGGCAGATTTCCAGATAGCAGCTTGCTGATGAAGACTCACTGGCATACCTATGCTGCTGTGGGCAGATCTGGGATGAGAGTTGGCTTCCCTTGCTAGTAGTGATGGCTCTTCTGCACCCCATGTTTGGACAGGGATAGAAAGGGTCATCTGCAAGCTAATTGCCCAGTCTCCTGTGATGAAGGCTGACTTTGGACTTCTTGTCTGGAGTGTATAAAGACAGCAGAGACTCCCTATTTAGTAAGTTCTTTCTCCAGAAAGAGAGACAGCGTTCAAAGATCTGCAGCGCTCTGAGATTCTGCATGACACCTGTGTAAAGATAGACCTCATTCCTATGTAGAGTTCTGAATCTTAAAATAGTCTTTCTGCTGATAAAAATTTGATTCTTTCTTTCTGTAGAAAAACAAGTTATAACAGACCTGAGCAACCAGATCTAGTTAAAGATGTCCCTGCTTACTGCAGGGAGGCTGTACTAGATGACCTTTAAAAGTCCTTTCCAATCCAAATCGTTCCATGAATATCAATCTCAAGTTTTGTTAAAGAAACCCAGTGTCTGCTTTGTCATACAGTTTAGCTACAGTGGCTCTTTTATTCTAGTTCAGTATTGTTCTTACTCCTGATGCTTTATGCATTATATATAAGAAATGTCTTGCTGAATAGCCTTTCAGGAGATCATGGTTTACTGTAAATCCCCAACAAGGATACATTCTTTTTTTGAATCATACGCTAAACTTCTGTTGTAAGCCATGCTTTCCATATTACCACAGCAGTAATACTTTCAAAGATAGAAGCTTTATGAGCAACCATGTGGTCCTGGTTTGTTGTCCTTTCATCAACAATTTGGTAAAGGGGAAAAGGCCAAGAGATGCCAGGTAGAACTTTGCCTCCTGGAGATGATTGGGAGGGAAGCAGAGCAAAGTTCCTGATCACTATAAATTATCTGCCAATAAGGAAGTGTGACAGAATTAGTCATCCACAGACAAGAAGGAACCATCCCTATGTAATGTTTTTACCTCTAAAGCCTTTGCAGACATAAGAGGAGTTCTTAGTTTAAGATCAAGAAGTTCAATGTGCTTGGTTCTATTTCCCTCTTGGGTTTGTATTTCTTCTTGCAAGTTGTTTGATGCCAGGTCAACAGAATTGGTCTCTGATGCCACAAGCGCATTCATCTGTCCTGTCACATTTTGTATGTCGTCTCTTTTTTTGTGTGTCTGTCTTGTGCTGGTATCTCTTGCAATGGTTCATTACTTTTGACTTGCACAGAGAGTGTTTCCATCTGTTAGGTTAGCAAACTGTTTGTGCCAGTAGGAAAACACAGACTGTGATGAGGTTACCTCTGCCAGTCTGTCCAGTTCTGAGACACGCTTGCAAATGAGCTGAGGGACACACACATTTCAGAATTTTTTTGTCAAGTAGGTGCAGTCTGTTGCTGTCCTGTTCAGCTGTGGTATCAGATGGTCTGGGATCAGTACCTCTGTGCATGGAGTATCCGGATGCTGGCAACGTGCATCCCATGCACGTATATAAATCATAGCAGTTCTGTGTGGAAAATGCAACTCTTTTCTTATCCCAGAGAGCTCCCAGCTCTTTTATGTGATTTTCTTACAAGTATCTGTTCACACACAAGATATTTTCTCCTCTTTTAACTACATGTTGCAGAGATGTTTAAAATCTCTGTGTTAATTTTCTTTCTGCTGTGAGTTTCGTCTGCTTTCACTTCAAAGTCATTTCTGTCTAGGTCTGTCTGGTTCTGCATATATCATTACAACAATAAATAACAGTATGTTGGCTCCTCTGCATGCCGTCGATTCATCTGCATCTTTGGCTCATTGGTTTGGAAGAAGTAATTTAATGCAGCCATAGCATAACACTTTACTAACTGTATTTGAATACGTCTGTACACATAAACGTGTGTATGTATAGCAAGCACAAAAGCAATGCCTATCTTAAAGTGAAAAGAATAACATTTCATGTCCTGGCAATGTTCAAGTATGCCTGTTTAATACTGCAAACTATATGAACCTCAACTGATATGAACCTTTGCCTCTCTGCATAATAAGGACTTACTATTTTCCTGTTCTGGCATGCACTGAAAGGGCCAATATTTAAGTTTTATGAACAGTGACATTATTGTGGTATGTTGGAGTTTCATGAACCACATACTGAAACTTATCCATGTATATCTGGACTTGCAGATATTGCCACACACACTTCATTGTGATATTTAGATATTAGATCTTTACGCGTCTCTTTTTGCATGATGTCAAATTATTGACAGTTTTTTTATTTTTCTTTTATATGGTTGAGAAGAGTGCAGCCAAGTTGTGAAGTTGGAAAACAAAAATGGGCAAAGTTAAAGAATGGTCTTAAAACATTTAAGACCTTGGAGTCAGGAACTGCATACTTGAATGCAGTGAGACTAAAGTGGGGGGGCAAGTGGGTGTTTAGAATATTTGGGAAATTCTGGAACTGGTTATAAGAATGTTGCCGATTTCAGATTATTGAGTTTAAGTGTAATGGTATTGTCTAGTTTTTCTTCTGCAGAATTTATTCAGATTAGTCCTCAAGCAGTAAATCAGTATCTTTAGAACTTCAAGTGACTCTGGGGAAGAAATAGCCTGGTTTGTGCCATGAAGCGTAGAAGTTATTTCAGGTTTTCATGCCATTTGTGTCTGTGTGTACGTGCATGCTGTAGGTAGCAGAAATGGGAGGCATTTAGAAATAAGCAACTGTGATAAAACACCTAGTGAGGTGCTTGAGGATAGACTAGCAAACTTCTAAATCAAAGAAGAGATTAAGAAGATCAGTGTAACAACAGATTTCCAACAAGTTTCCAACCTTCAAAGACAGTCCTCAAAACATTTCAACAGGCAACAGATTAATCTTTGCCAGACTAGGTAAGCCATGGCTCATTGTTATAATTATGCCTTTATTCTTGGCTTTTTTTTCTGTTCACTGTGCTGGTGTCAGCCTTCATCATGTCTGCTCAAGTGCTGGTGGAAACATCAATCAGGGACTTACTTCTCCTGCAGCTGGAAGGTCCTCAGAGTGGACCACAGCAGCTGCTTAACAGCATGTATAATAATGACACCACGAAAGCAGTTTAGCTTGGAAGTTTAGAAGAGCACTGACTCCCTTTGCAGCCGCTGGACAGTATGTATCGAGCAGAAGGCAACTGCCTATGCTGGTGTGCAGCTGTTTTGCATATAGGAGATGCCCTTGCCTTTGTAAAGAACACTGTATGCTCTCCACCAGTGACATCTCTTACATGCATCTATAATCCCAGGTAAATCTGGGAATGCCTCTAATTACAATGTGAATTTCTGGTGCATTTCAAACCTAGTGGATGTCTGTTAGTAGAGCCAGTATTTCATCTCTGCGTTGGCAATGTAGATGAGGTTTTGATATTTATTTTTTCTTTCCTACTCTGTTATATACCAATTGAAATTATATACCAATTGAAAATGGTATGCTTGTTTGTGAAAGTCTGGGTGTGTGCAAAATGATCTCTCAGTTCTTTTGTTCTCATCATTTTGAACAATCAGTCTTTCAGATGTTGTGAGTAAACCCAGTGTGGGTTGTTTGATTGGTCTTCGAGCTTTTCAGTTTTGATAAACTGAATAGTATTAGCAGAAATATATGCTCTCCTCCCATGCATTGAGAAGGGAAGGTGCTGTGATGAAGAGGATAGAGGACACCACAACTCCAAATATTTCTTTATACATTATTATTTAATGTACTTGAAGCTGAACCTTACAGAGCTAGTTTATGTGATGCTATTAGATAGCTGCTGTGTTAGAACAGCCCTTTGGCAAGTCGTGTATTTTGTTCCCCTCTCTTTATAGACCAAGTTAAACCAGGCCTTGTCACCTTACTTTGAGCCTCGGTAGCTCACTATGTGTTTCTGGTGTTGATTTACACAGGAACTGTACAACAGCAGTACCAGCTGTAAATCACTTGCATCAGGGGTGGACCCATTCATGTCTTAGTAACATTGACTCATTTTCTTTTTTTGTTTGTTTGTTCTGTTTTGTTTGTTTGTTGCTTTTGTTTGGTTTTTTTTGTTTGTTTTTTTTTCCTTTCTCCCCCCTTCTCTTCCCAGCAGATATATGGAGTGATCATTCATTTCAGACAGACCCAGATTTACCACCTGGATGGAAAAAAATCAATGACATTGCTGGGATCTACTACTGGCACATACCAACAGGAACAACTCAATGGCAGCGTCCTGTGTCCATCCCAACAGATCTCCAAGGCTCACGAAAAGGATCACTTGGTTCCATTACTCCATCTCCTACTCCAGAAACTGAGGTAACATACTGTGTCTTCTTGTGGGCTGCATACTGTAAAGAAAATTGAAGTAACTTTCTGAACTTGCAGGTTTAACTGTTAGGTAAACTGACCTTTAGAATATGGGGCCTGATAATGTCCCAAAGTGTAGCTATTTGTTGATAATACATCGTAAGTATCTATTTTCTACCTGCATTTTTTAATGGCTGTGCCTTGTGAAACATCCTAAACTTTGGGAGTGTGGGATGAAATCAAATATATCTCAAACAAATTAGACAGCTGGTGCCTGATGAATGAAACTCTGCAGTTCTTTAGCATGCACTGAAGTGATGCTGTGTTATATAGATACAGGATACATAAGATTTTTGCATGTTTATAGCAGTCTTTTGGCCAGATTCTGTCTTTTTGGTTCACTTGGTAGGAATATCACAAAGACATCTAAGTCTTCATTTTGAGACACTAATTCCTTTACAGGGAAGTTTCTATTGAATAAACATGAAGTATTCTCAAGCGTAAGTCTCTTAACATCCTGCCAGTACAAAATACCCATGTAAGTGGATCACTGTGTTGCAGTCAGTCTTTAACTGGAAAGAAATGCACTCTCTTCTACATGTGCTTATAGAGCAATATGATACCACCTTTTAAAATAATCCTCTCAGGCACAATCTGTAAGGTTAATTTGTGTCATATAAACAAAAAGATAAAATAAATTATCAGAAAGAAGAGTGCGCTTCAAAGAGTCCAATCACTTTTAGTATGCTGGGAAGACTTCTGTGGAATGAAATATTAATATATAATCAAATTGTTTTGAAATTAATTCATTTTCATACTAACCTTCAAATGAAGGTCCACAGTTTTATGAAAACAAGGGAAGTCTTTGCACAAGCTTTAAGTTTTGGATCAAACAATCCTTAGGTTTTACTTATTTTTATTTTTTTTTAATACATTTAGATATGACATTTCTTCTGTCCTTGATTTTGTTGACATATGCACCAAAATAACTTAAATGAAACTTAAGAGGAGTTAAGGACATTCAAGTATGTATTACCATCTTGACCCTGAAACTCTTATCCTATGTAGGTTTAAACATGTACATTCTTGTTCATTATTTTAGACAGCTTGCTCCAACACGTTCAAAAAATGCTACTTTTTTGGTTTGCAAACTTGACCAGAACATTTCATTTATGGTTTACATCAGTCAAGCTCCCATGGAATATATTGTGCACCGAGCATGCTGGAAATTATTTCTAAAAGATTTCATGGAGAAAGAACAGCAATTGTTATCATTCCGATAGAAAACAAGGAAAAAAAAGATTCCAGAAATGCTAAATGTGAAGTGCTGCACAGGCTTCCACTATAAATTCCTGTAATTTACATGAGGGATATAACTTCAGCATTAGGTATTTTTCTTACTCTAAAATATGGAGAATGGGGCTTTAATTATTAAGTTATAGATGTCTTTTGGAAAAACCCAGAAATTAGTATTGTTGGTTCAATGCAGAGGGAAAATGCATATATCAAATTTAAACATTTTTCTACTTCTGTTTAAAGTGTTTTACAATGAAAATTTCAGGCCGGCTAGTAACGTGGCAGATGTACTTTTAACCTTTCACAATTTTGTTTACTGTAAATGAAGAATAGTTTGTGGTTATAAATAATGGTCATTAATTCTCAGCAGCACTGTGGAGAATAAGAATGTATGAATTCTAACATCATCTATTTTTATAGTAGACATGTTAAATAAGATATTTAAGGAGTCATTCTAAAATATCCATGTATGTGAGCATGCGGTAGGCTCATCTAGGTTTTGGTGTGGCAGTTCTAATTCAGCAAGGAATTTGAAAGATCAAAGATTTATACATATACAGATCTGTGGCAGCATCATGACAGCATACTGTAACGTAAAAGAAGATAGAGAAAAAATGACATGACAAGTTTCCAAAATTTGTATTTGTATGCAATTGTATGTTTATCTAAATTGTAGGTATGGACAAAGGCGTTTTGTCTCTTGGAGGTTTCTGCATTCATTGATAGGCATCTTCCATACCGTTATTGAAATAATACTTTGGTTATGGCTGAGTGGTTATTAAGAGAGCACTGTGATACAATGCCAGCAGACTTAGAGGAATGGAGTGTAAATTGGGCTCGGGACTTAATGCACTGTCAAGCACTGAAACTACTACAAAGAAGGGGTGTAGCTGAAATGATAATGGAAACCACTATGAAAAGTCTTACATTTCTTGAAACCACAGATATTGAACTTTATTGAGAGGAAACTGGAAGAAGAGTCCTTAAGGTTTCATCTAGTTCTGAGCAGAACCCCAGTACAGAGCACTAACAGGAAAATAAGCAATGGTGTGAGGTTGAGAGATACATATAGGTAATGAAATTATTTGTAATCTAGATTTAACAGTTGCAGCTGTCATGAATCCTTGGGTTTTCCTCTCTCAGCAATCAGTGCTTGCCAGCACCTAATCATCTCCAGGTCACTTGGAGCTGATACTGGTTTCAGTCCCTGTTCACTGCACTGCAGCCTACCCCCAGTGCTCCTCCTCCCTCCTCTCCCTCCCCATGAAGGATTAACCTGGGCATTTGTGACACAATCAATCTGACACTACACAAGCAGTGTGGAATTCAGTCTAGAACAGGGGCTCCCAAACACCATTATCCCAGTGCTACCATTAGCAGCAGCCATGGTGGTGGACAGCTTCCAGCTCTGAGTTGGACCATGTGTGGGCTGTGTACTGCTGGTTCCCTCCTTGCTGTTTGGAAGTCTGTTCTCTAAGATAATGTGGTTTGGGAGGGCTGGTTTAGCTTATTCCCACATGCTGGAATTTGTATTTCTTTCTTCTGAAAAGGTTGTGGTGGGTGTTAGATGAAGGAGGATAATCTATGATTGAAGATTGGCATGGGCAGAGCTTCATATCTGTCCCAATAGGCTTCCATGAGTCCATTAAAAAAACCACTTCTATTGCATCTGTTTGTGAAGCATCATGTACTGGTCTTGACATGAGTTTATTTGGGCTCTTTCAGCTTTTGAGTTTGTCAAATAATCATTTAGGAGCAACTTTCCATCCCAAGTAATGCCTTTTTACCCTTTGTCTTGTTTCTTTTTTTCTTTTTTCTTTTTTTTTTTTTTAACAAATTATTTTGTGTCCCTGTCTCTTAAGTGATGTGATATGCAGAAGCTTTGCTTCGTGTGGTAGAATGTGGCTCACAGCTGAGAGCAGTCAACAAAGAACAGATCAAGTCAGCCATTTTTATGCTGTAGCTTATTTTGGATATTTAGCATAAAGAAAAGCAGTTACTTACTGTTGTCGAACTGAGAAGGGAGGAATGGCGCTGCAATGCATACAAACAGGAAAACCTTTTAAAAAGGAAAAAATGCAAAATTACCAACATTTTGCACAGGCTTCAAGGCAATTTTTATTTCACCAAATGATCAGTAAATTTCAGTTGTAAGTTAAACATTATGTGAAAATCCTGCAGATTTAACAAAAATGCCAATAAATGCTATATACAAATAACCTGGAAGATTTCTTCCCCTTCTTCCCCTCAAATGCATGAAAATATTTTGGTTTGTGCAGCTGATTAAATTTTACTTAGTTTTCTCCCATGTGTTGCTAAATGACTTCCTTTGTGAATCCTTGTCTTCTGTAACATTCTCTTATAAATTTTAGAGATTTTGCCACCTCTTTCCCATTTCCTGTGCAGAGAAAAGGGTTTAATTTTTAGTAAGAGCTTCTTTGAGAATATGGCAGAATTTGGTGATGGTAATTGTGTCATCTTATAGCCTGACTCATCCCAGGCATGGATCACCTCTAGAAGTTCTGTAGGTAAAATAAGCACTAGCAGCTAATAATTAAAGAGGAGGGGCTTAGTAGGAAAAGCAAGCAATTAATTCAAAGGCATGTTAGGGAAGAGATACTCCTGGGATTTGTTTCTTGCAAGTAATTCCTCCAGGGGGGATGTAATGAGAACACTTCTGAGGAGAGAGGACCAACCTGCAAATTAATGCATTGGGTCATATCAGTAGGTACCATTTCATCCTGGGGCTGAGCTGGACAACCTTTGAGAACTCATCTTAGAAGGGTCTACTAATTACAGGAATATTTGATTTGGTAAAGCTACAAAGAGGTGGCTCTGAGTCTCTCAGCAACCAAATCTCCTGTTCCACCTGGCTTTTATTCAGGACTTGTGGGATTCATGTCCTCCACGGTTAGAGGAGAAGGGCAACTCCAACATTCACCTCTTCTCCCACGCTTTACAGAGAAAGGTGAACCTCACCTCTAGCACCTGTAGTGCTAAATGCACTGCTACTTGTTTGATTGTACAAGTTGAATACCTCTGGAAATTTTGAGAAACTTGAGTGGAAGATGAGCGGGTGGGTTGTTTGTTTGGGGTGGTGTGTTTTGTTTTGTTTTGTTTTTTAAGAATGCTGCTAAACTTCACAGAACTACTTTTCAGCAAGAAAATTCTCTCCTTTCCTTGTTAATCCTTCCCTTCACTGTCCTTTTCTTGTGCTTTCTCTCTAGAAATACTTGATTTTTACCTTGTATGTATCTTATCACTGTATATATCAATATGTTTCATATTTCTAGTTCCAGTAACGTCAGGGTCTTTAACAAAAGTGCCAATCAAATGGAAATCCCAGCGTTTCCCCTTAATTTCTGTTTATCAAAGGCTGTAGCAGCTGTGGCCAACATTCATATTCAGATTCATTTTGCTTGCTTTTAAAATCATAGCTAGAGTAATTTCATTGTCTGTTCCTAATTTATATTAACTTTCCTTGTTTCAATCATTTGTTTTGGTAAGTAACTGTTAGAGGCATGTCTTCTCTTCCCTTTCCTCCGAATGCCATGGTAAACTGGAGTATCTAGTTGAAGTTTGAGATGATCTGTTCCCTAACCCATCCTGTAAATATCAATGCTAACAACCGTGTCTTGTGTTTTGTTTTTTTTTTTTTTTTTTTTCTTTTTTTTTTTTCTTTTTTTTTTATCAATGTGCTTCTTCCTGTGTGAATAATTGTGTGTCTAGAAACAGCCATGGAGTGATTTTGCTGTACTGAATGGGGGAAAGATTAATAGTGACATTTGGAAGGCAAGTATATTGTCAGACTTTAGAACCTTTAATACTATTGCCCTTGGTTTTTGCATGGCAGTGGCTGTTTTTTTCCCCTTTTTATTTTTCCATGAATATCATTCATAACCTAGGCCAAAGTGAATGGGGGTATGGCCAGGGATGTCTAGCTCACAAACATGCTGCCTTTTCTGATCTTTCCACTTGGAATGGATTCAGTCTAAACTAGCAGGGCTACTGCCATGATGTAACAACTAAGATGCCTGCACTGAATGAAATGCAGCTTGAGAATATATGCATGCCTCTTTTCAACTTCAGCCAGAAATACTATCGCTTCTTTGCAGGGAGGATTTCATTTATCTTTGAGATAAGAAATGACATGGTGGTTTACTTAATAGTATATTAATAGCACTGCCTTTATCTCTAGGATCTGCATGCAGCCACTGTGAACCCAGACCCAAGTCTGAAAGAGTTTGAAGGAGCAACGCTGCGCTATGCCTCTTTGAAGCTCAGGTACATTGACTTCAGAAGTCTCTAAGGAATGACTAGCTCCATTTTGTGCTGTGCTGGAATTTTTATATGATTTTAAGGTTGATTTTGTCTTTTTTTTTTTTTCCCTGTAACAGAAATGGTCCACAATCTGATGATGATGATTCTTGTAGCATCAACAGTGATCCAGAAGCCAAGGTCTGTAAGAAGATCCACAATGGGATCACAATTAAAACCTTGCAATTGTAAATGTGATGTTGAAGGTGCAGAATGTCTCCTAAGTTTTGAAATTAATTCTGTTCCTCATCCTCTTAGCACAATGTAGATTGACCACGCAAGACTACTTCCTTCGAAGACATTTGCAGATTTAAAGCTTTATTCACTTACTTTAAAATCACATAAGTCAAGGAATTGAATTTTTACAGCACAAGATTCTACTGTCCAATTGTAATAACTGAATAACTGACCCCCTGCACAACTGGTTCAGTTTGTCCCGTTGTTTGTCATGGCTGGATAGCTTCCCGGGGCATCCAGTGACAGAATTTGCTCTTTTTATCCAAATTATCTCTTTTTCAAGTACTCTTCCTTGTTTATGTGGCTGCTTGAACTCACAACCAGTAACAAGGAAATTACTTCTTGGTAACTTAGGAACCTTCTAGTAACCTTCATTACAGAGGAACTTCGTCTTTTAGAACAGGGAATGTAACCTAGTTTGAGGATAAAATTCAGTGAGGAAAACGAGACCATTATGTGAACAAGCACCATAATTAAATCAGAGCCTTTATGGTTGTAATCTAAGGTTACTGAGGAGAAAGAAGCAGCAGCAGGTTTTGAATGCTTGTGTACATGTCTCCAGATTTGTTTTGTTGATAGTTTTGCCTTGTGCTTGCATTCTTTTTTAAGGCTGCATGTGAATCTCTATAATTGGAAATCCAAGTAATTTAAATTAAGTGTTTTGGCTGTGCCATACTCCTGCAGTGACTGACAAGATCAGAAGCTACTTATACACAAGAAGAAAGTATGTAGCAGTTGCTAATTATAATATCATTAATGATATATTTTAGGGGAAAAAACAGACTGCTCAGGGTACTTAAACTACTTTGTCATCCTGATTATTTTGCTTGTGATGGTTAAGTCAAATGTGAATAAATGTGTTATGCTTGGCAGGCTGGCAGTTAAAACGCAAGGGTTTCAGCTGGGCTTGTTACAATGGCAAGCACTAAATTCTGAGTACAGTCAATGGAGTTGGAGGAGCGATGAGCATTAGGTACCAGTCCTCAGAACCAGAAAGCTGTTCCTTTCATGATAAGCCTTATGGTATGGAAAACATTATAGGGAGGCAGTATTTTGATATCTGACTCTACCAGGTGATTTGCACTGGATAGAATCAGGACCCCTTCCTGCACGGAGAACTGTGGGAGTATTTGTGTGTACAAATAACTCACATGTCATCATCTCCCTCCCTGGCTTGCTGTTAAAACCTCAAAATTTATGGAACTGATACCCATCTGGTGTCTGTCAAATGGGTCAATGCCAAAAGCTTATCCTCTTGTCTATCACAGCTGGTTTTGTTTCTCCTGTTTTGGCAAAACCATTCTGATGATGCTTAAATGTGTAATCAAAACTCAGCACGGAAACATTCCCAGAAGTGACTGACAAGAGCAAGACAGGAAGTAGAGGAAAAACTATTAATGTTTGAGGTGGTTGTTGGTTTAGTTTGGTTGTTTTGTTTTTTTTTTTTCAATAAATCACTTGACTCAAAGCACCTTACCTGCCATCTGTCACTGCCCGGTGGGGATGTTGTCCTGGGGCAGTCATGACTTTGTACATGGTCCTGCAGGTGAAGCTCAGCAGAGCTGGTGTTGCTTTGCAGCAGGAGAGGCTGGGAAAATCTTCACATGTGGAAAATGCTCTGGGATCTTCCAGATGGATGAGAAGGGGTTGTGGAGGGTGGATTCCTTGCTACCCCATTTTACTAAAATATTTCAAGACTGAAAGAAGTCTGATAGACTTTGAAGCTTTTGTGTGTCATCAAGAACAGATAAAGTTTTCTACATTTCAGTAGAAGAGAGAGAAGCTTTTTTTTAACTCATTAAACTCTTTGTTAAAAGAATTTGCTAAAATGAACCTTGTTAAAGATATTTTAGAGATCTTAAATCTCTTTAAAGCTATTTATGACAGTGACTAGTATATCTGGAAAAAAAAATTCTTTTCCTTAATGGCACTGAGTAATGCTGTCTTTCAGTAAAGGGAAGCATGCCACCTTGTGGAAAACTAAAGTAGTTCTCTGCCCCCAAGTCTGTCAACTTCTAAAAAGATAGTAGCACTGCAACAATATCAGTTTTGGAAAAAGTATGTCATATAATTCCTGTCATTCTTGTAAGAGAAGTGATTTATGCAGTAACACGGTTAAGCATTAAAAATTGTCACTAAATAACAAATGTTTTGTTATGCATCATGTGCATAAGATGTAGTTCAGAACTCGATATCCATGGCATCTTCAAGCAGGTTGTTCGCACAAGGCTGTAAAAGACAAAGAGAAGGGGGGGAAAGGGGAAAATTATTACATCCAGCTCCCTGATTTCAGGATTTTGATAGGAATTTTAGAATAGATGGTTCATTGCACTCAACAAGGAGTTATAATTTTGTATGGGCAACATGTGCAACTGGAAATGAGTTTTGAATTGGTACTTCCCAGGAGACAGATTATAACCTTCTCGGTTAATTTATAGAGCAACCTGTGCCTTTCTAATCGAGTTTCAAGGCAGGTAAAAAGATGCTTTTAACAATCCTGGACTGTAAATTCCTCTGGTCTCTTTTTACATTGTTGTAAAATATGATGGCCATGCGTGAAACTAGAGAAAGATGCTAATTTTTTTCCTCACAGTTGGGCAAAGAAAAGGAACCTCCTGGAAAACCTGTCTCTGTCCCTTGGAATGGGATGAAAGATAGAAAACTCGTGTGAATAAATTTCTCAAAAATCTTTTCAGAATTGGCCTATTTGGCCTGACATTTGGGCTTGCCTTTGTTCTCTCCTTTTAAATGTGGTTTTCTGCTAAGGCCTAATGTAGTCTTCCTGTATTAAGCATGGATTTTCAAATTCCACATCCACATTAGCCTGTTTAGCAAAACTTTGCTTTCCAGACTGACCTTTATTAGAGTAGTTTCAGCTATACATCAGTGTCTAAGAATAAGAAGAATGTACCTGCAGAAGTACTAAGCAGTTGCTATTTAAGGACTTACCTGTAGGTGAACTTACGCAATTGGAGGCATGAAAAATGAGTTGGTGATGAGCTCCTATGGACATAACCAGTTGGGCTTTTTGGGGTGATGCAAGAGTTGTTTATGATAAGCTGACTTGTCAGGCAACTTACAACTGTCATGCAAGTGACCTGTAAACAGCACTATCGAAACAATTTTATAAAACAGTATGAGCTCCCGAAAGAGTTACGTCCATCTCCCTGCTGCTTTGTTTCATGCAAAGGCAGGTATGTGTCTTTTGGAGACATCCTTCGTTTGCTTGTTTCTGGTCTTCTAGAGAAGCAAATATCCTGGCTAGACATGGGACCATTAGTAATAATCATCATGTCCCCTTACTGGTGGAGGTGAGTGTGATTTCTGATGTAAGTGAAGACTTAACTAGAGAGGAGTTTTTGCCATGTCCAGTAATTCCAAGAAAGGATCATCTTTTCACATTGAAGTCCATGATTCTCTCTCACAGTCAAAGTAGCTTCTAAAATTATTAGAGCAAAAAGAGTATTCAACATTTTCAATCAGTTTCACAGTCTACCTTGTGCTGCACATAATCTCATGAACATGCAAAACACTACAAATCACCTCGGCTTAATATATTTCAGTAGTGGATTCTTTAGTAGACTCAATTTAATTATTTAAGTTTGAGGAGTTTATTTCATCTTAAGTCTCCTTCCAATTAAAAAAAAAAAAAAGAAAAAAATTGGGCATCCCCCCATTTTTTTTTTCCACAATGGTACTTCTGCTCATTTCTAGAATAGGAATTTGTTTCTTCCAAATTTCTTCCAAATAGGAATTTGTTTCTTTCATTCCATAGAAAATAAGACCTTTTTACAGGGTAGAGGACTAGAGGAAATCTTGAACCCATTCCTTTACCTCTCTAGGGAACCCCAGTAATACCGTGTATTAATTTCAAGTTTCTTCTTAAACATTTTGGGGGGTGGAGGGGGTTGCCTTCACATGCCTTACTGACAAACTGATTCAGGTATTACCTTCCTTTGATGGTCAAAAACCTTTTAAATGAAAGTTCTTGTGGTGCCCTTTTTTATGCTTTTATTCTATGCTTAGCCATCTCCTAGTGCATTTATAGCAGGCAATTATGCTGCTTCTTCAGCTTAGCTTTATTAACACAAACAAGCAAAGTGCTTTTAATTATCCATAATCAGGCTGGGAGGGTTGCTGTCTTCCTGTGAGTCCCTGTTCCCCTGACTGTTGTAGCAGCTTTGTGTTGCTGTGTTTTCTGTCTGTAATTTTTAACCATCTGTGTTCAGATTTTTTACTTCAGGTGGAGTTTTACAGTGTCTTACAGTGTAGATTTAAAATGTCTGTATTCACTATTGGAATGTTCTTGACACGTAATTTCATTTACTTTTCCAGCTCGTGAGTAGGTAATCATTTTCGTTGCAGCTTAAGGCATAATTATAACCAGCGTTTAGAAGAGTGAGTGGAAAAAAGAGTTCTTAGGAGGTAGGAGTGGTTGGCTTGTCTTGTTTTTTCCAAAGGATTTTACTGACAGTAGCTAAAAGTTTCTTGTTAACGGGTGAATTTTGCATTTTGGGGATTGGCCTAAATGGTGTGTGCATAGTTCTTTTAACATTAACCTACTGCCAATAGGAAATTAAATGTGTCTTTGGATATACAGATTTTTGCATTTATGAGATGGTCTGGAAATACTTTCACAAAAGCCAGTAAAGAAGATTGTGCTTAGTGGTCATGGGTTTTCCTTAAACGATGTCCTTAGGTATATTAAATCAAAAGAACTATAGAGTTAAGTAGTGTTAAAAATATCATTGCATTTTATTTTTAGCTTATGTTCAACTTTCAGAGGCAAGAATGACAATCTGGGAAAAAAAATAAAATCTTTTTAAAAAACCACAAACCCTCACCAACCAACCAATACCCCAAAACCCCAGTCTAGAACCAAAATAAGCATTGTAGTGGAGATGAGGTTGGGTTTTTCCCTTGTTTCTTTAAAAAAAAAAAAAAAAGTGCCTTAGTTGGTTTGGGGTTTCTTTTCCTCTCTTCTTGCCATCTATGTGACTTTCAAAGCTATGAGTCAAAACACAGATCTTCTGTTTAAAACATCCAATGAATAATCAAAAAGGGGTCAGTCTTGACAATTACTGTATCACAGCAGAAGTTAATCCATCCTTCCATCTTTGCAGCTTCTGGGTAGCAGTGGTGAGTGATGGGGATAGCAGTTTCTAAACTGGTTGGTTGTTTCCTGAATTTGGCTGTTTGCCATTAGCAGCATTAAGACATCCTCCTGGCTATGGAGGTGCTGCAAGTCCTCAAAAACATTCTGCTTTGAAAGCAGTTTTAGAAATAGCAGACTAAAGCACTAAAATACTGCTCCTCAACAATTCTTTTTTAAATATGGGGGTTTTCCACTCTTCGTGCTAGAAATTTTTGAGAGTGTGTTTGCTCATTCATTATCTGTGTGATTGGTACCACTGTGGATATCTATTGTGTCACTAGGTGATGATGTAAAATGATAATGTAATGGTGTGAGGTCCATAATGTAGGTTTTAATCTAGAGGATATTTGCTTCTGCCTTGTACCTAGAGTCTTGTTTAATCAAATACAAAGATTATTATAGGTAAGATGTAATGTTTTCTCAAATCTACGCAATTTACTTTTTAATGGTATACAGATTTACAGTATGTTTGTTATAATATAAATATTTGGGATAATGTAGTTTAATTTCTTGAAGATTTACAACTAGATCCTGCAAAATGTTACATGTATTTCACTTGTAGAAATCCCATCTATCTCTGGGATCTAATTAGATGCAAATTTACTGTGCAGGGTCAGGACATGGGTGACTGAACAGCAGAAGAGTTGTAGAGGGAGAGATTTTGTGTGTAGCCTTGCTTAGAAAAATGTATCGCAAAGCCATTCCTCATGTGAAAACGATTAGAAACTGCTTTAAAATGTACCATTAATTTCCAGATTTATAATGCAATAATTATATCTTGAATTTGGGGCATTATCAGTATTTGCTTTCTAAGATACATTGTACAGAAGGTTTGCACTGGTCTGTTGAATTTCTGCAGGACTGGGAAAAGAGAAGATAAAATATTAGAACACTGTTTTTTTTTATCAAATCAATGTATCTTCTTGTTCCATAAAGTTCCAGTATTGATGGCAACTTTGTCTGTTGGAGTAGTAAGAACACAGAGATTCTGATGTAGATGGGAGCTGTGTGGATCACCCTTTTTCCCTTGAAGCATTTGCTACCTTGTGAGTGCCATGAGGGGCCAGGTTGCCTGGGCGGTTGGAGCACCTGCCAGTGACCACTCACCCTGTGGGGAGGCAACTTCCCTGGCTGCCAGCTGGGTGAAGTGGCCCTGGGGCCAGCATGCCCTGCCTCCAAAATCACAACCATGGGGCACTGAATATGCTGCCATGGCCTCTGAGTAATGGGAAGCCATTTCCAAAGTGGAACAGTGCTGTAAAAATTGTAGCTACTTTGCCAGGAACTGCTGGCCGTGTTTGAAAAAACAGGAGTATACCTGAATTTTTAACTATTTTTTTCCTTAATAATGCTGTTTCTTCCAGTGGTGACTGTTTAAGAGGATTGCTTCACTAGGTCAAAGTGCCAATGCCATCTTCAGTACTTTCTCATGGAGATGCACAGTGCAGTTTTTCCTGGCTGGGGTCTGTGTACAGCGTCTTGCTGTAGACAGCCATTTAACAGAGCACAGTTGTTGAGCAGAACACAAGAAAAACCTAGCTGGTGTTCAAAGAGATTTTTAATTTATTTTTTTTTTAATTTTATTCTTGGAAGAATCTGCACTTCCTAATATTTTCATGTTACCTAATTTTAATTGATTTTAGTTGCACTTTATTCAGTGGTTTGTGGTGCAGCACAGTAGATGCTTTCCAGGCCAGCAGTACTTTGTGTACAATTAATGAAGGACCCTTTGGGAATGAATGGAAACCGGGGGAAGAAGTAATCTTCATCATACTTATGTATCACAGGCAAAAAGCTCCTACAGCCATTCTGCAGATGGATGGAGTGGGTGCACAGGCAGTTCCCAGTTCAGCTCAGCCTATGCTGACACTGCTGGCAGATCTCCCCAGCAGCTCACTAGCATCTTTGCTGATGCACTGCAGAGGTAATCACACTCTGCAGCTCTTCATACTTCCCGCTGAAGACCGACCGTTTCACCTCTAAAACAATATATAGCCTCTGTCAGCTCCAGCTTTAGAATGGCCCATTGATCGT
Source organism: Chloroceryle aenea (assembly GCA_013399075.1). Classification (NCBI taxonomy): domain Eukaryota; kingdom Metazoa; phylum Chordata; class Aves; order Coraciiformes; family Cerylidae; genus Chloroceryle; species Chloroceryle aenea. The sequence continues at coordinate 447,971 of VWZY01008299.1, forward strand.
AAACTACCCCTTGAATGTCTTTTCATCATCTTGCAGATACAGAATGAACTCATCAGGTGATACTTTTGTATCTATCTTCAATTACTTTCATTAGCTTGACATTTAGGACAGCTCAGGGAAATAACCTATTCTGGTCTCCAAAGTCACACAAACTTTACCATTTCACTGCATAGATATTTGGTGAAAAAAGGACAGTGTGTCTTTGTGTGTGTATACATAATATATATCTTTCTGTGTGTTTTATATATATTGTAAATACATAGTTTGAAAACAGCATGGTACAAGCTTTGTGGGTTATTTATTTATTGTGGACCTGCTGAAAGGTACCTTTATGGAGGAAATTAATTTAAAAATCAGTTAAAATAGAGTATTGTGTTGAATGACAGAGCAATATTTAGATAACTCTACCAACATGTATTTCTTTTCATATGAGTTCTAGCTCTAAGCTTCACTTAAAAAAAAAAACAAACAAAAAGTCTTCCGTGCCAAAATCTGCATTTCATCAAGGAGAAAAGGGAGTGGGAGGTAATACTGATCTCTGCAGAGATATAAAAACATGGGATATGCTGTACATCATAATACCATGTTGCTTCTTCGTGGGTGTGTGTTATTCCATATGCTTGAAGATGATCACTCCGTGGTGCTGCAGGGAGAGAGTGTGACAGTAAGTGGGTCCTCAAATGTGGGAGACCCACCAGGGCTTAAGATTTCTGGGCTCAGTCATCATGTTTATTTGAGTCATCTTCAGAGTGGGAATTGATCAACAGTGATTTAACTTCATTGACTTTGGGTCCTGTTGAAAACATAATTTCTGCAAATAACAAATTACCAATGTTGGTTCTAAAGAGACATGAAATCCTGACTCTAATAATGGAAGTTTTTTCTCTATTGATTCAGTCAGGTAGAGTTTAGCTAAAGATTATTTGCTTGATGTGGTGGGTTTTGTGGTTTTTTTAGTTGTTCTTAAGGGGAGGGGTGTGTGTGTTTTCTTTACTTGTTTGGGGTTTTGGAGGGAGGATGTTTATTTTTTTTATTCTAAGCTTGATGTTAAGCATATTACCTTTGAAATTATGCACCACAGTATTACATAAAGTGCTGCTGGCTGCATTAGTACCACTTATATCTATCAGCCTGCAGAAGAGCCATGATCAGAAAAATAAATTTAAGATTAATTTTAACAAGTGCAGAGCATTAGTTTTTAAGAAATGAACACCCACGTTCTTTCATGCCCTGTAAGCTCCTGCAGAGCTTGTCTTTACTGACAAAGCATGTGTGTGTGTGTTTGTTGGGGTCATTTTTGTATGTTGCAGAATAATGAAACCTGCTTGAATTATCCTGACAGTTCAGTTATTCCACAAGATGGACCCTACTTTGAGCACTGTTGCAACTATCATACTTTATTAACTAGTTTCTGGTAGAAAAGACGGCTGTTTTTTCTTCACTGTTATTGCACTGTATTAAAATGGAACCCAAAACACCTTTCACTCAAAGCAAAGCACAGAAACCCATCCCTTTAGGATGCGAAGTGAAAGTATCTGAAAAAACATCTATAATCAAAGCCTGTTCTTTATTCTGAAATCTAAAGAGAAAAATAAGGTGATTATTTCTTCTTCTGAAATACATCTAACAGAAGGCATTTAGTAGAGAATAATAGTGTCCATTCCATTTTTTGTTTAACTGACCAGATTTTTTTACTTGATTCAGAACTACAGTAATGAATAAGAAATTTTGATTAAAAAAAATCTTGAACCAGCACAATGGTCCTGCAATGTTTTCTTACCTTGATAGAAGAGATCTGACCTCTGGCTGTGAGCCAGCAGGAACCACCAAGACAGGAGTATTGCACGCGGAACAAGAGAGGGACTTCTGTCATCTTATGCATTGGAGCCCCTGAGTCTGGAAAAAATGAGACTGTCATGTCTTGGAGAATAAGTAAAGGACTGTGTAAGAACAAAGTTTGATCTTCACCTACTCTAGAGAAGTAATTTATAATAAAAGTTACTTTACATTATTTGTAAAACCCATGTTCCACAGAAATAGCAATTATTAGTGGATTTCTGAATTTCCTTGTGACCCGAATATCCGTGTGCTTATTTTTCTATTGAATGCACATTTTCTGCAATTCAAATAATACAACATGAACTGCAACAGAAAGCTGGAAATACTGAAAAATACTATTAGGATAGTTTTGATTCTACATTTTGAATTCCTTGTCATTAAGAATTTTTATCTATCTGTCACTTTCTCAAAGAACATGGATGCATTGCAGTCTCTTCATGTCAATTAAATGAAAGTGGTTGCTTGTTCACTAATTGCGTAAGATCCCTTCATTCTTTTGTTACTCTGTTTAGCTTTGATCATCTCCAGTATTTTCCTCTGGAATCAATGCAAGCAAATAAACTGGAACAGACTTGTTTCTTGGAAAAAAATGGCTATGTTTTATGATACTTGTTCTTTCAAGGCATAGAAAAATATAGTAGTTTGTTACATTTTCTTTAGCAGTTTTGAAATGAAAGTGGAATTTCCAATATTGTATTAGCTGCATAAGAAACAGTTAATTATGTGACCTACTTGCTGTGTCTTGAGCACAAGCCTGCTTAGTGGTCTGTGATAAAAGGCCTTATTAAGCACTGTAATGATTTATGTATGTCTACAGACAGATACAACCTTTAAAAAGGGAAAACATAAAGCCAAACAAAGGCAAACTGTTCAAAACCAAGTCCTATAGGCTCAGAAGTAGAGAAGAAATTAGTAGCACAGATTTAAATCATCAAGGCAAACATACTCTAATGTAGATGCTCATAGGGGTTACCAACAGCTGTGTGATCTGAAAAACGATCAGTCTGCAGTTTTGTAATGTACATGAGTTTGTTGTTCTTGAACTGGTGTTCTAATCCATTTTTTTCCCTGTAATGGGATCTTTCCTACCCATGTCCTTATGATCTCTCCAGTTTCCAACAGTACTCTGCTATCAGTCATATGAAATTGATCTCTTGCCCTCTGTTTAGTGGGGGATTGTATTTGCTTTGGTTTTCTTGATTATTTTGTTTTTATTTTAGTTAAAGGTACATGCTTAGCACTACATAGGGTAACTGCTACTTAGTGTGGCATTTGCTTACATACAGAGATTTGCCATGGTTCTGCATTCCTTTCAAAGCTTCTTCTAGAGTTCCTTTTGGAAAAGCTTCTGCAGAGCAGAACCCTACCCTGTGGTGACTTCTTTGTGACACCAAAATGCTGAAGAATGATCCCGTGGTTCACTCATTCCTTCAAACCTAAACCTCCCTGGCTTTAGGTGATGTTTTAGATCAGAACTGCACTGAGGGAGGTATACAGCTTTTTACAGAGGGTAGATTACAACATTTATGAGTTTGGATCTTTGGGTACAGATCATTAACCTTGAAACGTTAATTGGATTTGCAGCCATGCAAACATGTTCCCCAAGAACTGGAAAACTGAGCTGTGATACCTGTGTTTTTATGTTTGTTCACGTGTCTTTTCTGTTCACGTCTTTTCAAGGGGCAGCATGTGATACAGTGGCCTTTTTTTCCCCTCTATATTTTCTTTGCACAGTGCCCTGTGTAGCCTAGCAGGAAATGTGAAATCTGTAGTTGAGATGGAAATAAAAGATTATTGACATACTGTGCTTTAAATGACATTTTTTCATTTGCTTCTCTTGGACGCGCAGTGTTCCTGTTAGTATCTTTGATCTTCCCAATCCCAAACAACAGTGATACAGTATTCATTCAGTGATACAAATACAGTATTCATCAACTTTGTTCTTCTTCTGTTTTCCTTTGCTAGCTCTGGGAAAAGAGTCTGGGGCAAGGAAATAGGAAAGTCATGTTTCACGTCTCTTTATTCAGACATGGTTATTTAAATTTTTTTTATTATTTTTTGATTTTTTTTTATTATTATTTTTTGATTTTTATTGATTTTTTGATTTCACGATAATGCAGAGGATCTAACCAGGCATAGAAAACTGTACTATTTTTTGTAAGTTAATAGTGATAAACTGTAACGTGATACAGGGGAAGTTTAGGTTACATGTTAGGAAGAAATTCTTTACTGAGAGGGTAATCCGGCATTGGAACGGCCTGCCCAGAGAGGTGGTGGATTCATCATCCCTGGAGGTTTTTAAAAAGAGATTGGACATGGCCCTTAGTGCCATGATATAGTAATTGGAGTTGGATCAGGGGTTGGACTCGATGATCTTGGAGGTCTTTTCCAACCCAATCTATTCTATGATTCTATGATACAAGTGTTATTTGTTTATTCTCTAGTAGAGAAAAGAAATTAAGTAGACTAAGTCAAAAGTTGGCATCTGAATTACTTTGAAATTACGATGGGCTAGTAATTATGATTCGCAAGTAATTATCAGTGAACCTTGAGTAGAAGTATTACCTGGCATTACCAGGAATGTCTGTTAAACTGAGCTCATAGACTCCTAGCCAAGGAGAGCTGCATTCTGATTTTCAGCTTGGCTTGTTCTAGCTCTAGATCTTAGTTCCAGGAAAAAAGAGGCTGCATTAGAAAAGCTCTCTTAGGTCAAAGGAAGTGCTTTCTCTCTTGGGTAGGAAGCATCACTGATGGGAGCTGGGGAACCATGATGCTGTGTTAGTGTGCTAGAGAACTGGGCAATTATGCTCTTACGACTAATTCAGCTGGCTCTGCTTTAAGAATTGGGTCATACCTGGTTGGAGACAGTAGGTGGTTTGTTTCTGCTGGGTTTTGAGCTGGTTTTGAGTTATTTTAAAGAGAACCTCTGAGTCAAATAATTAAGGGGGGGAAAACCTACAACAATAAAACATGAAGTGGATCTTTTCTAATAGAGTTGTTTGCAATATTCAGAGGGAGGGAGAGAGGGATGCAGGCAGGCATGCACATACCTTCACCTCTCTCCCTCCCCATAGGTGTGTGGCTATATAGATAATTCTGTTATACTGATGATAAATGAACTATGGTGTATATCACATGTTAGTCTGAGGCTTCATATTTTCTAGTGCTGAAATCTGCCTGAGGATCTGGCATCCCTTCTGAGTCATGCCAGCATACATACTCAGGTAGAGCCAAGCAAGAAATGGAAGATTTTTGGTCTCTAGGTGTATTTTGAGCAGAAGAATGTTTCTTGTATACTCAGGTACATGCATTGCCTTGTTAGTGGGTGGTTCAGTGTTTCTGGGGTTTACTGACCATTTTTTTTGTTTGCAGTGAGTCTTTAGGAAATCATAGAATTGTAGGAGTTGTTTGTTTTGTTTTGATGAAGCTGTTCTGAAGCATTTTATTTGGGTTATTATGGTAACGGCTTCTTGTAAGACACTCGGACAAAAACTTGCCATGTGCCAGAAGCCAACAGGGTTTCTCACATCTACCAAGCTTTGAAGCATCGTGACAGAATGGAAATAGTGAAGGCAGCCAAGCCCTCCACATGGAGGGGAATATTTGAGTTGGACAACAGAGCATTCCATTCAGCTTTCTGTACTGTCAAGACAGTAGACTGGGAAGGGTGAGAAATACAGTGGATGTCATCACTGGTGAATTTAGAAAATAAAAATAGCCAAGGGGGGTGGGGGGAAACCAACAAAAAGAACATAGTGCCTTCTTTACTATTAAGTACCTGCTGTTAACCTGAACTGGTTATCTTTCACCAGTTCTTGTCCTTCTTAAGATACATTCTGCTCAATGCAAGGACTATATATATCTCTGTGTTTGGAAAGCAGCTAACAAGTTGCAGATTTTGTTGAGATATGAAGAATTATGAGGAAATGGTATCCTTACTATATATATAGTTTTTCTCCAATCTTATTTTATATTATTTATATTATTTATTTTTCTTAATTCCTCCTGTCTTATTCAGAAAATATTTCTCTCTGCTAGTTTTCTGTTATTCAATGTAATACTGAAATACTTGTAAAAAACCTTTCTTCTGGCACAGTAAAAATCTGTATTTTAAAAGCTTGCAAATATAAATATTTAAAACCCCAATGAGCATCACAGCACTTTCAGCAAGATTTGATGTGCCGAAATAGAATCTGCATTCTTGAAATTAGATAACCTTAATAATTGCTAAGCAATGGATACTTTAGTATCTTGTGTAACCCTGAAGTCAAGAGCACCCCTGAGGGGAGACCCCTCCTTTGTTTCCTCTTTCACCTTCTCTTTAATCTTTTTTTTTTTTTTTGTTTTTAATCTGAAAGCCAATGTTTTTGTGAGTTGTGAGTTTCCAGCAGAGCTGGGTCACAAAGTGGCAGCATGTGAGAATTTTCAGAGTCGTTTCCTCATTTGCAGAGGAAAAAAAATAAAATTCACAAAGCAAACCAACCAATAAACAAAACAAACAAACAAAAAAGGCTAAACAAACAAACAAAAAAAAACCCAAAAAACCCACCCCACCAAAAATCCACAAAAATCTGGAGGCGTGAGAGGCTTTAATATTTCACCCACATTCACAAAAGAGTTTAACATCATTTGCAGAGTGCATTTGCTGTCTAATGCCTTAGACGAGGTACATCACCAGTGACTCCTGGAGTAGGTGCCAGAGGTACAAGAGGCAGGCTCTTAGGCTGGGTTTTCTGTTTGGCAAAGTAGTCTGGGCAAGTACCTAACAGGGAACTGGATTGACTGAAAGAATTGCAAGTCAGTTCACCAGAGCAACGTAGCATTTCAGAAGAAATGAATGAATAAAACTGAAGGAAGCAGGATACTAAGCACTGAGTACTAATTGACATCAATACTTGATCCCTCTTGGCAGAGGGATGCTCCTGGTGAAGGATGTTGTATACAATGGCAGATTTACAGTTATTAATTGTAAATTGTCTCACTTTTACTTTTGGAACTTGTGCCTGCCCAATCTTGCACCTGTGTTGGGAGCATCATGACTATCAAGGTTTTGAGTATGAGAACTGAGTGCACTTTCACATTAGTGCTGGTGTACTGTCTAATCACTGATCCCAGCAAAGAGTCGCAGGGTAACCAAGCTCAAGAGATGAGGCGAGATTTGATTTGACAGTGCTTAGTAGCAGTGTCTGTTGCCTTATTAAATACCTAGAAGAGAGGAGAAATTTGGTGTGGAGTCATTCAGGAGATACTATTGATGAACCTCTAGGGAACTATCATAAATGCTTGGTGTGCCTGCTAAGGAGGTACACCAGCAAGTCTGGTGTGCCTCGTTCTCCAATAGTGCATTGCAATTTGAGAACGAGATACTCATAATGTTCTTTGTAGGAAATCCTGGTCACAGACAAAAGCTCCCATTGACTTAGTGTGAGGCCTGTATTTCACCCGCTGTGAAACCTGAGAGCAAATGTATGGTGTTTTTTCATAAGTAAGTTTTTTTAATTCTCTACTCTAGTAAATGTAGGGTGGATATGATACCATTTAGTTTCTCCCATTTTGTTTTGTTTGCAAAAAGCACCAGATGTGCAAAGCAATGTCTCCTTGGCTTGTTCTGCCTACTGGGTATTCTCGTTGGCTAAACACCCGTCTGCTAAAAAACTGTATAATTAGATTGATTTTAAAGGTCACTTTTAATTCCTTCTAGAAAAATCCTGCTTTACTCTTATGATAGCTTATCTGTTGCTTAGTGATTTGAATTTGTTGTTGTTTGCTATTTTAGTTAAACTTATTGTAGAAATGATTACCGTGTTTGAGGAGAAAAGAGGAGGAAAATAAGAAAAAAGAATTTTCTGTTTAAAAGCCAAGCAGTGGGATATTCCATGAGTGTGACTCTGACAACAGACATAATCCAATATTATTATTTCTTCTCAATTAGAGCTCTAGACACTAGCTAAAATTTCAATTCTACTTTAGCTATACTTGTGCTTTTTCCTTTATTTCTCTATGTATGTTTGTGTCCTGCTGTTTGTACAGCTCCCTCATTTCCTCTGTTATATTAACAGAAGTATTTTGTTGTAAAACATTGCTATTACCTCCACAAATACCTTTCTTGTGAAGTCATCTGTTCTTCTTTGTTCCTTCAAATGTTTTTACTTTGTAATTCTTAAATGATAATGAAGTTTACCTATATTAAGCATAAGCTTATCTATAAGGTCTTAATTTTTGTTCCTGTCCTAGCTGAGAATCTCTAACTTGACTAGTTTGTTTCATGCTAGTATTTCTGTAGCTAGATACAGCAGGACGTCCTGTGCTCTGATACATGCTCTGCTTTTTTTCTGGTTTCTTTTCAGTGCTTTGCTGTGAGATCTCTGGGATGGGTAGAAATGGCAGAAGAAGATCTTGCTCCTGGAAAAAGCAGTGTTGCTGTGAACAATTGCATCAGACAACTCTCCTACTGTAAAAATGACATCAGAGATACCGTTGGCATTTGGGGAGAGGTAAGAACAGGGTTAACTTCTCCTCCTCTTGGAACGTCTCTCTCATGTCATAAAACATCTTGAAAGAAAAGTCTGTAGGCAAATACATCCATGTTTTGTGTTTGGGATTTCCCTCTCCTAGCTGGCAATACCAAAAGGTATAAAGGGGTTCACGGAAAGTCTTGGTGGGTTTGTTTCAAAATTTTCAGAACAGCAGGTGCCACAAAGACCTCATCTCCACGTTTACACCTGTGCTAGCACAGGCCTATGCAACAGTGCTGGGACGAACAGTGGAAGTTTTTTTCCTGACCAGAGGATTGAGAGCAGTGAATTGAAACAGCATTTTCACATGTTTCACAGTGACAAAAGGGCTTCGGAGAAACTAGGCTAGTGTGATCCATGCTTCTAAAATGTATGAGAAGATTGAGACTGATGGACAGATGGCTTATTCTAAGATAATTATTTTATCAGTGTTTCAGAAGGAAATTAATTTTATGTCATCAATCTGTCTGTTGGTTCTTCTCCAGTAACACTTGAATCTGTTCACTAGTGTCATCCAATTTTGAAGGATGCCAGATTCCCACACACTGAAGCTCTCTGCTTTCTTGGTTTGATGAAGGGTCAGTACACCTTCATCAGCTGAACCATGCAAGCTCCGAGCTTCTTTCTGAATTGGCAGCAAAGCCAGGATAACATTGTGGGAGCATGGGGAGAAGTATAAAGAAAGTTAGAGGTACTGTGGTGTGGACAAGAGGTGTGCTGGGGACAGATGGAGTGGAAGGTATAGAGGGATGAGTGAAACAACAAGAAAGGAAAAGCTGGAGTTATAGAGGTTGGACATACAGAGGATATAGGAGACAAACTCAAAGAAAAATGTCTTTGTTATTTGATTGATAATGGAGTAATGTATACTTCAGCCAAATCATATTCTCTACCTCTCTCCTGACCTGTTTTTCAGGACAGTTACACTATGTGGATTTTGCTGCACAAGATCCGAATGCAAAGCTGACAAAAGAGCGAATGTTGTTAACTTCACTGATATTTGTGTGATCTAAGAGAAACTGGACTGCTAAACAAGGGAGGAATTAAAAGAGAGACTTGTCTGTTTTAGTAAAAATTTTAGGAAGAATATCCTTCAGTATTCCAAATTATTGTTACCATTTAAAGCTTGTGTCCAGTGTCCTGGCTATGACCACAGCAATGCAGGTAGAAAGTGCTTGTTTAAAAATAGAGATGCTTCAAGGGACACAGTTAGTGCCCTGTCTATTTAAAGTCATTTCAGACAAGGGTTTTTATTTATGCAAGAAGTTGATACTGTACATATAAATGGACAAGAGAACATTGGCCTCCCTTCTTCTTACTTCTGGGAACAGTTTTTAGTTAGTTAATATAGCTAGACAAGGAATTAGGGATGTGTCAGTCGTGGACTTTGAGCTTACTGCTGACCCCCTGGGAGGGAAAGAACCCCCCTCTCTTTACATGTGTGTAATCCCATACTTTTTTCATATGGCAGAACTTTGATCAACTTGAAATGCATCATTTGCTTTGAAATCGTGTGCTTTATTTTGGTTTAAGAGTTAATGTTCACATTTTTCCGTATTTTGTGGAATCACTGGATTGTTTTAGTTGGAAGAGACCTTTAAGATCAAGTCCAACCATTAATTCAGCACTTCCAGGTCACCACTAAACCATGCTCCTCAGCACCATGTCTGTACATCTTTTAAATACACCTGGGTGGCCTGTTACAATTCTTAGCAACCATTCCTGTGAACAGATTTCTCCTATGTCCAATCTAAACCTCCTGAGGTGCAACCTGAGGTTATTTCATCTTGTCCTGTTGCTAAGATCCTTCTCTCTGACAGTGACAGTCTTCTTTGCTGGAAACCCTTTCAGGTTTTTGAGACAAACTGAAAGTGAAAAGTTTTGGTCCTCTTGAATGGAAGTTTTAATTAAGAATGCTATTCATAAAAAAACAAACAAACAAAAAAAAGTCAGCCTTACAAAACAATATAGAAATATAGGTGGCTCCTGAAGTAAATTGTCTACTTGATTTTAAAAGAAATCATTACAACCACTTACAACCACATTTTTCTGCTGGCAGTGTAATGTTTCAGGAGTGATTGGAAGAGGCACGTTTTAGAGAGGAATCTGAAAAAAAAGTGTGCATATCACTGACGTATCACATGGAGCACATACAGCAGAAATCTATTCTGAAGCTAGAACTGATGACTGCAGATAGAGGTTTGGAGATTGCCTAAAGATTTATTTTAGCTAGAATGTAATGAAAATGAAATTGGGACTAGGATCGTTCCCAAGTTTTAATGATATAAAAAAAAAAAAAGGCAAAACACAACCCCCCATACACTCTGGGTAAAACCTTGACCTTGGAGAAGTTTTGTTACTGGCTTTAACGTAAAATTTCATCCTGCCTACTCCCCTCCAAAATAAATTCCCTGTAAATTTCTAACTTCCATGGTTCTGTAAAATCTAAGAAGATGACCACGACTCATCTGTTTGTGTTGCTATTCTGCCATTCTATACCTTGCATTATATTCTTGCATATTACAAAATTACTTACATGACAAAGATGTTGCCCTTGGCCTGTATACCACAGTATATAACACTTCCTTGAAAGACTGGGACTGATTCTTTCTTTCCCTTCGTTCACTTTTCCTTCATGGCTTTTGCTGTGAGGGCTTTCTTCATCTTGGACTATCAGGTCTCTGCCACTCTTCAGCAGTCTGAGACGCTGAGGCCTATGTTCAAGCTCTCAGTCTGTAAATAATTTCTTCTTGCCCTATGCAGTGTTTGCGTCTCTAAAATAGCTTTTGTATAATGAGGCAAGAAAAATTAACAAAATAAATTGCTCCTGGCTGCAACCAAGCTATCCCTTGAGTATTGCAAGGATAATTTCCTTTGACTTATGTTGCTTATCTGCCCATTCTCCAATCCTTTCCAGCTAATTTGGATTCAGTTTTATTACCTTAATGATGAACACATTTTACCTTTTTGTAATAATTTTCTTCTGGAAAAATATATAACTAGAAAAAATATATAACTAGAAAATGGGTCCAAAAATCAATCTTTGTGATACTTGGTAACATTCTTCACACAATCTACTTACTGTTTCTGACCTCCAAGCAGATTTCTCACCCTTTTTCTTTGTGATTACTCACTCTGGTTTCCTACATAGTCCTGGTCTGCCTAGTGTCATCCTGGCTTTGGTGTTCTATTTTCCATATTTCTTTTCCTTTATGCCACAAGCAGCTCAGTGCTGCTGATTTGTCCTGTTTACATGCATGGCTATCACATCTACATCTGCTTCTCTAGGAGTAGCCTATAATATCCAGCCTCATATCTTAGCTACAGTTGTGCTTTTCCATCAGACAAAATGTTTAGTTGGCATGACATATACCAACCTGCATCCCTGTCCTTTCTCACACCACTCTTGGTGCTCACACTGCCAGCTCTGTCACAGCTCCCCTTTGAATCCCTCTTAGGAGATTTGGGGTGGGGAGAGGGGATTGGCAGTGCCTGCCCCTTGTTGCCCAGCCTGCAAACTGAGGAAGCAGGCTCTCCCAGGGTGATGTGCATGTATGTCTTACACAGACACAAAATTAGGTGTCATTAAGACTTCAGCCTCTGTAACCAAGTGTGATGAGTGTTTCTGTGTCACTGAGGTGAAGAAAAAGGTCATTTTTGAAAGAGTTGTCAGTAGGAAGTCAGACCCTTTCCATTCTTTCTGTTTATTTATAGATTTTGGCACAATAGAGAGGAAATAAATTACTCTATATTTAGATGATAGGTCCAACCTTCTTATTATCGGCAGGAGCTTGTCTTATTTCTTGGCATTAGGTCCACCATCATTTCCATGGGATCCTATGGTCTGCAGAGTTAGGTCTACAGACTCTGAGAAGAGGGCTACTAGGTGTGATGGAAGAGGCAGCAGACCTTGTGCAAGTGATAACCGTAGGAGGAAGATTGGCATTTGTGAATTAGCCTCAAAAGGAAAATTACCGCTAAATTTGTTTCCTCTGGGGGAAAAGGCATCCTCCTTGTTCTTACATGCTAGAAGAATTAGGGAGAAATCCTGGCTCCAGGATTCTGTAGTCACTGGCAGAATTCACATTCATGTGTTAATGTTAGGTTTTCCACTTTAATTAATCTTCCTTCAAAGAGTATCTTATCATTTGATACGTACAAATTGCTGTCTGTTCCCATGACCCCATTGGTCATATGGAAACAAAGCACATTGTTTGAAGGGAGGAACTTTGCTTTAAGATTACAGGTTTTGATGTGAGCCTTTACTATTAAAACAGTTATTGACTGGAAGAATTTACTTGAGAAAGGATAAACACATAATTTGTTGACTAACTCTAACCTGGGGTTGAATGATTCAAACAATTGCATTTAAAAGACATCAAAGCTTTTTGTGGTTGAGATTGTTTAAAAAGTAGTAGTACCAGGATACTATCTTCGATCTTTTTCACACACCAGAAGTAAATGAACTTGGTTTCTATTGCTCTTGGAATAAACTGAAATTTTGAGTAAATTTAGAGGCTGCGGGTCTAAACAGCTTAGGTGTAACACGCTAATCCCAGTCAGTTTGAGAGGGGGATGTACTGTGTAACTGTACTTTGTTTGGAGTTGCAGGGCAAGGACATGTACCTTATATTGGAAAATGACATGCTGAACTTGATTGACCCCATGGACCGCACAATTCTTCACGCTCAGCCCATTGTGAGCATCAGAGTCTGGGGCGTGGGTCGTGACAATGGCCGGTGAGTCTTCGCTCTCCTTAGCCCTCTTGACTTGGTGCTATTTCTGTCTGCTGATACAGAGTGCACGTATACTTGGAGCAAGTTAGATATGAAACCTATTAATTTTATTGAGTAATTATGTCCCGGGGGCTATGAGATGATGGGTGAATTCTTTTTCTTGCTGCTGTCACTTTTTAAAATCTCTGCTTCTTGTAGTTTATCATTTATATGCTGTTTTGCTAAACCTGCCTTGAGCAAGATTAATTCAGCCAGGTGCATAAAACTGCACACACAACATTATTTTATTTCAGATGTGTGTAATACTTTTTTTTATATAAAACCATGTTTTCAAATATGTCCTGTAGTATGTTTCTCCTGGCTATGTGAGAGCACATCTTCCTGCTGGTCCAAGTTAAATGCGCTACTTGCACTCTGACAATATGCATGTGTTTTCCACTTCCCTGAGATACTTGATGGAGAAAAAAGTTGGACTGAGGAAAGAGTAATGGTTTCACGCCATTGCATAAAAGGCCTTGATGCAAGAAAATTCTTAAGGGTGCTGCAGAAAGCTGAGGTTTGTTCCTGCAACCTGCCTGCTCTTGAGTAGTTCTTCCTTGCCACAGGGAGCAACCACAAGTGCATGCTAAAGGCCTTCCAGGACTTCCTGGACCTGGTCTTTCCTTAGATTTCCTTCCTGACTGGTCATCTTCTGGTAGCAGCCTTTGTCATATAACATCGCTAGGGAAACAAGGTTGTGAAGCGGACTTATTTAGTGTGGAGCAGTGATCTGTTTCTCTGTCCTTTTGAGTATTTTGATGTATCAAAACCATGGCCATTCACACTGAGTAATTCCAGGGTCTTTGGACAACACCCATCCAGACACATGGGTAGTAAGGATTGAATAATGCTAATTAGCTGCTGTGTTTTGTGTCCATGTTTTATTATTGAGATATTTGCAGTAGTAGGGATTGGTATTTTTGTCTCTGACTTTTGATTGGAAATGTAATTTTGGACCTGAAAAATCTTTCCCAATAAGAGAGTTTCTGAAACTTTAATTCCTTCCAAAGTTTCTGGTTATCTTCAGCTAAATTTACAAAAGGAAAGATGACCCAATTCCATCTTGCTAAATTTTTTGGTTCTGTAAATGACTGGTTGTTGGGGTTTGTTTTTTTTTACTGTTTTTTTCACTTCCATTGGTGCAGACTTTTAAGAAATCCAGAAGGGGCAAATCCAGTTTGAAATGGTGGGAAGTAAAAAGGTTTTAACCTCTTATGAATAAACCATTAGAGTGCTTTGTTTGCCTCAGAAAATGAGTGCATTGCACATTTCCCTTCAAGTCAGATTTTGTAGTATCTTGCTTTGGTCAGGAAATAAATAGAGCATTGTAAGGGTGCCTAAATGTGATGCAGCTTTACAGACTAAAGAAAGCCAGCTTTGCTTTTTGTTATTCTTTCTGAAGCATTTGCCATTCTTTTTTGAAATGTTTAAATTCTTTGGAAAATAAAATCATTCTATTATGTTGCCTATAAAATAACAAGTCGCATCTCTCCAGGCTGGGAACCTGCTTCTTCTAAAGACATAACAGGTCATAGAAATGTCGATGTTGAAAGGGCACATATAAGAGAAACGTACCTTTTGTAATTGTCTGGCACCAGACAATTGTAAGCTTCTGATGAAATGTGTCTGGGGGTGGGAGGCAAGGGCAAACTCTCCTAGAGGAATATATGCCCAGTTAGTAGTCGGACAAGACTTGGTGGGAAAGGTTGTGCGTGCACAGGTTGTTCTGTCTGCGCTGACCTATGGACTTGCCATGGTGTCCCACAGCATTTACCGAAAGCTATGTACAAGGCATAAGAAATAGTATCTCTCATCCCATTCCTGCTATATTTGGGGACCAGAGATGAACTTCAGTTCTCTTGAGACTTCTGCAGAAACTCATGCATGTCTCTATTAAAAAAAAAAAAAAGAAAATTAGTTATGGAGTACGTGGGAGAAGTACAGGTCGAAGAAAAATAGGTACAATCTTTTTAGCAGGGCCAGGAATAATGGTTTTAAACTAATAGAGGGCGGATTTAGGCTAGATATATAAGGAAGTAATAAGGTCAGGTTGATGGGGCTGTGAGCTACCCAGTCTAGTGAAAGATGTCTCTGCTCAGTGCTGGGGGTTGGACTAGATGACCTTTAAAGTTCCCTTCCAACCCAAACCATTCTATGATTCAAAGTTGTTTTGTTGGTTTGGTTTGTTGTTTGTTTTGGTTTGAAAAAGAAAAAAATCACAACCAAAAAAAAAGTCAAAACAAAACCTGCATTCTCCATCTTGGTCATAAAAAGTTGTGTCTTTCTTTACTGTTTTCCTGAAAAGAGATTTTATTTGTAACAGTGACAATACAAAGAACCTGCTGAGCAAATTAATCTTTTCTCATATTTCTACCATCAGGAGAAGGAATTGGCCTTTCTGTGTTGAATTGATTGGTTTCTGTAAATAACAGCAAGAAATAGGTTATTGGAGGTTTCATATATAAACATACAGTCGAAACCAACCTTAATATTTAATTTGCTGGCACAGTAATGTTCTTAGCCACTTCCATTGGAATCTGTTTTTTTAAGCATAAGAAGTTTGATTTCAGAGCTTTATTTTTAGCCCTTGATAAGAATTTTCATAGATCCTTCTATAGAAATTTTGCATCCAGTATGACTTTCAGGACTGGAGCACAGTCTTTTTGAAATTTAATTTGTTTAAAACTTTATTGACCTATTAAAAAAAAAAATTGTAGGAAAACCAGTGTAGCCATTAACTGTTATTAAACTCAGACTAAATGTGATGTTAAGTAGCAGAAGATCCAAAGACAAGCAGAAAAATAACTTAGGACTGAGTAATCAGTTGTGCAAAATGTTTTGGGTGTTCAGAGGTTCATACTTTGAAGGGTAACACTAACACCCAAGGAGAAAGTATTTGGTGACAGGAGAAGCTAAGCTAGGAAAAACTTACTGCTGAGCTGGAAATTATATTGCATCTCTTCATGTATATGCAGTCCCTGGACTCATCCTGGTGCAATTACCTGGGTGTCTTGAGGTGAGAAACACCAGAGCCATTCTTTGACTGCAAAAGCAACTTTCCCCAATTATGAGTTTGCCATTGTCAGAGAATAGTGAGGGGATCGCATTGCTGCTTTGATGGATTAATTGTCCAGGAAGTTGACGAAATCCCAGTTTCTGGGATGAAGCTCTTCCAGAAGTTGGTGCACATGAATAATTAAAATTCATGTGCAGATATAGCTAGTTAAAAGCTACATCTTCTGGTCCACAAGGCTGTATAATAAAATATATTGAACTGTTTGTGAAAGGCAGTGTTTCAATTTTAACATCTTGTAGGAATATAAATTTTCCTTTACTTTAAGCTATTTGAAACACCACAATGACCTGAAAGCCCTCCTTCTAACTATGTTTCAAATGTAATAATTTGTTTGGGTAAATTTTGCTTTGGAAGATGAAGAGGTTTTCTAATGACACCTGACCGGATGATTTTTCTAAGCTATGCCATAATGAAAGATTGATGAAATACAGAGACTTGCTGATGGAAGTTTAATCTGAGGATGTGTCTGCTAACTAACCTCGGGCAGAAACGCCTTCCGGGAGGCTGTAATCACGCTCTCCATAAGTTACACTATTATTCTGACCTCTGGTTCCATGATAAGCAAAAGCTTCATCATTTTGTTGACTGACACAGGCTGTGTGGTGATTTTGTGTTTTGAAAGGTAACATCCCTTGTTTTCAATTATTCGGTAAAATACATTTAACCTTACGAAAGGCTGGAGTGCCTTCGTAAAATTGTTAACAGAAGGAGGTTAATTGTTAACAAAATGATGGTTATGCATGTTATGTATCAGTATGTATATGTGTAGGCTCTGAGCTCCTATATCTGATACGTATATGGGCATTAAACAAATGTACTGCATCTGTCCAACCTTTTGATAGATTTAGTTTGTTAGGTGAGAAGTAAAAGACACTGTACTCTGTATAGTCTCCTGCTGTACTGAAAACAGAGACATGATAATTCATTTAGTATTACTTGTAAATAAGAAAAGTCCTTGCACTTGCTTAAATAGTATGATTTCAGGATCAGTAAGGTCATCGTCACATGGAGGATTTGTAGTATCACAGGTGTATCAGTGAATAATTGTCAGTGCTTGTTAACAAGCAACCCATGACATGTTTGAGGTTTTTTATGGGCTTTAAAAGCATGTTGGAAAATATTAGCCTAGTGGAGCTATAAAAGGGTTGTTCTCACTTGTGAGCTGCAGGACTGTACATTAATCATTCCTTGGCTAGGGTCTTGTCTCACCTTCTCAACCGCTGGTTCGTGACCTTTGCCTTCTGAGCAGCTCACTAACAAGGAAGAGGAGAAAAGGTAATGGCTCATCAATTCTGTAAAAGAGTTTCCGTTAGCATGTTTCCCTGAATCCTCCTTTATCTTCATTCCTCTTCCACCAGTCCAAAGCCCGCCTCAACTTTTAAAAACTCTGTGGGACTTTTAACTGCCTGAAAGATCACAGTATCTTTCTCTGCTGGTGTCTCCATACAACAGCAGTATAGTTGAGCTGAGAAATTCAGTGGTTACCTGTCCAGGAGGTCTGTGTATGGGTTCAGGAGATAGCTTTGATGGGATTAAATATGGAACTGGTTACTGGATGGTGTGGGCACCTGGCGTATTAGACAAAACGTGCCTTTGTTCATCCACTGGCTTTGTCACCACATAGTACAGGTTTGTTCTCTCTGTGTAGTTCATGTGTTTCCCCAGCAGGCTGAGGAGGGAGCCTGGTTGCTCTTGGTTCTTAAGCAATAGAGAGGCAGGTTCTCTGATACATGGGTTTTTTAACCATAAGCTCTCGGACTAGACAGCATGAATGCATTGCGCAGCTTCCTCTGCACTGATAATGCCCATTTTCTCTGGAGGTAGTGGTAGGTATCTCCTTCATCTGCTTCATCCTAGACATCACGGAATAAAATAAGGTTGGGAAACAAAAAGGGCAGAGAGGAGAACTGGATTGAAGAAAGTGGGACAATACACACAACAAAGATGAGGCTCAAGCTGTGTCAAAAAGGGAAGGCAGACAGCTAAATGGATAGACACCCAAAGTCAGATGGGCATAATCCTGTAAGGCTGGAAGAACAGAAAGTGTTAAAAACAAAACAGAAATTACCCGAGCTCTGTTACCTCAGGAGCTGGTAGGGCAAGAGGTAACAAAACTGTTGGGGTGATGTGAGTGAGAAAATGGGACAATGTGTGGAAAATAAGGAGGAAATGGTGTAAAGTGATGGCTCAGATTCCTCAGAAGACGAGGAATTAAAAATACTATCCTGTCTTGCTGTTTCAGCAGCTAAATAAAAATAAAAATGGTCTGGTTTAAGAGGTGTTCAGTGTCTGCAATGTCCACTGACTTCAGTAGGATCTCTTTATATTTAGTGTCTTTGAAAATCAAATGTCTAAATACAGATTTAGGATTCTTTGTCTAGACACCTGGATTGGAAGTTTTCACTTGAGCAACTGGCTAAGTATTAATGTGCTACTGGTTAAATGTTTTTCTTTCAGTTTTGAGTGCCTGTCAAGCTTGAGAGGGATAGGGACATGTCTGAGTGAGAACTGGTTTGTTAGAGGACAGAAAAGGAGCTTGTGGGGAGGGTGGCAGCTGTGCTGCAGTTAGTGTCTGTCTCATGGAGTTATGATCTGTATTTCCCAACTGAGACTGTGTACTTAGATATCACCTGGCCTGAGCTCCACTCTGTGTCTATCATACAAACATGAAATATTAGGAGTGTTGCCTGACTTTAGTTAGACAGTTAAAAGCTAAGAGAAGTATGGACAATAAATATAAGTTTAGTGTGTTTGGAATATTCTGTTGTATCTGTAATTTATCTTTCCTCTATTCAGAAAATATTTAGTGTACAAGCAACATAATATCAGGCTTCGGTGATACAGTGGGTCTTACAGCTGTATCATGTAGGGAGGTGTTTAAGGTCTTTTTGGATTGCCTTCCCTTTGAAGAGATGATTGAATGTGCACTGAGATTGAGTCTTTCTTCAATTCTCTGAGGGAACCTTGTCAAGCTGTAAAAGGTAATGAATAATAAACTCTCTTCTCCATTAAAGAGACATGGTCCAAAAAAACCACCAGAAAATAAAATTAATTAAAACTGAGATGATGTTTACACCTGTTCTTCTGAAAAAATAACACCCTTCAAAGAATGTGTAATTCTAGCTGAACTCCTCAAGCTCAGACACCATTAATCAATACTGCCTATTTGCCTCTGTCCCTGTAACCTTGGAATAAGGACAAAAGATGCTGTGAGGAATCACATAAATAGGGCATAGGTGAGGGATTACCCTGGAGGAGGAGGATTTTACTGGCTTTTCTGACCCATATTCTTAGCTGGGGTTTTTTTTAGACTAATCTTTTGCTTTCTCCTTTTCCCTAAGCCAGCTGCATCTCAATACCCCTTTCTGTGTGTTTTGGTAGCATTTTCCCTTCTTAACCAGAAGCAGTTTGGGTGATTATTTTTACAAAACTTCCCATTTATATCCATAAGAGGTGACATTACTGTTTGCAAGTGCAGTGTGTTCTAGGAGGAGGTAATGAAACAACACAGCTGTGAAAGGGGAAATCCAGTCAAGCTTACAGAATTCATGTGTTTTCAAGCAAATTCAGTTAAGCGGGTGCAGAAAACTGTGTGTCTGCATTCTTGCTTTGATTAATGAAACTGGTTTATTTGAATTTTGGGATTTAACACAGAAGACACAGTAGACTGAAGATGCACTGAAATAGGCCCATATTGGCTTGAAAGAGTTTTGCACCAATGAATGGTTTTGTATCAGCAGTGGATTAGGCTGTGTTAGGGGCAACATCCTTCTATCCTTTCTGCCTAATGTCACTAATGAGACATGTGACAGTGAGGGATTTTTATGTATTACAGATGAGGCTTCTGAGCAGATCATATGATTATGAACGATGGATTTACCCTTTGATAGTAGTTGAGAGAAACTGATATGCTTAGGGAGAATTTGACCATAGAGCTATAGCTATTTGGTAACCTTTGAAGATCTGAAATACAGGAAGAACAGCTGAGAAGCACAGGAGCAGTAAACTGAGTATACAAGTGCGGTCTCCCAGAGCAAGAGAATTGAGACAAACACAGAAAAGGAGAAATGTAGGAATTTCTGTGGGAGATGTGGACAGGAGCAGAGAAGCCCATGAAAAAACCTCAGGATAGTGCTGAGGCATTTGCTTGTAAAGAAGTGGGTAAAACCGTAAGAGGCTTCCCTTCTTAATAGGAAAAAAAACTAGACAGACATGAAAAATGTGTCACTTGTTCTGCTAGTGGCTTAAGTATGGCAATGAAAGCTTAGTCTCCTTAAACAAAACCCTATTTTAAATATTTTATTGAAGAATGTCTTTACTATTCTGTATTTGTTTTCAGGGAAAAAAATGGGAAACATTTCATGTAAACTGGGAATTGTATCTCGTGTTTCTTCTGGAAGGCAGGTTTTTTAAATCATTCAACTGTAAGGCTTTCAGTTAAGACAACTGATATCTCTAAACTTGGACTACAAATAACTACTGCTATGTAGTAGGTTGTCCCAATTAGTAAAACAGATGGCATATGGACTGAGTCCATGACTTAAAATCTTTCTACAGATTTGTGCTAGAAAATCTCCCCATATTCCCTGATTTCAGCTATTCTACTCAAACACTTCAGGATACAATTAGGGTAATTGGTGAACCTAAGTGGCTATGGCACACATCCCTCAAGAATAGCATGAGCCACCTGCAAAAGTGTTTGCAGCTCAGGAGAGCTACTCACTGCCAGTTTGGGATGGAAATCTGATGTATTCTTCTGTTATTCTTTTCACTATATGTTAGTCAAGCAGATGCTATGTCCAGGATGGATTCCTATATTTAACTGCTACTTTAATTCCATGGCAAAACAGTGATGCAGAAAGCAACTTCTCCCCAGCTCCGTAGCTGTGCATAGAAAGCATCTCATTCCTGGGCACTCCACAACCCTCCTTGTTTTCAACACCCAGTTAGAAGCTTTGGTCTTCAGTGATGATCAAAGGTGGCTAAAACTCACCTTATTTACTTTGCCTGGAAAAAAAAAAAAAAAGCAGCTTTCTTTCACCCCCTTCATCTTCAGCAGCACTGAAGTTAGATTCTCAGATGATCGGTCAACAGCAGGGGTTGGGTATGGAGGGACTTACTTATGGAGTAAATTTTCACAAGAGAATTAGGCTCTTGGATATTTATGAAGGCTGTCATATAATAATTCACTAACATTTTTCTTTAAATAAACTTTACTGTATTCTTTCATTCTTATCTCAAGACTTTGTCTAGTGTAAGGTCTCTGTAGCAGATGAGAGAACACCAAATTAGTCCAGTAGTGATTTCACTTTTCTAGTCCAGTGTATATTGAGGCTATTAGTTACTAATAGGGTAGGCACATAAAAAACCTTCTGAGGAGAAAAGCCACATAAAGCATAGACCACTGACGAGCAGTGTTTTAAGAAAAGTTGTGAAAAGAATACTTAAAAGAACCATGCTGGCTGGAATGTTTGATACAGCTCTTTTTTACTTTGATCATCGTATGTTTGTATGAGCAGTAACAGATTTTTCTGTCTTGTGGTGGCTCTCTTGAAAAGGTCAACATAAGACATGTATTTGCTACACTTAATGCTTTCTATTGTAGGCAAAAATTTGACTTCCTAAAAATTGTTACTATACTGGGCAAATAATTTCTGAAGAAGTAGTTCAGAGGAGAAAATTTATTGTGCAGAGGAAAGAGTTCATTCAATTATATCTCTGTTACACTACTTAATGAAATATGGGACATTCAAAACTTTGTAACACAGCAAATTAAAAAGGAAATTATAGCCAGAAAATGACCTGTCTGTAGTCTTCTTTCTGCCCAAGCAGTTTATGCCTGTAGCATACGTGGGGGGGTTACAGAGAAGCAGGATGTTTGTGTATGTGCCTTTACTGTGTAAAAATTTATATGCACCTACATAAGCACACTTTTCATGTTTGCAGCAGT
The DNA here is from genome assembly GCA_013399075.1 of Chloroceryle aenea. NCBI lineage: Eukaryota > Metazoa > Chordata > Aves > Coraciiformes > Cerylidae > Chloroceryle > Chloroceryle aenea. The sequence goes on from VWZY01008299.1 coordinate 470,126, forward strand.
CTTATATATCTAATAGCAAGGGACACTGTGACATACCTGTGTATTTGTAGACCACTGAAGGTCTCCTGGAATTTGATATATGCTATAGTAAAATAAGATCCAAATTCTGTCCTTTGTCTAAGTACAGCCACAAACTTGACTGAACTGCACTAATATAATAATTTAGAATGTGCCTCTAAAATGCAAGAGAATGCTCTTGTTATCAACTTACCACTTCAATTATTTAAATGTCACATCTGCCTCGGGATGCTTTTCCACATTTGCTACTAGCTGATGGCAATTCAAATATTTATACGCGACACATCTCTGTGTAAATCATAGGATATACTCTCTTAGCCATTACGTGTATTTAGAAAGCATTTTTATTTCAGGCTTTTAATTCTGAGAATGGTGTGTTGGCTTCTTTCCTAACATTGACTCCACTAGGGAAAAGGGCCTTTGTTTGTCAGTGGGATTCAACCCAATTTGTCCTCTGGCAAGGGAGGTAGATCACCTACTAAAATCTCTTTGATATGTGCGTACTGATTAGGAGAAACTTAAACATTGTTTGAGCAAATTTTTTTCAACAGATAATTCAAGTATCTTAAACATTTAGGTTTCTCTTACTGACTGACTTGCTTTTGTATTTAGAAACTGTGTTACATGAAAATGTTTTTGAGAATTAAATAGTACATAATGATACTGAAAAATCTGTGTGCATTATATCTCCTCTGACAATGGTCTGCTTCACATAAATTATATTCATCTTAATGGCATAAAAATAATTTCAGTACATAATTTGAATGATTCGCCATCCCTGGATGTGTTTAAGAATGTCTTAGATGTAGTGTTGGGGGATATGGTCTACAGGTGAACTTGTAGAGTAGGGTGAAAGGTTGGGCACGATGATCCCATGGGTCTTTTCCAACCTAGATGATTCTATGATTAAACATAGAACTCAGTTGTCTCTGAAATTTCTATCATTGTCCTGCTTGAAGTTCCCTTCTCCCCACCTGCATTAATTTCAAAGCTGGCTAGATATACCCTTGTGTGCCCTCTCAGTCTGACCAAGTTGCCCTTGTAATTCATGGGAAGTTTCTTACTAATTTCAGCATGAGTCCATAACTTACAGATGCAGACCTGGAAAACATGGGTACTGTTCAGCAAAATCAATGTAATAACTCTGGGAGGAGCGGGATGGTCTAATAGTTTCCTTAGGAGGGCTAGGGTTCTTCTTGCAGAAGAACAAAATAGCAGGTGGAAATGGAAAGAGCCTACTATGAATCTTAGAAGAGTATGGAAGAGTTTGAGGTCTGGAAGGTCAGGCAAGGTGGCTGGCTTCAGCATTTGACCTGGCATTCTTATGTTTAACATCAATAAAGTAAGCTATTTTTTTCACTTGAGATGAGAACCTGTGAAAGTGAGTTTGCCTTTGTGCTGCGATACCTTTTCCTGACATGTGGCAGTGGTTGGGATCATGCTGTATTTTTCAAGAAGATACAGAAAGAGTAACTGTAGATTACTTAAAAGTACAATTTTCAGTAGCTCAGATTGGAAGAGTCCACTCTCTGTCCTTACAGCCTCTCCTCTGCAATTGCAGCTAAGAGACTTCTTAGCAGTTAAGGTCTTTTGGGGAGGCTGATCACAGGTGTAGTTCAGTTTCTGAAGGATATAGTGAAGTGCTTTTGCTTTGTGGTTATGTATCGTCAGTCCTTCTTCGATGATTAAGTTTATTTTCTGCCTGTTCCTTTTAGTGATGTCTGAAGAATCTAAATAAACTTTATATGTATATCACAATGTAGATTTACATTTAAGATAACAAGTAACCCACACCCACAAGAAAATGGATGTACTAAGGAAGATTCTCTCTCCNTTCTTTTTCCCATCATTTTTCCTTTTTCTTTCCCCTCCTCTCTTTTTTTAACTTCTCTTTTCTGATGGACATCATGTGTATTTTCTTAGGAAAATCACTTTTCATCTCTGCTCTTGCTCAGCTGCTATCAGGAACATAATGAGATGAATTAGACAAAGCAAACTAAGCAATTGCTCATGCCCTCTATTCACTTATGAAGTACATATGTGGCTTCAAGTGCCTTAGTATAAAAAACAAGCAAAGCTCTTCTGGGATCTTGCCAACCCAGGTATTTGTAATTGGTATAGTCATTTTGTCACTTTTGAGCCTTTAGGATTCAAGGTAGTATTTCACATTTTCTTCAGCCATCCACAGATGCTGGAAACTTGTTTTGGGGGGTGTATGGAGATTCCATATATCAGTCTGAATCCTGGTTTTAACCTTTATGAAAAGTTTCCTCACTCGTCCCTTACCTTCTCCCCTCTCTTTTTGAAAATACTGTGAAATTTCAGATAAGTAGAAGATTTGGCACTGCTGTTGCTGCTTGATAACTTATGATGAAAGTAAGATGGCCACAATGATGGGAGGGCAGAAGTGGAGCTTGGAATGCTGCAGGTGCGTGGGCTGGGGTGCAGAACTGCTTCTGCTTTCATCTCAAGTGTAGGACTAAAAGTTTATGGGTCTGAAAGTGTGAGCCAGCAGTGTGAGTGCAGCTGCTGAGGCTAACTCACCCGCAAAAATACACTCTTGACCTCACAACATGGATTTGTTGCTATAGTATCATTTTCCTTTTGTTCACACTGAAATAAACTGCAACCTGAATCCAGGTTCTTTATTTATAAATGCTTTTTCTTTTTTCCTTAATTTTTTTCTGTGTGAAATCCTTGGATCCAGTCCTTGCACATGCTCAGGGTGAGTGCAAGGAGTCAGCAGCTGGTTGTGGTTTTATTTATTCAGTCCGGCCGCAGCTCTACTACTATTATCAGGGCTGTGAGGGATGAGATACTTGGCATTTTGCTTTGAGGTAAACAGCTTCTGGCCATGCAATACAAATATTTGATCAGTTTGGGAAGAACATGATCACTCCCCTGTGTCTCAAGTATAAGCTAATTCCATTTACTTGAATGCCCTGCTGTTCATTGGCAGTTTAACCAGAGAATTCATCACTGCCGAGTGCATAGAGATCTGCCCAGGTTCTTTACGGTGTTAAATATCCACTCCCTAATTACGAGCTTGGCTGAACCTTATCTCCAGGGAAGAACATAGCAGCGTGGAGACATAACCCAGCTGAGGACCCATTTGAGGGCAGCACATGATAGCTGGGAGAGGCTGGATCAACATTGAATTTGTCTGGTCTGCCTGACCTGAGAGCTCTCCTGTGCAGTTTTCACCTTACCAGGGCTGGCTGCTTGTGATGTTTTTGTCAGGGTAGATTGGACCCATCAGCTGCTGCAAGCTCCTCTTTTCTTTAGCAGCTTGTATGTAAATTGCACTACAAAGATCCCTTCCATCTAATGATTTGGCTGCAAATGTACAGCACTGACTGGCAGTGGGAAATGGGGCTCGGTGCAGTGCTGGCACTGGAAATCTAGTCACATGGTTTATGGTAGCAGTTGTTGCTGGGGAGAGTCTGTCAGCCAAACTCAGCAGTCAATACCAACTGCTGCAACTTCCATGACTGGTCTCAAAACTTGTTATGGGTTGTTATTGTTTAAAACACAGTTCATGTCAGTTTCACCTTTAATATTCAGAATAGGTCTATTTGATCAAGTAAACTCTAAGGAATCAGAAATCAGACACCACCGCCCTCCAAAGCCTATAACTAAAATTTTATGTTCATGTTTGAATTCTCATTTTTATGGGAGATTGTGCATTGGTAAAGCTCAGGTTTTGGCAGAATGACAAAGATGAGGCACAGTTGTAGCTACTAAGCAAATTGCGTGTACACAGATGGGAAGACATTGGGCCCAAACTGGTTTCCATTTTCATGAACTGCCTTATGGTAAGAGATTTTCCTCTTGCTGGTGGCAGAGGTAAATCTGTTGCCCTTTCCATAGACAGCAACTAGAAACAACAAACTTAGAGGAGCAGAGAATGTGAGGCAAGGAAAAGGGATGCTGAAATGCTGATATGAGGGCAAGTTATTTCATACCTAGCCATATGATTACTGAAAGGTGCAGAGACATTAAATTTTGCATGTACCACATACCAAAACATCAAAACTAACACAGGACTAGAATTCAGTCCCAGTTAATTTACTGTATAGACAGCTAAAAACTCAGAAGACTGGAATGTAGTTTTAATTATAATTATTTTTACAGGTTTCCAAGGTTTTGCTGAATCTTTTTTCTTGTACTGAAGAGTGGTTCAGGGAAGAATGGTTCTCTCCCACAAACTGTTCCAGCATATTAAAACAGCGAAGTTTGGCTTCTTTCCGTAGAAGCCTTTTAAGTCAGAGTGTGACATTGTTCTCACAAGTGCTGTCTTTTGGCCAGCTGGAAGTCTACCATATCCTGTTGCATGCTACTTACTGAGAGTGAAAGAAGGAACAGCAAGGGAGAGAGTTGTTGTCATAGTTAATCAGATTCATTGTCTTCATTTGCAAGTTTAAACAATTCCATTGAACACCTATTGGATCCTGGGTTAATAATGTAGCACATGTATCTTACTGCCTTTGAGGAGGTTCAGGTGCCATTTTGTGTGTCCATAAAATGCTCCTTCCTTTCTTCCAAGTGAGTTCCACGATCGTATCAAGAACTTATTCATTTGCTTCAGTGCAAAAATTATTATATGGCCTTGAATTCTTGTTAGCACTCAGCATCCAGCACATTCAAAAAAGGAGTTGGGTCTGTTTCTTCTGAGGCAGCATAAACAGATTTGTTTATTACAATTCAACCTGTTACTTTCATGGAAATCATCAGGAAGCTTTCAGGATGGCACAGGTTCTTACTTGAGTGTAACTCGTTCTGCCAAACCTTGTTGATGATACAGGGGAAGGAAGTTAAGGAGACTCTCAGTATATTTAGGCTGTGAGCAAACATCCTGTTCCCAATGCATCTGTGCATCTAGAAGAGATGACTGCCAGCAAACTGCTGTCCTTAACTGCTTTTCACCCTCTCTCGGACCTGCTGGTGGAAATACCTGTGGTCATGTTCTGTGCCCTGCTTTAACTCAGGTTGAGCTCAGCTAGTTTATAAGAGGCTGGATGGTCGGCATTTGCCATGCTGTCTCATTTTCCTTGAGGAGGGCAGAGTGTGATCCCCTGAGCAGCTCCGCTGGAATTTTTGAAGGACTGAATCCCTTTGACAGAGAAGAATGACATGCAGGGTGATGACCTGCATCTTTGTGCCTTTGCAGTTGTTCCTTGGTTGAAGTTTACCTCCCCCAAGTCCTCCCCTGCATCCAGGAGGAGTGATGTGCAATGGCAAGGAGCTTTGAAAGCTGAATGCCCTGGGACAGGATTTAAGCCCCACCACATTTTGAGGAAGCAGCTTTTTATTGCTGGCCAAGCACATTTGATGTGAATAAATGTGAATTTAAAAAGCTGAATAAAAACCAGAGCTCCAGAAGCATTGTGTTTACAGTCACCTTAGTGCAAGCAACACCTCTAAATTAGATTTACTGTTATTCCATGTGTCAGTTCTGGAAAATCAAATTATTTGGTGTGTTTGTTTTTACAGCTCAAGGATAAATCTAACTTCTAGCATAAGCAGGTATAATTTCATTGAAATAAAAGCAGTTGTACCTCTGTCTGAATTCTTGGATTTGGCCATAAATCTTTGCTGCCTTTTAGAGACTTTCTTTCTCAGTTGCATTAAGTTCGGAGTCATGCTGTGAAAGCTTTGCCCTGGTTTTGGAAAATGGGGAGGGGGGAACTCCCTGCGTGCTTCAGTTTCCCGCAAAAGATTGCTTCTGTCACAGCAGATTAATCTTGGAAGTTTCCAGGCTAGAAACACAAGTCGTAGCAGTGAAGACTCGTTCAAGGGGGAGGAGAGGGGCTGCTTCTGCGGGTCAGAGCGTGGGGAGCGCACAAATGGTGAAAGAGATGGGAAGGGAGGCAAAGACACACCCCTGATGGAGCAGTGCCTTCCAGGGAGAAGCACCCACTCGCTCACAGCTGGAGCCAACGAACACAAGCATGCACAGTCCGTAAGGAGAGTGGGAGCTGACATGATGTGCTTCAACTCGATGCAAAATGAATGAGCTGCTGTTCTCGGGGGTATTCGGCCCCCGTCGTTGAAGTACAAGTACATGGCTGCATGAAGTGCACTTTGCATCATCTGATGCCTAGATACATGCGAGCAGAGACGGGCAACAGGCAAAACGTGGAGTTGGGTGGTTGTGTATGACGTGCTTGGCATTGAATTCCTGTTTGCTGCAACAAAAAGGTAAGAAACTTAAAAAGTGACAAGGAAAAACCTCATCCTTTCCCCCCCCTCAGGCAACAGTGTCACGTTAGGAGTAGCCTTTGTCTTGAGCTGTATTTTCAAGGCTATGGTCCATTAGTCTAAAGCTGCTGTGTGGATGCCTGCAAGGCAAATTACAACCCCTAGAGTGACAAAGGCAAGTCAGGTTTCTGTTCTCCAAGAGCTGACACTTAACAACCTTCAGGAGAGCATTGTAGCAGAAATGCTGGACTGTGTGCTGAGCGGTAAGTATTTGATGCCGTTCTCCCTCTCCTTTATCCCTTCAGATGTTGCTCATTTGAGCAGTAAGCTAACTAATGGATCCTGATGATTAATAGGTTTAGGGGACTGTGTTCAGCTCAGAATTACACAGCCCTAATTATATAGCCCTAAACTGGCTGCGGTTACTGGCTGCATATTGACCAGCTCGGTTGTGCAGAGGATGATCACAATTTGTTTTTACTGGTAATGCTGTGTTAATGGATAAAAAAATGCTGTAGTTAAAGCTAGCTGAACCCTTATTTACTAAAGAGAAGAAACCTCTCTGTGTTCTCCCCCAAACATACAGTGCCTGTAATTGTTTATGTGTAATTCCCATCTAACTTCTAGTTAGCCAGTCTGGACTTTCTTCTTTCAGCCCATAACTGACCATGGAGACTGCAATTGTAAATATTTGCAGAGCTCCAAAAGAACTAAAGATCGAAGTAGTGCACTGTGTGTGGGGATACATGCATGGACAAATATATTTAGTTGAACTGAAATGGTTAATGGCTTTTTTGACAGAAGAGGATATACTTCATGATTTAAATGTAATATATTGCCTCGAGTTCTCTGTGCTGGCTTAATCCTATCTGTATTCATAAAGATTTTGCAGCAGGAGAAATTTAATTGATTTGTTAATTGATCTATAGCTTTGAATCCTCATTACACTTGGGTACAGAGGGGAGGGAAGAGAGACAAGCACATTCATCTCTTTCTTTAAACTCAGCAGCTTCACTCTTAAATTAGGTTTCTCACACATTATGGAACCTCATTGCTCTCCTGGTTCTGTGCAGTAATTTTTGCTTTCTGAAAGGATAGCAAACATTGCTGAGTCTTGATCTCTATCAGGGAAATATATGAAGTGTTTTATCTCTTAAAACTATGTCTTTAATTATGTTTTTGTAGCTGTTGCCTTGCAGTTAATGTAATTATAACAACTTGTGAGTGAGGAAAATTATTTAGCCCTGGAGCATTTCTAGTAAAAGTTGTCTTATCTGTTTTCATAAGGAGTTAAAAGAAAGATAGATATTGGGGTTTTATTATTTAATACCAGTTAGCTTTTTTTTTAAGTACAGATTAGTTTTTGCGTCTACAACAAGAGCATATGTATATAAATGAGTATCCTTATCTGTGAAGATATTTTATACACTGATCCATTGGAATACAGATGAGGGTTGAACAAACTGTGTGAATTGGTATGTTTGATACTTAAGGTGTGTACTGAAGGTCCATAGTGTATGTAGTATTTTTACAGCCTGTTGGGTATCCTGTTGGGCAAGGCTATCTGGGTTGCTGTGCAGAGTTTCCTGTGTTTTATGTGAAGTAAAACTCTGTTACTGATCTAATTGATATTAGAGTGCTAGTATTGATTCAACTGCTCTGTATAGCTTTAATTTGTATTAGAGTGCAGATTTTGCTCCAGTGTAGTTTGAGATGGGCTGAGATAGCCTTATTCTCTGGCTGAAATTAATCCAGGTCAAAAAACTGAAATTTAAGAATCCTAAATCAGGGAATACCGAGTCAGCAAGAAGTGTTCAGTTTCATTTCCTCCTACTAGAAAATAACTGACGTGTCCCTAAATTTGGTTTGGTATCTGCCAAAGAAAACAACTTTTTTTTTTNATTTTGTTGTGATATTAAAGCTTTCTCTATATATTTTAAGTTTCCCAAGGGGAAATATCTTTATAGCTAAATTTAATAATTCCTAAATTAAACAGAAAAGCTCATATTCAACTAATCCATCTAAAATGGTGGTCTGGTGGTTTGGGAAAAAGGTGGCCTGCCATTCAAAGTTCTTTTCATGCTTCCAGAAATGTGTTTGTTTTCCCTAAAAAGCCAAACATTGCATTTCATAAGGAAAGGGGAATGGTCTGGAGTGACTTAGGAAAGATGTCACTGGCTTACAACAGGAGAGGAGGTTTCTGGGGTGGCCGTGTGCTTCAGTGACCTGTAAGTGCACACACTCTTTCAAGTCTTTAGTCACTGTCATTTACCGTGTGCAGATGAAGGAAACCCTAAAGAAATGGTAAAGTGACGTGAGGTTGCTTATTTTTGGAGGGGACTTGAGGAGTAAGAAGGAACCAGCTTGCCTGTCAGATACAAATGTGATGTCAAGCACACAGTCAGTGGGACTTGTGGATTTAGAGCCTCTGGCCTTAAGAGTGCATTTAATCTTTACAAAATGTAGATTCATACAATGTGTCATGCACAGTGCATGAGCCTAATGTGCTGCCTCATATTCTCTTTTTATTTAAAAATGTAGAATCTGACTTGGTTATAGTAGTCTTCATAATATATGATTAGCAACAGAAGGCTAGATCAAGCCATCCATTTTTAAGCAGAAATCTTTGCTACCAGTGGAGAATTGCTTAAAAAATGATGGCACAAATTGGTCCACAGTGAATGAAGGATTTCTGCAGAAATCATCACTTGTACTTCTGCTCAGACTCCATCCTGGTGGTAGCAAGAGACCCAGAAACTCAAGGCTGGTCTGCTGGAATAGTGTGATACTTGTTGGAAGACAGAAGGCTTAAGGATTGAGGGCCTTTTCTTAAATAAATAAATAAATAAGCTACCAAACTCTTAGAAAATTTATAAACCTCACCTATTTTCCTTTCAGTGAAAGCGAGTGTGTATCTCTGATGGCATATATAAGTGAAGGACATAATCATTCCCTAAGCAACAGAGAGGCTGTGAAATGCACAGAAATGAAGGATGTTCCCTTTATTTGTTCAGTTAGTTTGTTGAGTTGTAAATACATTTTACATAAATGTTTTGCTGCATTTAAGTGCTACTAGACTTCGTAATTACAAATTAGAAAGCCAGAACAGGACCTCTTCTGTGCCTTAGAGAATATGCTTGGGCAAGTGCTTGTAACTGTAAATAAAGACAAAAGGCTTGTGCCATGCATCATTATTTTTAATCAAGTAAAATGTGGTTTACTCCATTAAAACTATAGTAATTAAAAGCAAAGACATTCCAGCTGGTTATTATCGCTTAGGAACAGAGGTGGTCAGGGCAGCTGCTGCTGAGCGTAGTGCCATGTGAAAATGTTTAAGAACCCCAGAGGTTGAAGAACATACCTCTTACTTGCTCAGGGTGTAGGTGACACATGGCAGCCTTATTTTTTTGATCTGCTCAAAGACAACTGGGGAAGTTGCAGTCAGACAGACTCCAGGGGAAACTACAGGAATGAAGAGGTGTAAAGTGTTAAACTCTTCACCCTGTTAGTTGAATGCCTCAGTCACAAAAATGTGTGAGCTATAGAGTCTGTAGTTTGGGTTGTAAATTAGCTCTGCCCATGTCCTGGGTTTGGCTAGGATAAGATTAATATTCACCAGCAGCTGGGAGGGGCCACAGCCAGGACAGACAACTGAACCAGCCAATGGGATATTTGATACCAGAGTGATGTCATGCCCGCTATCTAAGGGTGGTGACCATGGGCATGTGAATCTTTGGTGCAGAGCCGTTGTGCAGATCTAGGCGGTTTGATGCATTTTACCTCGCTTATTTTATATTCTGTTTCATTACTGTTATTGTTATTACTGTTGTTTCTTCTCCTTTTGCACTGTTCTATTAAAATCTCCCCATGGGGTTTTGCCTTTTTGTTATCTGTTCTCCTTCCCATCCCACCCTGGGGGGAGGGAAAGAGGTGAGTGATTTGGCCACATAGTGCTCAGCTCCTGGATGGGTCTAAATCATGACAGCCAAGTACAGGGGAGGGGACTCCAGTGTGGTGCTCCCACTAAAACGTCATCTGAGCATGGGAATATCACCTTAATTCTTAAATACCTTATTGAAGATGCCAGTAGGAGCAAACCTTTTTTGCTTTGTTGGCATGATTTGTTCTTCATCACATTGTAGTCTTACAGTGACCCCTATTGAAGTAGAAGACAGTAACAGCCATGGAGTATTTGGGGTTCAGGATGTTGCAGTCACAGGAATCAATGGAGCTCTCAGGCATGTTGTTTTGTCCCTGAAAGCGTCCCTCTGCCCAGTGCTGAGACAGGCCCATAGGCTGGTCATCTGTGTAAGCAGAGCATCACCATGTCCATCTGCCCAGCACTTCTCTGTCCTGTGGGTTGAGGCGTTTCTGTCACAGAGCTGCAGAAAAAAGTTAACCTGGAAAGGAGTGCAGCAGGTCACCTACACCAGCCTCCTGCCCAAAGCTGGGCTGTTTCTGGTTCATATTTTTTAAAACCTCCAAGAACAGAGTTTGCATAGGCTCTCAGCATCTCTCTGAACTTACCTGCTCTCTTGGCAAAGAAACTTGCATTTGCTCTATATTTTTAAACCCTCCCATGAGTGTGTGGGCGGCACTAATTAGATCCTCCCCCATAACCTCATCCCCAGGCTAAACAATCCCACCTTGTCCCAGGTGAAACAGGACTGGTTCTGCAGCCTTGGTGGGCCACAGCTGGACTCACACCTATTTGTCATTCTCTTCCAGTTTGTCACTCCCATGTATTGGTGGGGCCAAACCTGAATGCAGAAATCCAAATACTGCCTCATGGGTGCCCTGTGGAAAGTGTTTTTGAGGGGACAAGGCTGTTACCACTGTGCCTCTCAGTTTATTCATGTTCTAGTGAAACCTCCATTACCCTTCAGCTTATGGGGTGGGCATTGTATAGCAACAGTCAGCCTCTAGGATGTTAACCTGGTGTATAAAACCTGGAGAGGAAAAGAGAAATAGTGTTAGACTCAAGCACTGTCACACTGTGCAGACCTCTCCCACAGGCTGCTGCTCTCCACCACTATTCTGCCTCCATTGCATCTCTGGGCTGGGTGTACAACCCTCTGTGAGAAGAGTGCACAGGAAAGGGTGTGCTCGGGGGGCAAGCACCTTCTGCTTCCAAAGGTTCTACCTCAAAAACAAACTGGGGTGGTCTGTCCCCCACTCCCCAGTGAGGCAGCATCACCCTCAGGGTGTGCTATAGGAGGGAGGCTCCTTTCTCATGCCTGTACTGACTGGAAGGTCACGGGATGTTTTCCTCCGAGGTCTTGACCTTTTCCCCTCAGAAATCAATCTAAAATCCTGTGTGGCAGTCCTGACACAATTTTCTAGGTATCTTCTTCCCACATTGTTGGCAGGCTCTGTCTTGACCCCTTTTAACTCGGACAGCTTGGAAAAGGATATGTAGAGCACCAAACCAAAGCAATTGCACAGCTGCTCTTGCAGCATTTCTGGCGCTCAAGAGACATCAGCAAAATCTGCCATTTGAACTGAAACTTTCCATGCCTCCTTTTTTAGCCTTGGGTTGCATTTTATTTATTTATTTAAGTTTAAAGGTAAATCATTCAACTATGTTAGAGCTACCAGGATATGAAGAGAATACAGGGAAGTAGTCTTTTGTGAGAAAATAATTCATAAATTACAAGACACTCTACAGGGAGATGCTGGGTTAATTGGAAGGCTGTAATTAACTGGTTAGAAGCAGAAGGCAGTGGCCCTTGATTTGCATGCATTCCATGCCGTGGGAGTTCCCCTGCCAGAGCCCCTCTCCTTCCTTGCAGCCCTGGGAAGTCCAGCAGCACAAATGCTTGGTTTTTTTTCTCTCTCACCTTCCTGAATTTCCTCCTGTGCTCTTTTCTTTGTCTGTGCTGGCAGCTACAATGGTGATTGTTCTGTACAACTTCTGTATCTCGAATAATGATAGGGAAATTAACAGAGCTGCCTTTAAGAGTTTGCACCAGAGGTCATGTTTTGTGTCTAATCGTACTGCGTTCAAAGTTTTCTGGAATCAAGAAACTCCCTCTCCCTTTCCCACACCCCCCAGGACATTGTGAGTGAATTGCTTGAAGACTTTTCCAATACAAAGCTTAAAATATTATACATATTGTAAAGATACAATATAAAGCCAGTGATTAATGCATGACTAAAATGGTATATATTTTGTTTCTCATACTACTTAGAAACATTGTGTTTTCTGGGAAAGTAAAAGCAATACTACTTTCTTAATTCTGATTGTTAATTTGCCACTGAAATATAGAAATAAGGGCCGTTTTGGCTTGAAAAACTCATTTCAAACTTTTAATCTATAAAATGTTGGTGATGGGCATGGTGGAATCCTTGCAAAGCCTAGTGAAGAGCCCATACAGCTGACATGAAGAAATGAGTGGGGTTTTGGGTGGAGACATCCACACAGGTCACCACTGGATATTGAAAACTTCCAGTTCACTGCATAGAAGGAAGTGGAGTAGAGCTCTCTGTTTTACAGTGAAGCTTAAGTCTTACATGCCCAATGTCAAATATCTGGGAAAGTCCATTCCTATTGTAAATATGGATCTTCTTTCCAATTTATCTGCTTCCTTAGAATCGTAGAACAGCCAAGGTTGGAAGGAACATCAAATGACCATCTGATCCCACCTTTTCATGGGAAGGGGAGCCTAGATGAGATTGTCTAGCACCCTGCCCAATCACATCCTGAAAACGGCAAGTGATGTGAACTCTACTTGTCCCTGAAGCAGTGAATTACTGTTCTTCATAAAGAGACACATGGAGATTCTAAGGCGGAATGGGTACAAGTTGTACTAGCAGAGGTTTCATCTCAACAAAAGAAAGAAATTGAACCTCTAGCTGTGTACACACGCATCCATGTGTGACTTGCACTCCCATGTTGGATAGATGCATTAGCTAACCCTATGCACATTTACTTAAAACCTGGCTTAGGAAGCCCATGTTTATTCCAGACCTTCTCACTAAGCCATTTCTAAGCAACAGGTCAATCCCAGTACCCAGTAAGCTTTCCAAACTTGCTGAAGTGAAATGTCTAATGGGAATTGTATCCCTTCCCTTCAGTGTGCCTGTATTACTTGAGATGGGATGGTTTTTCCAATCCACTACTTTTTTTCCAAAAGTACTTACGAACTAGGTCCCACATTTTTGTGCACAGTCTGTGAACCTTGCTTGGATGCTCACTGGAGATGAGCCTTTAAAAGAGGGGAGATTTGTGCAGGAGACAGGAGCCGGAGAGCAGGACTAAGCAGCTCTCATCTGGAGAATGGCTATTATCTGAGTAGAGATACTATTACCTTACATAAAGTGCTGTTCTGTTTTTAAGGCGGGGTGGGCAGAAGCAGGCAGCACCTCATTCCTCAGCACAGCTAACCCTTTATGGTAACATCCCAGGAAGCTGTGTGCTTTCTTCGTGTGACAGCTCCAGAAGTGTGTGTGTGCACCTGCAAACTCACACTGCTGACGTTTTGTGGTGGCTGCTGTGACCTAAAAAGCAGCCAGCTGCGGTGGGTGCTGGGGACCTGAAGAGAGCCCGCCCCACAGCTCAGGCAGGGAGCAGGGCAGGCAAAGCAGCTCTGTGGGAAGGGGGAGAAGCGCAGCCCCAAAGCAGGGAAGCTTGTGCCTCACCTGCCTCATTTTGCCTTCAGGAAAGGGGTGCTGGTTAAGTTGTGCCAAACATTCATGGCTTCTGGACTGCTTCCCAAGTGAAGGTTCCTAGTGGTTTTGAACATCCTGGCTTCAGCTCGGTGCTCCTGTGAGCTTTTGTTCCCCAGGCTGTCACTTCTTCAGAGTGCAACTTCCAGAGGAATCTAAGTGATCTTGGCACATGAGCTTTTAGAAAAGGCATTAAAAACGCTCACTGTAATCTTCTTACTCTTTCAGGTGAAACACAGTAAGTTTTTCACAACCTGAAGAATTACTGGGTTTTTATTTTGTTAGCATCTGCTTTAGATAGCATTATTTTGGAAGAAGGAAGGTTCATGCACTTTCTATGTCTATTTATGCTTCCTGCATACTACTTCCCGGACTTGTGTGTGGTATTTTAAGCTTGATTACCTCCCAGCATTGATATGTCTGCCTCTCTAAGTTCAGCTGATGCCTGTTGGCTTCACTGCATGTTTCCAAAAATACAAGCTTCAGAGCAACAGGATTCAACCAAAATAAGGGTCGAAAGGAAATAGTGGTAGTATGCTGATACTCTGTGCTACAAACAAGCAGCGAATGTTAAATGTACAACAATTCTTCCAGCTACTCTGTCTCATCATATGCTGGATCTCTATCTGGGTAACTGCTTTCTAACTTGCTCTTTCTGTTTCTTCATGCTTCCCTGGATTCAGAGAGAGGTAAATTATTTTTCTTTTCTGTTTTTGTGTTTATCCTTCTGGCATGCACCAAACAATGTTGTACTGGTTTGCTTGTGTCAGTGAACAGAAGCTAAACTTGAGTAAATTCATATCTCTCTGTCACCTTTTCACCTTGCTATTGAGAGTATTGTCAAGTTGATATTGCCTGTAGGTTGGTTGGTTTTTTACCAGGTCCCAAACCCTCTAGTAGTAAAACTGTTTAAAATCACACAGTGCAGTGGGGTTTGATATTTGCTTCTGGTGTTTGTGTTGAAAATGTAGATGATGTTGTTCCTTGCAAGCTGAAATGCAAGGCAGTTGTATTAAAATCTTACGTTTTATTTTTACAAAGAGGCAACATGATACTAAGAGCAGGGTATTTAAAAGCCAAGTTTATCAAAAGATGGAACCATAGGCATTTATTTCCTATTTTTGGTTATTTGTTTTGAATCCGGCTGCCTTGGTCGCTTGTCATCTGAGTTTGAAGAAAAGTTGTCCCCGGTACATTTGATTTGTTTCTATGTACAAAGGGATCATTTGGGATTCTCCACAATGCTTCCCGTTTCATGGGAGCACAGACAGTAAGGCATTGTAGTCAGGTGCTTTGCAGCACAAGGGTTGCAGCCACTCCAAAGGCTCTTACTGATAGAATTGCGTCCCTCAGATGAGATTTGGGTTTGTTTGTTCTTGCAAATTGCAAGGACTTGAAAATGGGACTGAGCCGAAGGAATGTGGTTTAGAGATGTGGACCGTTCCTCGAATTTGCTTTGTGGAATATAATGAGAACAGTTTCTAGGTTTGACTGGATTTTAATCAATTCTTTAGGCGATGTTGGCCTAGGGAAATGTTTGAACTTCCTTGATTATGGCTTTGCACTCTAATGTGGAATTCATGCATGGGGGAAGTGATGATCCTCCCAGACTAACACTGGCAAAAGTGTGCTGCAGGCAGATTCGAGGGTAGTGTCTGTGCACAATTGCTGTGTTCTCTGTCTGAATATAAAAGAACAAAGGAAAACTAGTAAACGTTGTTTATAAAATAAATCACACTGGAGGGATTAATTGTTCTAGTGTAGTTTGCTGTCATCTTCAGTTAAATCTGTAGTAGTGCTTTGAGCATCTCAACCTGATGTATTTATTAAATCCTTAAACATTTCGTATGAACAAAGCCCCTCATCTTCCAATTAGATCTGAAAGACAAAGTGTTGTCAAAAATAGCTAAATACTCATTTGTCAAAATGAAATTTACAGGATCTGCTATGAAGAGGCTGTTCAGAGGTTCACAGGCATAACAACATACTCATTTCCTTACAGGAAGTTTAGCTTTCATCCGAAATGCTAGACTTGCCATCCTTTCATAAATGCTGTGAAGCAAGTAAACAAAGCAAAATAAAATATCATGAAAAATTTGCATCAGCAGTCAGTGGTCAGTGATTTTCATAGGATTTGCCCCTGAAATTCAGTCTTCCTTTAAATTAATTTATAAAACAAGATGAGGTCTGAACAGCTGCTTGACTTTTCAACTTGCTGCATTGGGTAGCAGTTGGTGGGCAGCAGTAAACCCCATCTGTCCCCCAATTACCAGCTGAACATGGTGCCCTGGTAGCTGGGCCCAACTTGTACTGCCAGCATGTGGTGTGGGGTCCTGCGTGCTCCAACAGAGGTACCTTTCCCCTGGTATCCTGCCTATGCTACAAGAGTGCAGAGACTCCAGGACAGGCTTGGTGGTGACCATGGCACAAATGATGATAGGCTGTCCTTGCCCTGACAGTAGTATTTCAGACGTATGATCACGAGTTGTATAATCTGTATTGTTGTCACTGTGTTAACGCACCTCATGAATCCCGGGAGCTTAGACAGAAACATAGAAATGTCTGGGTTGGAAGAACCTCTAGAGGTCATCTAGTCCAACCCCCCTGCTGAGAGCAGGGACATCCTCAACTAGAGCAGGTTGCTCAGAGCTCTGTCAAGCACCACCTTGAATGTCTCCAGGGATGGGGCCTCAACCTCCTCCCTGGGCAACCTGTTCCAGTGCTCCGCCACCCTCATGGTAAAGAACTTCCTCTTTATTTCTAATCTAAACCCACTCCTTTCTAATTTAAAACCATTGCCCCTTGTCCTTTCACTCCAGGCCTTTGTAAACAGGCCCTCTCCAGTCTTTTTGTAAGCTCCCTTCAGGTACTGGAAGGTGGCTATTAGGTCTTCCTGGAGCCTTCTCTTCTCCAGGCTGAACAATCCCAGGTCCCTCAGCCTGTCCTTGTGCTGCGCCAGCCCCCGATCATCTTCGTGGCCCTCTGGACCCGCTCCATCAGATCCATG
>VWZY01008299.1:487191-558099 GCA_013399075.1 Chloroceryle aenea
GTGTACCATATCCCTTCTTCCAATCACCAGGGACTTCACCTGACTGCCAGGACTTCTCAAGTATTATTGAGAGTGGCTTGATGACTACATCTGCCAGTTCACTCAGAAGTCTGGGATGCATCTTTTTGGGTCCCATAGACTTATGGATGTTGGTTCCTCAGGAGGTCACGAATCTGATTTTCACATACAGTGGGAGTGACTTCACCACCTTGATTCCTGCCTTGTGGGTTTTTTTGACTTCAAAGGTGTTGGGAGAGAGGTTGCCAGTAAAGACTGAGGGAAAAAAGTCATTGAGAACCTCAGCCTTCTCTTCATCTGTTGGCACTAGCTCCCTGTTCTTGTTCTTCAGGGAGGGTATGTATTCTTTCACCTTCACCTTAGATGTTCTTTCACCTTTCACCTTAGATGTTGAGTCACACTTAGCTGTGACTCCATCTGTCTAAATCTGTGGCCCTTTGCAGGGGTGGAATATAGTCCTTGTTAGGGAAATGGTTTGTAACATCTCAGAAACATCTTTCTGGCTAGCGAGGCAGCGGTAGTCAGGCTGATGGGAGTCCTGTCCCCTCCTCACAACAGGAGGTAGTGGGCAGTGTTGAGACATGGGAAGCATGTCTTGGGGAATGGCTTCTGTGGCTTCATGAGCATCAGGCCACAGCAAGGAAATTGTAGTGAAAGTTAAGCAAATGCTTTCAGGCTTGGAAGCGCTGGGCTCTGAAGAGCTGGGCTGGGTATTGGAGGTATCAGCTCTGTGAGGGTTTTAACAAATTCTGGAAGCTCGCAGAACTGCGTCAGTGATAAAACATCAAAGAAAACTGTCAGGCTGCGTGTTTTAGGGCTGCCTGATTAAAGCCTCCGAGTATCGCTCAGAGTAGCCGTAGCTCCTCCTTGAGAGTCAGCAAGTGACGTTATCAAGGAATGAAGCAAACAGCCTTTCAGCAGAGGAAAATTTGCCCTACAAACTTTATGCATGAATTAGGAAGACAAGCTACACTGTGTCAATGCCAGACCATTTCAGGAGAATTTAGTAAATGCGGGAGTGATGTACTGCTGCAAGGAAACACATTTTCAAGCTGTGGGAGAACTGAAATTAAAAAAAAAAAAAAGTCTCCCCAAAGTCTGTGTTTGAGAGGGCATCTTAACTACTTGGATCAATAATTTATGACCAGGGTGATGTATCAGTGGCCAAGTCTGCCACTCTGGGTTGTAGCTGAGGAGCGTCCAAAGAGGTGCAGGAGCTCTGTGGCATGGAGCACTTGGAGTGAAGAAAAATTGAGAGGCTTTTGTATGTTTTTAGGATTGCCAGCAGCGGTCAGAATTATAGGGAAAATTCATTCTCTCCCACAGCTCTTCCTACTCTAATCACTGAGGAGAGAAAAGTACATGTGGCTGAACACCATGACTATCTGGGAGAAATGGGAAGACTCAAGGGAGTAATTATTTTACTTCCTCCTCCTTCAGGCTTTGACTCCACAGTGGTTGGTATAGTCACCTGGAGAAGGGCCGTGGGTTTCCTTTGGACAGTGTTGAAGGGAAGCAGTGGTTTCATTCAGTGGCTGGCTGGTATCTGGTTGGTGAAGTAGAAGTTGAAGGGTATATTTTCTATAAAGAGATTTTGCAACTTGTGTGAATGCTGCTTGTTTCTTATAGTTCTGGTTTCTTGCCTTTGGGGTTTTTTTTCCCCTAACTTTGCAAACTCATTGACATGACCCTGATAGAGAGACAAGTGAACTGAACAGAGTTCCAGACTCCATTTCAGCTGTAAATTATTCCCCATTCTCCTATGTGAAAAAGCAGTCTTGTTAAAAATTTTAAAGTATTCATGATATCTGTAATCTCTGTCATGCATAGTACTGCAGGGTTTCTTTCAACTCATCTTCTTTGCCGTTTGTGATACTAGAATATGTGGTCATGGAAAAGCCCCATCAGAGCTTGGTCTTGTTGGCATTATATTTACCCACTGTTCTTCTCACGTGTTTTCTCTCACTCTCCTTGCTTTTCTCTTTCTCTGCTCATTTACTCTGCTCCCATGGATGTTCATGTCTTGTCGGTGAATAGCATCCTCCTGCCAGGTGTCTTCTGACCGCATCCTGCCATAGCACTTGCCGTTCCTCCCCTTTTTTCTTCCCTGCTTTCACAAATTGCTGTTCAACTGTTTGTGGAAAAGCAAAGTGAAGCCTAAAAGTTATAGACTTGGGAGATGGTTTCCCCACAGCCTGGTGGTGTGTGCTCTGTGACCCCCACAGTCACAGGAGTCCATACAGTCACCAGCAGTATGTAGAAATCAACAGTCTTCTTCTGTAGGCTGTCCTGGATGAATTTCAATCTACTTTAAGCCAAGCCCAGAGGATAACATTTTCTGGTTCAAGGATTCTTGTTACAATTTGTAATACATAAATCTGCAAAGCAATTTACATTTTCCTGCATGTATATAATTTTAATATAGCTGTTTAAAATAGTAGCAATTTAATTTTCGTAAGAGTAAAAAATTCTATTTCAGACTTCAAGGTTAGTGTGTTGGGGGGTTTTAACCAAAAAATAAAAGGACTGATGCAGTTTTACACTCCTTTGGAAAAAATAAGTTAATAGTGAGAAGGTAATGGAGGATGTGCTGCTCTTTCAGGCTGTACTTAATTGGGATGTCTCCTAGGACTTTAGCCTAATAGTAGTAAATGGCTATGACTGCTACTCAAACAGGACAGCATTAGCATAAATTGCATTTAATGTGATTATATTCATCCAGGGTTGAGCAGCTAAGTGATGCTTAGCCAGGTGTAAAAAAGATACGGCTATCTAAGTTCTACTCAATTACTATAGACATTTGCCAATTAAAGAGGGTAAAAGAGCAAATAAAAATGAAATTGCTTTCTACTTAGCACCTTACATTGCCTTTGCAATTTTCTAAATTGCTTTTGAAGAAGTCTCTCTTTAGTCCTGTATTCTTGCAAAATGAAGAAATTTCTACTAAATTTTTAACTGTTCGGCCCACTTGTGCAGCAAAATAATATTCTTACCTGGTTTTCTGATTTTCTATCTTTTTTTTTCCCCAGAGGACTCATTTATTAACCAGAAGGATACTAGGGGATTATGTAGTACATACATGCACAAATTAGTTAAAAAGACTATACAGTACTTTTTCTCTATAGTCCTGTATCAACAGAAGTATGCTTGTGTGGTAAAGTTATAAGAATATACAGCTTTTTCTTCTGCAGTGAGATACATTTATTTTGCCACTAAACATCTTGCTGCTCTCCCCATTGACATAGAAGGGAATTTTACCAGGAGTTGTGGTTCATATGCCACAGATTTCATGTGCGCACACACCCAAGTGAGACAGAGAAGACTTAAGCTCTGTATCCAGCCATGGGCTTTGTAACATTTGTTTTCCTTTTTTTTTTTTTTTTCTTTTTTTCCCCAGTAAGGTGTAAAGGCAGGAGGATGCTAAGAGGAGACATTTGCTCTTTCCCATACATTTCTATTGCAAGCACGTTACTTGGCATTTTTTCATTATCAGAGGGGCTGGCTGCACATAAATCTCACTTAAATGTTAATCAGCTTCAAGCAAGCTGCAGTGGAATGTAGTTTTACAGATGAAGTGACCTAGAAGGGATCCAAAGTGAAAGTAGTATCAGAGAGCAGTCTTTGGGCTTATTTGGTATTCAAAACTTTGGATAAACAAGAAGCTGTTGCCTTCTGGCCCTATGTAGGGAAACAGAAAACTTTTCCTAAGTTTTATTTTGTTATTGAAGCTGCTGGAAGCAGATCCCCAAAGCCATACCCTTCTTCTCCAAAAGCGTGGAGCTCTGTTTTGTTTTCCCAGCGCCTAGAAATGCCTGAAGCAAAACTGCAAGGCTCCTGCTGGTGTTGGAAGAGCTAACTCCTGCCAGCCTGTTCTACCATCTCTAAGTCCCAGCTCCGGGGCTGACATGCTAGTCTGAGCACGTGGGCATCTAGGTGACTTCATGACTTAATGAAATAGGTAGTATTGTTTGCACACTTCACCATCGAAAGGGGAAAGGATGGTTCGCTTGCTAATTTTGGTTGATGATTTTGAAGAGATGGTACTGGTAGGCTTGCACATGATGCAGTACCATGGGTCTTGAAGAGCTCAGATCTCCTCCTGCTCAGATCTCCTCCTCTGTCTCAGTAGATTTACAGAGGCAGGCCCTGATCATCTAAAGGTTTATGAATATTTACAATCTATGCATGTAATTAGCTGGTTTACTTTGTTCAAGCTGTTCAGGTACTTAAAGTGAAGCACTGGTGTGTGTGTCTGAAACACCACTGTGAGGGTTTTATTAGCTCTCAGTAGTCAAAGCTGATGTACTAGCTGGTGTTTCAGTTTCTTCTGCAATTATGCTATACTGCCTTGTTTATGAATGCATACTGTTACATGCAGAAATATTTACAGAAGCTTCAGGACAGAGTGCTGGAGAGGCTCGAAAGAAGCGTTATGTGCACTGCTGCAGTACTGAGGCAGTGTTTGCTGAGCTGAGAGGATCAGGTGTCCCCACGAGTGCCTCCCCAGCACCCACCAACACCCTTGTGGGTGGCAGGTGGCATTTTTGGCAGTTCCTCAACTTGTCTTAACACAAGGGGAATTTCATAGGACAAAAAAAAAGACATTTCTCATAGCCTCAGGGGCTTTCAAGGTCACAGGATAGGAGCACTATCAGCTCTGTCAGTATGTTGTATTTTGACTAAAAATAACATCTTTGTGGGCAATATCTTCCCTCTGGCAAGTGCAGAGCTGGTCTGTCTCATCAGGACTGTTGTCAGTACTAAAGTGGTAAAAGTGGTAGGTGAGCCCCCTTCTCCCTGCTCTTATCACAGGTCTTGCCATTCAGAGAGGTTACTGAGCCTGGGCTCCACACAGTGGCTCATTATTTGGCTGTCATTAACCTTCCAGGAACAGAGACACGTTCTTACCAGGACGTGTGCAAGCTCATTGGTGTCAGTGCTGTCCTCTGCTCTGTTTTCCATTGATCAGAAAAGTAAATTCATGCTTGTGAGAGAAATCAGGCTCATCAGGCTGCCCCTAATCCAGCTCTCTGCTTTAAAAGATCTGTTGAAAATACTCTCATTGAAGGTGTTTCTCACATAATTATGAATTGTGATTGCAAAAATGTTTGATCCTGGCAGAATTCAGTCTTTAGTTTAACGCAGTTCAGTTGTTTGGCTCATATTTATTTCTGGAGTCTTCTGAGTTCCTGCCACCACTGGGAGATAATGTGCTGACTAAACACAGGATTACCTTACAGATTCCCTTAAGGCTGAAAATCCTTGCAGTTGAGCGTGATTCTCAGATAAACTCTGCAGGGTAAGATTTAATGTGGCCTCTGGAGTGGTCCATGCATCAGGGACGCTGCAGTGCAGTGGAGATGCCCGGCCTGACATGATCTCCTGCAGCAATGCACAGTAGTTTATTGAGACAGCAGTGGTGTGCCAGGGCATTGCCAGAGCTACTGATCAAAGGTTGGACCACAATTTCTTAAGTTGTTATAAATGGGGATTATATCCTTTAAGCCCTGATGACTTGCTTTGGTGGCATTGTCCCATCTTAGTTTTTACTAACGATAAAAAAAAAGATTCTAACAGCTGTATAGCTGACAGAAGAGCTGAATTATCTTCTATGTTTGTGCAGCTCCTTGAAGGTGTGGCCTTAAAATTATAGATCCTGGTATTGTACAGTGCTCTTGAGACTGTACAGATTTCTGTTTAATGAAACAGGCTTCTGTGCAGTGCAAGCGACTTGGGAAAACACATAAGGTTTTTCCTAGGATCATCCTGTAAAAGAATGAATAAATCACTCATTTACAAGTGCTCAAAGGAATACTGTTGATTTCAGGTAAAGCTCTTAAGTAGTGATAGCCATGTAATGGTCACATAGATGGAATTCATTGTTATTTTAAGTTAATGCAAACAAAAATTTCAGCTGTTAAGTCTGCAATCTGAAAGACTAGACCTTGATCCAGTAATACGGTGTGCGCAGCAGTCTGTTTGTTTATGTGTCTTCACTACCCTACAGTGTTGGTCACCGCCAGCAAGTTTTTCTTGTGTGTAAAGGGGCAGGGAAATCTTAGTGAAGTTATGGTAGTGAACTATGGTATCTATGTCTGTTAAGTGAACAATGTTTTTATATTGCAGATAAAATATTTTGTAAGGGAAGGTATTTGGACTCAAAGATGTGAAGTCTGGAATTTAGGGCGTTTAAAAAAGGCATCTAAATCTAAACACATAGAAAACAAAAATCCTAAATGCTTAGGATGTCTGGAAATTCTGCAGTTACAGCTCTCGAACCAGGCAAGGTCTGTTCAGAGCTCGGGATGTTGTATGTGGGACTTTTATGAGCCTGAGCATTTCCAAATACCTGCCTTGCAGGTCTTTCAGGAGCATCAGTAGTATTGAAGGCTTACTTCAAAAGGCAAAAATCCCACAGGGGTGCTTGGTTTCACTTCTTTCCCCATTGCTGCTAATTTTTCATAGGCCATAGCCAAGCCATACCCCCTTCTTTTACTTTTATTAGTAGAGTCCAGCTAGGAGTCTTCAATTTGCCTTTGAAACATTAAGCTAGGAGGAAACCATTCTGAAGCAAGGCTTGGCACGTGTACAGATGAGACAAAAAGCATCAGCTTTTTTCGAGGAGCAAGTTTCCAACTGGAACTCGGCATCGCTGCAAACTTGTAGTCCAGCAAATGGAACAAAATGACAACAGGCTCTTGCAGATTGTGGGCTGAGGTCCTTGAGGGTCTGAGGCATCTTCTGCAATAGATGGGACCTTCCTGAATTATTGCTTTGTTATTTTTTCCCGCCAGTCATGAGCAATTGGGTAGAATTGTCCCTTCTCAGTGTGCCTGTGGCACACGTGCTGCAGCCAGCAACAGCCGATACAGCCCACAGGCTGCGTTCCCCATGCAAGAAGGGTTTGGGTGGCAATGTGCTCCATGTGCTGCCCTGCTGCCTTCTGTCTGTGCTGTGCCCTAATGCATGTCAACACATGTTGGGATGTAGCAAGATGAAGAGACCCCTCCAGCTTCACCATGTTTCTGAATGGTTTAGTCACATGGAGTTGTTTCCAAATCTCAGCTCCTGGTAGTTTTATGGGGTTTAAAAGTATTCATCAGGCTTCAGGTTGCAAAGTGGTTAAAGAGAGGAGCAACCTGTGCCTATCACTGAGCAGCCCAGGCTGTGGTCAACTGCCCCTTTCATTGCAAGGGCTCATTAATGACAAAACCTAGCGCTGCTGAATTAAATACAGGTAAGGTACTGAACTGCAGGACAACATTTGTATCTCATCAGAGCTGGAAGTGCAGCTGTCTGCCTTCCACAGTCTATGGTTCTCCCTGGATAACTTTAGCACAAAATTCTTCAATTCACTGGGTGTCTACAGTGAACAAAGAAATTGGCAATCCATGCTACTTTAAAACCTCCTTGGGATTTTTACAGGCTTTGGTATATACTGAAGTATTCCTGCATATAAAACCTATGGTTTAGGAGGGGACAGTATTTTTTTTTTTTTTGTCCACTGGTGTATTCCCCCTATCTCATCACTAGTTAGGATCTTGTTGGTAATGTTCTACGTTTAAAGAGGAAAGGCACTGAAAGGAGACCAGGTGTAAGAAGCTATTGGGAGCTTCAGCTTCCTCTGTCTTGTCCAATTCTAGTTAGCTATTCAGCATAACTCTTCTAGGGATGCAAAATTGTGAAGAAACCTGGAGACAGTGGGGGTGTTACAGAGTAGGACTGGGCTGTGGTGGTTCAGAGGATGTGAAAAGGCAGATGTGCAAGACCGAGGAGCACAGACTCTGCTAAAGCAAAAAGATAACTAAGTCAGAAGGGAGCCTGGCTTTGTCTGGTTGTCATCTGCAGGCACGCAGAACCAGCTTCAGGTTCCCAGCACAAGTGGATTAATGGATCTGTCTTTGTGCCAGAAAGGTGATGGAGGCAAATTAGCTCTATGGGATCATGGTAGGGGTTCTTGGAGCAGAGGCAGTCCTACAAACTGGGACTTATCAAAGCCCTGATGCTTTCTTTACACCATGCTCCTGCTTTGACTTTTTCAAAAGCACTCTTAAGACCTAAACAGCCTGAGCACAAATAAACACAATCCTGGCACTTCTGTCACCCCTGCTAGACAGTTAACACTGTGTCATGGTGACTAGCCTTTGTGGTGTAAAAGTGCCTTTTGTAGGGCAGCTTTATTTAACTTTTGAAAAAATAAGGCCAGAAATTTAGGCCAATTAGTGTGAGGAAAGCTCAGCAAGTTCACATCTCCCTTATGCAACCAGATCTCTAATTACTGTCTGCATATTTTGAACACTTTATACAGAGCTTTGAAATAAAAATTCCCTCTAGCTGGAATACTGTGTGCTGTTTCTCAGATTTATTTTTTTTTGCATTTAAAAGCTGTGTGTGTTTTCTGTCTTTATCTGTAATTCTCTCCCACTTATTTGAGTAAAGTATTTACAATTGCAGTTGGAAATACAAGTTGTAAATCTAATAAAATGTCAGTATTAGGTAACTCTAATGAGTTCTCTCATTATATAGATTAAGCACAAAACCTCACACATACATTTCATGGGCATACAATTTATTACATTTGTAGATCTACTTTGCCTAAGGCCTGTGTTTTATTCTCTGACAGCTGAGGCATAAACTTGTTTAATTGATATAGGACTTGCTGATTTGGAGATGCTACTGTTTCTAATGTCTTAATTAATTTTGCTTGTTTCTAATATGTCAATTCATTTTGTTTACACAGAGACTTTGCTTATGTGGCAAGAGACAAAGACACAAGAATACTGAAATGTCATGTGTTTCGATGTGACACACCTGCAAAAGCCATTGCCACAAGTTTACACGAGATTTGCTCAAAGGCAAGTGGATTTAAAGTCAGCTGCATTTGTCTGTGGAGAAGTTTCTGAGCCTAATACATAGAACCAGTGATCATACACAGTATTAGTTTAGTTTATCTTGCTGGCAAGGAGAAACTGTGGAGAATTTGCAAATGAAAGGACACAAATGGATGGGAGTAATGGGAGGGCAGCCACTTAAATTTGAGGAAGATGATGTGTGCTTTTGATTTGACAAGTGTGTATAGAGACTGAAGCTTTTCTTGAATAATTAAGAAGCTGCAGGCTCAAAATGGAAAAAGAACATGGAGCTTCAATTAATGGTAAATGGTGATGTTAAATTTTATAAATAGATCAGTCCTCATTTGAAGGGTATTCTTCAGTAGTATTATCCTGCAGGACAGAGGGAAATAGTTGTTAACGTTACTCTGCCCACTGAAGAAAAAGAATAAAACAAGAAGAAGGAGGGGGATTAAGTTACTCTTGTTATAAATACTAAAGGATCTTAGTTCCTGCTTCTGGTAGTGTTGTCTGTAATAGTGGAGATGAATGTTCTTTTCAGTCATTTTACCTTACAGATTTGCCACCATTCCTGGTTATTAATTTTGGGTCCCTTGCATGATCAGTTCATGAGTGTCTTCTGTACAGTTGTTTCATGCTGCAGTAGCAAAGCAGCACATCCTCTGCAGCAGGAAAATCTGATAGAATCACCGAATTATCATGGTTGGAAAAACTCTCTAAGATCACTGTGTCCAACTGTCAACTCGGAAAATATTAAAAAAACAAAACAAAACAAAACAAAACAAAAAAAACACGATAAAAAAGTCCCCACCACCAAACCTCACCATCTCACTAGTGCATGTCCTGAAGTGCCTCATCTAAGTATTTTTTTCATACCTCCAGAGTTGGTGACTCCACCACCTCCCGGGGCAGTCAGATCCAGTGCTTGACTACTCCTTCAGTAAAGAAATTCTTCCTGATAGTGAATCTAATCCGCCTTGGTGCAACTTCAGGACGTTTCCCCTACTCTCGTTGTTATTTACTTGAGAGAAGAGGCTTGTATCCTCCTCACTAAAACCTCCTTTCAGGTAGCTCTGGAGAGTGGTATGGTCTCCCCTCAGCCTCCTCTTCTCCAAACTAAACAGTCCCGATTCCCTCAGCCTCTCCTTATGGGACTTGTTCTCCAGACCCTTCACCGGCTTGGTTGCACCCCTCTGAACTCACTCCAGCATAGAAATGCTTTATAGAGAGGCAGTTAAGCCAGTCTACTGGAAACTTTTTAAAATTCTTTTATTGAGCTGTGGTGGAGCTGAGGCTGTATCCCTCTTATTTTTAAAAATATGCTGCTCATTTTGTTTTTCCTTACCACATGCCAGTTTGCACCACAGAAGTGGGCTGTGGAGATCAATAACGTTATTGGTTATCTCTGTATAACCTGCCCCTCCTCGTGAGTCACAACTCCTGAGTATGGAATGAGTACGGAAAAGCTGGTTAGGAAACCTTCATGTTTTAAAATTCTGCTGATTTACTGTATGCCTATCATTTGCTTTTTACATTTTGTCTTCACATTATTGAATGGAATCAGTGATGTCAAATTATACAGACTAAAAAAATTCTCTTTTTTTCAACACTGCAGACATGGCTACTGAACTTGTGATGTTTCATGCAAATAGCATTGGCATTTACAGTGTGCCTCGCTGTGTAACCTTCTGAGGCAGAAGATAGCCCAATAGCTGTGCAAAGCTTGGCAGCTCTGTCCAGACTTTGAAGCAGGGGGCAGGACTTGGGGAGCTACTCAGTTTGGCCAGAGAGCTCCAGGCTGTGTTTGGTTAAGTTTAATACAGGGGACTGCAGCAGTGGATGACTAGAAAAGCCCAGACCTGTTATGTCCCTTCTCTTTCTCCTACAACTCTCAATTGTGACGGATGTTTCCAGCAAATCTGTCAGGAAAAATCATGCTGCACAGGCCCTATCACAGCTGCTTTTATCCAGTGTGGTCAACATCAAGTAAATGCCACAGTAGCTATACACAGAGGTATGAGAAAGGGAGTAGCACTGTCACATACGTTAACTACAACATGAAATTCCTGGCATTAATTTTTGATAAGAGAGCAATTAAGCATTTAAAACCATACTTAATAGTAACACAGAATAAGACAGGATAGTATTGTTCAGTCGTAATTCAGCAATAGATATAATCCTGGTTCAGGGAAGCACTTGGCATGCGCTGACACAGTGGATCTCTGTGCTGAGTCAGGGCTTCTTTCCACGTTAGCACGTATCATTTCTCATCTGCAGGGGGAATATCATCGCTCTGACAGAAAATATTTTCAATATAAAAAAAAAAAGAGAAATTTGATACAAATATTTTCAAACCAAGTATCACATGCTGGATCACCAGTTATTTTTATAGTTTAATTGCAATTAACAGTCAGAGCATAAAGAAACAGGTAGCAATGCTTCATATATGAGCTTTGGAAAACTTCTGTTAGCTTCCCTGTGTCTCTTCTCATTCATACATTTGTAGGGAATAATCTTCCAAAGTGTTTTTTTCGAAGTGGTTTGGCTTTTTTCTTTTCCTCTTTTGCTAGTGGTACACATTTAGGGGGAAGAACAGGTTGTATTTTGCATGGGGCTTTTAATTCCAGAAGAACCGTAAAAATGGAAGAAAACATTATACACAGCAGAAGATAGATCAGAGAGGAACATGAATAATGAACACTAACTATTATCTGTGTGTTAAATATTTATATTAGTTGCTATATTGAGCCTCACTGCAATTTTGCTGTTGATAAAAATGGCTAGAGGTTTTTTTCCCTCCCCCATCTATCTTTTGTCTAGGCTTGGACACCACTTAAGTTCTTTATGTAGTTAAGGAATGGTGAATAAAATGAAGTAAAAACTTATTTTAAAAAGAATAACCTGTTTAGTCATGTAGCTCCTGACTTATTTCAGAAGCTAGGGTTGTAATAGCAATAAATTTATACTTGTAGTTGCTACTGTACTGTATTTTTTAAAAAGATAAACGCTGTATTATCACTGTCATCTTCAGATTATGGCCGAACGGAAGAATGCTAAAGCTATGGCTTGCAGCTCATTGCAAGAGAGGACAAATGTCACCCTTGATGTTCCTCTGCAAGGTACTGTGCTACAGCTGTTACCCTTGGGATGGTTCTACTTTACATATGTTTGGTTTCTGATACTGCTTTTGACCAAAATGGAGCATGTTGCTTGGAGAGGTCAGGAGTATAAATACTCCTGTCTTTTAATTACTGTACCTGACTGTAACGTGTTACTGTGGCACATTGAACATTGTTAGTGGTTATGTTGATAGTAACAGAGTCCTGCTCAGTTTTGTCAGCTTGTGCATTTCCTCTTCTATTTTAAAATACAAATGTTGTGAACGTGGTCCTACTTATTTGCGGCTACTTGCATGCGTTGTCCTTTTCAAATTGAAATTCCTCCTGACTTGAGGCTGCAGAAATTAGCCAAGTCTTCCATAAAACCAGAATATATTCCAGTTAATCAATCACTTGGATTCAGAGGAGCTGTAGTGGGCTCCTCCTAGGTTTCAGCATCTATTTTAACAGCTTTCAGTGCAAGGGGTGCAAGCGGGTTGTCATCCAAGTGAAGGGTCTTGTGCATGCTCTACTGCTTGGCAGAAGAAAATTGCCTTTGCGTGAATTTAGTAGTCATAGATTAATAGTTGCCATTTTGAAAGCAGTCCAGGAGAGCAAATATGCTTTGTGTTAAATTTATAAGAAATTATATGCCAGTTTATACTGACTATCTTACTCTTAATCCATACATCAACTCATGTCCTACTGTCTGAGCAGACAGTTCTTGATTATTCGTAGAGTGTGTTTAACATATTAACAGGGATGCTGTTAAAAACAAGTTCCAGATTTTTGATAGTTATGCAGTGAAACTTAGATCTGTATGCCACAGAGACACACTAATCTGTATTTCTTAATATGCCAGCAATAGAACATGACCTTATTCTTAGCATAGATGAAAAATTAGGTGATGTAAAGTTAGCAATTATTGACCATTACTCACCAGAAGTAGAAATCTGTTTGATCAATACAATACCTTCAGAGCAGAATTGCTGGGTAAAAGTGATGTATGTTATTGATGAAATAAAAGTGTCTTTCCCTGCTGTGAATGCTGATTAACAGAAATTGATTTTTGTTCCCATGCAGTAGATTTCCCAACACCAAAGACAGAACTGGTACAGAAGTTCCATGTCCAGTACCTGGGCATGCTACCTGTAGCTAAACCCGTGGGTATGTAACACTTTTCCAAAGTATCTGGAGTAAAATCTAAAGGCTGGACTCTGGCTAGCCAAGTGTAAACACTTGATTTTTAAAGGGTAGCCACTCTTCTACTCCAGGCACTCGAGGCCAGGCATGAAGACATCTTATATTCAGGGCCTCATTTGAGCATCGGGTGTACAACCAGAGGACTTTGAGAGATGCCAAGAAGGCGGAGTTTCTTTCTACTGCTTTCTCTGAATTTGAGTTCTGCTAATGAGAAGGGCCCTAGAGAACTGAAATGGTGCAGCAGCTAAACAAGATGCTATCCTGCTTTTTATTTCTAAGCCAGAGGCACATGTTTTGGTTTTGCAGATGAAGAAAAGCAACTTCAAAACCCTTCCTTCCATCATCAATTTAATTTTAATAAGGGGCCCAATACAATCTGTTTTCTGTACTATGTGAAGATGAAATTTTTGCTATTGCTTATTTATGTATTTAGTTTTTATTATTGCATTGCTTTTCTTTTAGGAATGGATACTCTGAACAATGCCATTGAGAGCCTAATGACATCCTCTAGCAAAGAGGAGTGGATGCCAGTGACCATGAATGTTGCTGATGCTACTGTCACAGTCATCAATGAAAGAGTAAGGCAGACTGTCATGTTTAACACATATTTAATGTGATACGATTATGGAAAACCAGGAATATAGAAACACGAGTGGAAAGAGTTATTTTGCTCTAGGATTCATTTGCTTAGTTTGCAGTTTATCTCTTTTCTCATTTCAAGCATGTTCTCAGAAATAATTATTATAAGTATTCTTTAGATACTTAAAATAAATTCAGTGTTATCCTGTCTAGGAAATCTGAGCCTAAAATGTTGTGGGTAAAGCCCTAAGTAGGAATTCTAAATGCTAAATTGTATTTACCTTATTCATGGTATGGAGGCCAAGAGTAATGTTAAAATCAGTTTCACATAACTGTCCTATCATAGAGCATTTTCCATAGAAATTAATACAGTGAAACTTTGAAAGAATGTTTTGATAAATGTTTGTTGATGAAGTACTAAACCAACATCTGTACTATATCCAGTGATAGGAAAGCATGTTTTGGAGTCATGATAGCTACATTGTTTTATTTCTTTGCAAAACAAGCAATTTATAAAATGCAAAGTATGCTCAGTGCTAACACTGAAAGCCACGGTCTCCTGGTCATAGCCTAGAAGGGGAGATCCAGCCCAGGACTGAGCACACTGAGCATATCATAGAATCATAGAAGGGTTTGGGTTGGAAGAGACCTTAAACATAATCTAGTTCCACTCCGCTCTGCCATGGCCAGGAACACCTCCCACTAGACCAGGTTGCTCAGAGCCTCATCCAGCCTGGTCTTAAGTGCTTCCAGGGAGGGGGCATCTGCAGCTTCTCTGGGCAACCTCTTCCGGTATCTTACCACACTCATAGTGAAGAATTTCTTCCTTACCTCTAGTCTAAATCTGGCCTCTTTTAGTTTGAAACTCTTACCCTTCATCCTATCACTATGTGCCCTTGGAAAAAGTCCCTCTTCAGCTTTCTTGTAGTTTTTGTACCTTTTAGGTACTGGAAGGCTACAATAAGGTCTCCTTGGAACCTTCTCTCTCCAGGCTGAACAACCACAGCACTCTCAGCCTGGCTTCATAGGAGGTGCTCTAGCCCTTTGATCACCCTCCTGGCCTTCCCCTGAACTTGCTCCAACAGGTCCATGTCCTTTTTATGTTGGGGAACCCAGAGCTGGATGCAGTACTCCAGGTGGCGGTCTCACCAGAGGGGAGTAGACAGGGACAGACACCTCCCTCAACCTGCTGGTCATGCTCCTTTTGATGCAGCCCAGGATGCAACAGGCTTTCTGGGCTGCAAATGTGTATTGCTGGGTCATGTTGAGCTTCTCATCAGCCAACAGCCTGAAGTCTCTCTCCTCAGGCCTGCTCTCAATCCATTGTCTGGCCAGCCTATATCCATGCTTGGGATTGCCCTGAGCCAGATGCAGGTACCTTGCACTTGGCCTTGTTACACTTCCTGAGGTTCATATGGGCCCACCTGTCAAGGTCCCTCTGGATTGCATCCCTTCAATCCATCCTGTCAACTGAACCACCGCACAGCTTGGTGTCATCGGCAAACTTGCAGAGGNAGGCTTTCTGGGCTGCAAATGTGTATTGCTGGGTCATGTTGAGCTTCTCATCAGCCAACAGCCTGAAGTCTCTCTCCTCAGGCCTGCTCTCAATCCATTGTCTGGCCAGCCTATATCCATGCTTGGGATTGCCCTGAGCCAGATGCAGGTACCTTGCACTTGGCCTTGTTACACTTCCTGAGGTTCATATGGGCCCACCTGTCAAGGTCCCTCTGGATTGCATCCCTTCAATCCATCCTGTCAACTGAACCACCGCACAGCTTGGTGTCATCGGCAAACTTGCAGAGGGTGTACTCGATCCCGCCGTCCATGTCACCAACAAAGATGTTAAACAGCACCAGTCCCAATACCAACCCCAGAGGAGAACAACTTGTGACTGGTCTCCATACGCAAATAGATAAAAAGGAATTCTGCATCAGTGTCCCCACCATTTAATCAACTTAAAAATGAAAGCAAAGTTCCCTAGAATATCCACTACTAATGAGCAATCGTTTGGTTCGTAACCAGAATGAAGAGGAAATCATGGTGGAGTGTCGTGTGCGGTTCCTGTCCTTCATGGGAGTAGGCAAGGACATTCACACATTCGCCTTCATTATGGATACCGGAAACCAGCATTTTGAGTGTCACGTTTTTTGGTGTGAACCAAATGCAGGCAATGTATCAGAAGCTGTTCAGGCTGCTTGTATGGTAAGTGACCTTCTTCGAAGGTACCTAACGGTACTTAGATTTTTCCAATGCCTCCATAAATAATTGTCTTTCCAGATTTGAAGTTACACTCATTTCAAGACAGAAAAAGAAAGAATAAATAAAACTGGGAATTTGGATTCTGATATATTTAATCAATTAAAACCCAACCGTTTTTATATTTGAAATGTTCATTTAGTGAACAATGCCTTTTTAATCATCTTCCCTCCTAACCTCTGCAACATCTGTCTATGTTAGAAGTCTTTGCCTTCACTACTCAAGTTACCTAATGCTGGAAAAACTTTTTGCTCAGAGTTCTGATACACAATCCAGTGACAATGTAACGAAAGTAATCCTTGTCCAAGAATGGCTGAACCGAGAAAACTTAGTTCTCAGTTTTTATTTCTTATTTCTCAGGGCCGTTTGTATGATTTAATATCTGTCGTGTGCTGATGAACAGCTTCTGCCCACAGATTGACACACCTATGTCCCATTAACTTCATCTGGGCTGTTGTCACAGCCGAAATGGAGTTTTGGCTATATTTAATGAGAAAATAGTAAAGGTGTATTTAAAATGCTCTGTGATAGTGTGGGATACAGTAAGGACTGCGGAATGCTTTTGCTTTGTTGCAGTTGCGGTATCAGAAGTGCTTAGTAGCCAGACCTCCCTCACAGAAAGTTCGACCACCCCCACCTCCTGCAGACTCGGTGACTAGAAGAGTTACAACTAACGTAAAAAGAGGAGTGTTGTCCCTCATTGACACTTTGAAACAGAAACGTCCCGTCACCGAGATGCCATAGCTGCATAAGAGAGAAGATTCGCCCAACATTTAACTGAAGATAACAATAGCTACACTAAGGAAAATGAACTGATGATGTCTGGCCTTCCATCTCAAGTTGCTGATGCTTTGTCTTCAGAGAATTTACCCTTATCGAAACAATGTTAGACAAGCATGTTCTCTCATTCTTGCCACCATCGTGTGATATGAAAAGAAGCATGAATAATTTTTTGCTGTCAGTGAGTTACATCATGAGCAATGGAAGGTCTGTTTGATTGTAAATACGAGAACATTACCTAAACTCACACAAAAAAAAAAAGAATATGGCCACGTTCCTCCCAGTGAACTCATGCTAAAGTCCGTGGAGTGTATGATGCCCGAGCTGATAGTTTCACCGTCTTGAGCTGGATTTGTCACAAATCAATCTTAAGTCCTACAGCACTTCGCTCTGTTTTCAGCACTGGAGTAGGTACCAAGTATTAGCGACGATTGAATTACTAGAGATTAACCACTAAATTTTTTTTTTACAGAACTACACCTGTTAGTTTTGTTTGCCAGCATTGGTCTAGCAAACACTTGAACATCTCCCTGACATGCTTTCAATTCATGGTATCATTATATCATCTCCTGGTTTTACATTACAGTCTTACAGAAAAATTATATTTAGTATCAAACCAATACTAAAAAATCCAGAAGTGTTTTCAGTAATTGGATTGTGGAGTTACCCACTGAAGATTTTCAGCTCTAAACATTCAAATGCAACCATTCGCTGTTAAATTTATTATCCTAAATCTGTCCTGAGTTCATTGAAAGTACCATTTGTTTCACGCAGGGCTCAGACCAATCAGGAGTAAAAAAGAACTAGTCAGTAATTTTATTGTCTTACAACTCTTACAGAGACTAAAATATTCCATACTTTTTCCATAAAAGTGGTTGATGAAATGTTCAATTCAGCATCTGGTTGCTCTCCCTCAGAATTTGTTGCTGAATACTTAACATGCCACAGAAAGAACAATCGTGTTTCTTATTATTTACAAAAATCCATGAAATTTGGTTTACTTTTAATGCTCTTGTGACAAAGTAAGAAGAGAGTTGTCTTCTAACAGGATAGTGCTTCAGGTGGTAAAATGTGATGTCCATGCTTTTGCTCCAAAGACTTCATCTGCTTGCTTTGATTTACACACTACTGCAGACCCTGGCAAAATCAGCCCAGTATTGCCCCTTAAAATTGTACCTCAGGCTAATTTTCAAATGATGCAGCTACGCATCTTGAGTCTCTTCTACCTAGACCTGCAGATTGGTTCAAATTCTGGAAATGGAACATTAAAGATATTTTAAACTGTGTTAAAAATGTTTTATCTCCATTTACAGATATTTTACAAACTGTAACTTGTCACCCAAGTCTGCAAATCTGGTCGTACTGTAATTTTAAAAGAACATTTGCAAGGTTGTTATTACAGGAACTCTTTTTTATTGTTATTTATTTTAGTATGCAAGGGACTGTTAGAAACAAACTATTTTCTTTTGTTTCCTTGTTTAAAGAAATCAATGGCAACACCTGGGAAAAGGAACTTAGGAACTTAGGAACACAAGGGGGAAAAAAAATGGTAATTCATGAAATTTCTGCACTGAGCAATGCAGAAGAATCATGAAACTAAACTCAGCATGATGTATGAGCAAGTGTTAGGTGACAGCTAGCTATGCAACGCTTGCAGTTAAATTCAGCCCTCTAGAATACCCTCCCAAGAGCTATGTGCCACTGATCTCCAATCTCTTTACAACCACGGTTCTACACCCCAGGCACTGAAGCAATTCCTGCCACCTCCTTTGTACCAGCTCTATCGCTTGTACAGTTGGAAGAGAAGTTCCATATGCCAGGTAGAGCAGGGAGAACCGGAGGTGAAGGGACACAAACAAACCCAACAGTTCATTTTTCAGTACCAGTTATTTAGACTGACCTTGAAGACAGATCACCAAGCATAGGGAGGGCAGCTTGCAGATCTGCTTGTTTAGGTTCTAGTATTGCTCCCAGTGACATCAGCTAGCAGTGGAAAAAAAAACCTCCCTTCCTATCATGACTGCTATCCAAATGTGGTAGCTAATACTGTACTGTTAGGTAGGATCATGAATTTGAGGTAGAAGTTTCCTTATTTGTTATTGTGCTAGTAATTCAAATTTCAACTTTTATTTTCTTTTAAATTACAGAAAATACTTTGTGTCCTTTTAAAGTTCCATCTGGAAACAGCAGGATTTGGGATTTGCAGCTGTTCTGCAACAGTGAATTTTAAACAGTATAGTTAAAATTTTGTAGCTGCATCTGCGCAGTGCTGATTCTTCCCAAGAGAGATCCGGAGTCTCTTTAGACTAAACCAGCACTTAGCAAACAGCAGTGGAAAGGTGTTGTCTAGGCTATGGACATCTTGTCAGCTTTCACTAGCAGAGTGTCCAATTGCAGGACGGGCTGGGGAGAGGTTAGAAAGGTATCTGAAAAGCCGTAGGTCACTTGCCAATATCCGTTTTAAGAACTTTGTGTCTCTTAACAAAATGTTGTTGATTTTGCAAACATTTAAGTAGTGTGCTTAATGGTCTGACTATATGTGGCCTTTTTGCTTCAGTAGAGCTCCTTATTATCCAGAATATTAAATATACACCCAGGTGTTTGCAGATTCAGAGCCTAATACTGCAAAGCCCGTTATCTTTTGTTAAACAATATATTAAGACACTCTTTTTTACCATGGCCAAAAGTGTACGTATGGGGTATGTGTGTTTGAGCAACTGCCACTGTTTTAGTTGATGTTATAGCTATCCTTCAGTTATCTATGCATTTTTTTATAATATCTAGTGATTCTGTAGGCAGACAGCCATGTTCACTATGCCTTGTATGTCTGATGCCATATTCTAAATTAACCTGTTAAATACAGCTTAAAATATTTTTATTTTATTTATTCTATTTTTACTGAAATATCTTCCATTATTATGTTGATGTACTGTCTTTACTGGATGTGCTGTTGTAACATTCTCCACTCTGTATACAATAGGTTGCCTAAAAAAAGGCAGGCTTTGTAATTATTTGTAGTCACATTTTTATTGAAGTCTGTAGAAAAAAAAAAATGTAAAGCAAAGCTAATTTTCTTAATTTTTTTTCAATGCAAGTTGTAAGTTAGAGGTAAGTATCACATGTCAGTCTTGTCATTAATACACTCCATTGCGGGAGCAAGGAGATTTATATTCACATTCACTGACTAAGAGATAAAAACCTTTCTTTTGCAATCTGCAGTGCTGGCTGTAGGTTTTCTCTAAGCCGCTCACTATTTCATTTGAAGGGGAGGAAGAGGGTGTAGGAGTTCTAAGGCTACAGAGGCCACCTACAGGGTGGTTAAACAGGAGTAACAAAAATTGCACGGAAGGCAACAGAATCCACTCACAAGAAAAGGAGTTCTCAGTCATGTACTTTGTGTGCAGTCACCTGCACCTATTGAAACAACAGTTGCCCTTCCGTGACAAAGGAACAAAACCTGGAGTATCTAAAAGCTTACGCTAGTTCTGTGTCATGGGCAGTTCTACATCCCTTTTCTTTTAGTCTTACCAAGCATTTTCATAGATCACTTAACTAGAGATCTAAAATAGTTAGTAAATCACCCACGGAGAAGAGAACTTTCCTATTTCAACAGCTAATGGGGGCCTCAGCCCTCCAGCATTACCATTAACCCCATGATGCCTTTCTTGGGCAGGTTAATTACTACATTGCTAGAACTTGTGCTGTACAGTCAGCAGAAGAGGTTTGATTTATTTTAACAGCAGCAAGAAAGAAGGAAACACACCCACTGTTCATTAGCAGAGTTCAGTCTTATGAAAAGCACCCGACTGACACCGAAAAGAACAATTTTCCCTGCTGTTGACCACTTCTCCACATTTAAATGTAATCTGTTCTGAGAATAAATTTAGCTGCATAAAATGATTGTCTCCATTGTTACTGGTCCATGAAACTGGGAAATTATTTCTTCTGTTCCAAATTGTGGTTGAGGGGAGGGAAAAACGTCTTGGTGGTTTAGAGGCGGTATCAGTACAATAGACACTTTTCTATCTGGAAAGCTGAATCAACAGTTTCTGGCTGAAAATTACAACTAACTGGATTACAGAAAATTAGTTATGTCAGACACAGCTTTGCTGTAGAAAGTCATCACCTGTTTAACTGAGCGTATTCCACCCACAAGCCCTCTGAAGTCAGTTTCAGATGCTGTCACCATGTGATGCTCATGCTTACGGAGTAAGCTGCTGACCTGCAGGATCAATTTCTTTACTACCAGCTCTCCGATATTCTTGGTAAGACATCAAGATTCTGACAGCTTTAGCTTCCATAACATTTCAAAGAGACAAACTCCAAGATGAGGCTGACTGCGGGACATCATGACACATATTATGTAAGTAGCCCAGAAATTCTATCATCAGACACACATATGTTCTTTGACAAGTAATTTTAATTATATTTTAAATAAGGAATGATACAGATTTTGTTCTAAAAAATAGTTTAGTTCTTTAACTGCAGAATCTCCTAAATTTATTTTAAGCATTTAACAGCCATATGTAAAGAGAAAAAAATATATCTCCTTATTGCCTGTTCCTTTTATCTAACCTGTAGAGTCTCTCCTCCTCCAATATTAATTGGAAATAAAATATGGATTTTTTTTTTTTTCCTATTCTAAACATTGCATGTGCACAGATCTAGGTCTATCCTTGCAAGTTTGTGCAGAAACTAGAACAGAGTTCATCCTCCTCTTGGAACAGGTAAGGAGCACAGGTTACTCACAGTAGGGGAGTGATGCCTTTGAACAGGACAGCTGCCTCACACTAAAATGCTAGAAGAAATCTTTAGTGATTCAGTGAAGGAACAATATTTAGCTGATGAACAAGAGCCATCTGTCTATGCTGATGGTGTAGTATCACTCACATCCTTTCTTCTAAAGGTGGTGCTACATTGACTGGTGTAGGTGAGAAATAAGAGAGAGATGTTAAACCATTTTCTCTGGATGGGTCTAAATCCTGACTGACATGTCAGACAGGTTAAGATTTGATACCATATTGCTGCCACTACTGGTGAACACTCCTGAAACAATTGCCTAGAGAACAAATTGTCTTTTGGGCCACAGCTACCTTTGCCTTTCTAAACTGCTATGCTGGTTTTGTTTCATTTGTACAACACTTCTCATCTAAATAAAATTCTTGAGGTTCCTCTTGCTGTCCTTATGTCATTGCTTGCCATTTTCCTTCTTTATACTGTCCTTACTTAACACTAAATCCGATTATTGTTAAAAGT
This sequence comes from Chloroceryle aenea, assembly GCA_013399075.1. Classification (NCBI taxonomy): domain Eukaryota; kingdom Metazoa; phylum Chordata; class Aves; order Coraciiformes; family Cerylidae; genus Chloroceryle; species Chloroceryle aenea. Next base: position 509,234 of record VWZY01008299.1, read on the forward strand.
GTGTCCCAGTATCCTCTGCTCATGTAGATATTTTTCAGTTATATTTGCTACTGCAAGAGGGAGCAGGTAAGAAGCCCACAGGTGTTTCCAAAGACAGACAAACTGCTCTGTCCTCAGTCACTGATGAGCAGTAACATTTGTAAAAATAATGTACTTGGACAGTAGCAGCTCTCTTCAAATAAAGGACTGCGTGGATCAAGAAAGTTGGTGAAAAGCCATTTTGAGCCAGGTCTGACATGACATTCTGATGACATTTCTGTATTTTTAGCAGAAGAATATTTTACTTAGTTTTTGTTGTTAATATTTTGAAGCACACCTGGGTAGAAACCAAGGGATTAAGTCCTAGAAAACTTTTGCATGGGTGTTTGTGTACTTGGGCCGGTTGCCTGTACAAAAGTTCATGTCTAGCTTTAGAAATAAAAGTGAGTTAACTGGCTTACTGTGCAGTAAAATGGTATCTAGCACTTGTAAAGAGAAGTGGTCACTTACAAAATGCAGTCTCACTTTTTAAAAAACATAAATCTGAAATTTAGTATTCCTACAGATCTGTGGAGGGGAGAAGGAGGGGGAAATGTTTGCTTTAACTTGTCGCTTTAAAGTGTACAGCAAGATGCTGTCATTTTTTACCTCACACCCCGTAATATTCTATCAGCCTTATGCAGCTGAGCTGCATTCACTTTAAAGTGTGATTACAGTTTTAAAAATTACTATCTAACACGGATGTTTCTGTGCCAATGGCTCATAATCTGTATCTCTTTCCCACAGCAAGATTATCCTGCATAAATTTATACTGTAATCTTAAATGTATCGATTAATACCTACAGGATCTTTACCTTCTGTGTAAAGGTGGGGTAAAGTTTGAAGATTCTCACAGCTATGGTCGAGGACGGCTAAACACAGTTGGCTTGACCGCTTTAGACAGGGGTGGTGGAAGTATCCTACCACTCGACCCCTTTGCTCCAGTCCAACCATGAAAGCAAAGATGAGTTGATGCCCTGGGATTGTTTCCTTGCAAATTCACGTATGGTGTTACCACTGGAGGCAAAACAATCTCCACGGTCTTCAAGACAAGCCTCTTACGTTCTGCCTGTGCCTTTCTGGCAACTGTCTCTCTTGCGCATGCCTTGCCAGTAGGTGACAAAGGAGGTGTGTGCTTCAGCACTTCAGGCAGAGCTACATTTGAAATGGGGTTGACAGATTTCTTCATCTGAACACATCTGTTTGTTTGGTTCAGTCTCTTTTGTTGTACGTTACTGCCTGCTTTAGACTTGGAAACTTCAGCCTGAATATTAGATACAGTTGAATGGTTAAGGAATGCCGCAGTCTTTGGCTCTATACCGCGACCAGTAATGTTACCTCTACGCTGCGTTACTTTCTGCTTTTTCTCCTTTTCCTTTGGTTTTTCTACAACACTGCCTAGTAGTCCTTTTGCTGCAGCACGAGCCAAAATGTCTTTAACAGACACATTTTCAGAAGAATCTTGCTAAAAATTTCAAAGGAAACAGCAATGAATCTCAGCCACAACACCAAGCTGCACACTCAATACTTTTATCCCAGATTCCTCAGAGTTTACTCCACAAAAAAACCAAAAGCAGAATCTAGCAGAAAGGCTTATGTCCTGTGATAAATGCTAACCAAACTAGTTATTTGTGAAATTAAGAATGTGGCTATTGTGGAAAGAGGCATCTGAGCATTTGCTCTTCAGGGGATTTGCACTCTACAGACCTAGTCTTGTATCATCAGCAAACTTGCTGAGGGTACGCTCTATCCCTTCATCCAGGTCATTAATGAGTATGTTGAACAAGACTGGACCCAGTACTGAGCCCTGGGGAACACTATCATGGTCCACTCATCTAACCCATGCTTCCTGAGCTGACTTACAAGGTATGTTAGAGGAGACAGTGTCAAATGCTTTGCTGAAGACAAGGCAGACGACATCCACTGCCCTCCCTTAACCTACCCAGCCAGTCACACCATCATAGCAGGATGTCAGATTAGTTAAGCAGGAGTTCCTCATGGTCAATCCATGCTGTGTACTCCTGGTAACTTTCTTTTCCTCCATGTGCCGCTATTATCAATAACATTAAACATGAATCATTTTCATAATAATGAAAATTCTTGTTCATAATACACAAACTAGATTAACTAGGAACCAGGTCAACATCCAAGCATCTAAAGAGAAGCAATGGGGAAGAAACAGTTTGCAACTAGCCAAGAAAAGGGTTTCTTTAAACCAGAAATTTTAGATTAATTATAAGGACGTGTTTTCTGCCTTACAGAAAATGTTAATTTCCAGAATCACTTGAAGAATGGCCATAGGAGCAATTGCTTCTATGCATTAAAATTTGACTGAAAAATCATTCAAGTAACTACCTAAACCAAAAGTGTTTCTTCCTCTGGAGGGGAGACAATATGGTGGACAGATGTACGCAGCATGACTAACTAAAGCTCATTAGCTCGGGGAACCAGGTTAAAAAGGTATTTTACATTGAAAAGAAAGAGGCCAGTAATAGATAACTTGAATGGCTTTTCACGTGTGATTCTCTTAACAAAATATTTTCCAATTTCCCCCTAGACACAAGCTTCTGTCAAGCACTGTAATTGCAGTAGGACAGGAAGTGCTACAAATAACCAAATAAGATCTCCTATCTTTAAGTTTCAATTAAATTCTAATTAGATCCCCCATAGGAAAATGTTGATTTTGATTCTCAGAGATGCAAACTAGCCCTTTAAGGCCTTTCCTCAGGAGTCATCACTCAGGAGTGATGACTTTTCCATTTACTCAGCAAAAGCTCCCCCCTGCCTTTCAAGACAGATTTGCGTGTGTCTTAATTTTGGAAGGAAACGTGTTCATACCTATTCTATTCAAATTACAATGAAGTCTTAATCCATACAGGTGACACCATCTGCTTGGACACTGGAAAATCTTGGTGACATATACAGACATAACAACTAACTCTACGAGACACAATTTATCACGAGTCTAATCAAGCTGTGTATTTCATTCCAAGGTGTGACAGCAACAATCTATTTTCTCTATATGTTCCCAGCACTGACTTGGATCAAGAGACTGCTCTGATCTCAAACAGCCCCAGAAGAAAAAGCACATGTTGGAAAGCTGTGCTCAGCCTAAAACTAGGAGTGGCACATTTCAACTGCTCACCTGTTCTCTCTCCTTAAAAAAACTAAAGAACAGCCAGGAATTTTAAAAATACACTTTAATTTGTATATTCCTTTGTGGAAAATGGCAATAATCTTTTTCTGTGAAGTGTTTTTAAATGGTAATTTTCTTAGCTTACCTTTTTTGCTAGAATAGCTAGAAAACAGCCACTGGAAATTTCTGATGGCTCCATTTTGAAAAACAAGTCAGTTGAACCCTCTGACTTGGAGCAAGTAGAAAAAACAGAAGGAATAAGCCTGCAAAAAATAAACAAATAACCAGAAAAAAAAATATTTAAGCATATAAAAGGAAATATTAAAAGTAATTTCTAAACTATGTATTTCCATGACAATCCTACAAAGCCTAATCTTCATTTTTAAAATCTGCCATTAAGAACAGACATGAAAATTCATCTTTTTAGAATTAACTGATTTTTTTCCCAGTAATTCTGTTTTTTTTTTTCAATGAAGTATATTAACTACCAGATAATAAGTTATGTATGAATGTAGTTGACATTAATATGTTCCTTCTCAGGTCTGCCATGACTGGGTTATCATGTTGTCTACCAAGTCAGGGAATGCCCTGAAGTACAGAAATTGTAAAGGTGTTGACTTTGAGTTATTAAGAGTATGCTCATAATAAATAACATATCTGTCTAAGCTAAAAATCTTAGGTTAGAAAAATTCACTTATTTGTAGTAACTGCTGTTTTTTTCCAATTTACAGTTTTGCAATGCATCTGTGAGGAAGGAAGAAGGAGCCTTTTCTCCCATTCTCCCTGTGTTCCAGGAATCCCCAGCTCTTACAAAGAGGCCTCAAGGACTTGGCTCATAAGGTTGCTAAACCAGTATTAACCTGTTTATGTGCAGAAAAATGCTTTCAAAATGTCCTTTCGCAATTATTACCCCCTACTCTTCCCACTTCTGAGGACAGTAAAATACAGACCCTCATCAGTGCTCCATTGAGCCTCTTAAGACAGCACTTTATTCAAAGATGGTTACAGGGAAATGCATTCTGTATGTCCATGCACTATCCTGGTTTGGCTGGCTAGTCCTTTTCTATTGGGAAGTCTGTCCCCAAATTTTCACTATCACCTGGATTTTTTGTATGTACCTCAAAACTTTGTAAAACACAATGTAAGGCTCACATCCTCCTGGCATTACTAAACAAAACTCTGTGGCCTATGACACCTAGGAAATTTTTGTTTTTATATCTGGTCATTCAATGCAGAAAAGTGATGATGTTTATTTTGATTGATGTATAGAGATTACTGTTACCAAGAACCCCTTCAATGAATGGTCTGACCCTGAAAGTTGATGCAGAAATTAACTCAAGTTTGATGGGCCAAAGGGAAATGTATTAATGGTTTAGCAGTATCTCCTCTATACACCCCTGTTCACAGTGTGCATCCTTCTATAAAGGAAAGACTTTGCTATAAACTGTCATATCCTTAAGATAATTTCAGCTCAGACAGTGGGTGCATGTTTGAAATCACCTTTACAATTCCACAGCCCTAAAACCAGCTGTATGTCCCCATACTCCAGTACAGCCTTATTTTGGTTCACCACAGCTCCACTGCTGCAGAGTAATTCCAAAAGATACAATACACGTAAGCACAGCTGGTGGAAGACTTTCCTGAAAGCCCTCAGTTTTCTTGGAAAAGGAAATTAATATTAAGGAGATCTATTATGATCACACAGGTCATTTTATTAATATAACTTGCCACTCAAAGACAATACTCCTAACACTGGCTAGTTGTTCTGCAGCAGTTTTTCATTCTATCCTGCATTCTTTCACTCAGGTAAATTACCTCATTAATTCCAAGGAAAGCATACAAGGAACTGCTGTAAGTAGTAAATGCATTTTAAACAGCTTGAGCTTTCATCTTCAGACAAGCATAATCCCACACTATATTTTATTTATGCTGTTCTATTACTACTCTGTTTATGCTGCTCACCAGCAACTTTATTGTAGCAAGAACCAGGCATGAAGACATCCAAGATCTGTGCCTGACAGTTAACGAGGAAAATTTGCTCAGGTCTGCAAAAGTTCTATTGTTATTTTATTCTCTCTTTCTCACCATCTGAGATTGCCTTGGAATTTGGAAGTAAAAGCGTAATTTGGTGGTACAAGTTTCACAATGTTTCTGCAAAACACTGAATAGATTTTGTTTCGGCTTGGGGGGTGTTTTAGACAAGGGAGGATTTTTTTTTTCTGAAAAAATAAAAGTTCTGGAAAAAATTCCAGGATTTTTATATATATAATTCTATTTTTTATATATATATAATTGATGTATTATTTGTGTTCAAATAATTCAGAGACCATTATGTTTCAAGGTTCCCTAGTTCTCACAGAGTAATAGCTGCACAGAGATCAGACATGACAGACATCACAAAAAAATTACAGCAAGAGTCCATAAGTGCTTTTGGACCAGCATGGCACCACAGGCAAGACATACCCCGATTCCATCCCATTTAGCATAAAATTTCAATCTCTTCTATTGGATGTCTTTTGTTGTACTGCATCTTAACATTATGTGTAACATACCTGTTTTAAAAATTCTTTGGACTGGCCATAGTTAATTTACCATTCTAATCATGCAAAATTTAAATATACTGAATGACAACCTGAATCACAGTTATCTTTCCCCATGATGGCCCAGTCATTAGCATCATCCAAGATAATATAAAATCTAAAAATACAGCACTACTCCCCTGTGCTTTTGGCAACATGAGCTCTTTTAACCTGCATCCTGTGATCAACTATTAGATTTATGTGCAAGCAACTGCATTTGCTGTTTGGTTTCTTTTTCCTTTGAAACTGTTTGTTCTAGGTGAGAAGCTGAGAGAACAAGCACCTTCCCTGACTTCCAGTCTCCATTTTATCTTAAACTATCATCATTTTCTGAATAATGATAGGATGAAAGCAATAGCTCTGTCAGAAGCTCACCACAATGTTATTTCCAACTAGTGATGCTTTCCTACCACCTCAATTTCAGACGGGAACAAAAATATTAGATGAAAAAGTCAAGAGGATGCTACTTAATACTCTCATAACATGGAAAGGAATGGAATGCGAGGCAGCACAAAACTATTTTAAATGCTAAGTTAATGCAAGACACAGATCAGCCTAGTATAAGAATTATGCTACAATTTAAAAGTTCCACTTAATTTTTTTCCAGGGACAAAACTACTCATTCCATACCTATATGGTTGTACTTTATTTCCTTCCACTCCAGATTCCAGTGCTTTTTTCACTACTAGTTCATTTTCTTCTGGGTAAATCGAACAAGTACAGTAAACAATAGCTTGTATGTTGTTAACTACAAAACAAAGAAAATTTTTCTTGTGTTCAAATTCTCCATACACACAATGGTTTATAAGGACTGAAACCAACATTTAAATTATGTTTGGATGTCCTTTCTAACAATAAAACATCTCCTCCTGCACACATCAGTATTCAATCTCTAGTGTTCTTTAATAATGAAAATCTTTTTAAAGATTTGCAGATTTCATCAGAAACTCAGGTCTGCATCCAGTCTTTTCACACAGCTCCCAAAGGAGGGAGAAGAAGATGGCAGCATGCAGCTGGAGTCAGACTACCTGTGCAACTTTTACTGGCTTAGTCATACTCTGCTTTGGAAACTAGTTCTCTGTACAGTGCTGAAGGTTACTGTAGTAATGGCTGGTGAATACTAGAACATGGGTACAACTTTAAACTTGAGGAGATGATTATTTAAGGGGGTTTGGTGACATGCTCACTGTATTTTTAACTATATAAAAACTGGTGACAGGACAACGGAACTGAAAGTACAGGGTATTCCCAGAAATCCAGGAGCTAGCACACTTACATTTCATCGCATGCATCAACTCCTTAAGCTGCCTCTCAGCAAGAATACTGAGTTTATCTTCAGATACAGATCCTTGGAAAATGTCCCTTAGCAATCCTGCATCTAAATACAAAGAGGTGGAGATTTATTAATGCAATTTATATTAGTGTCTTAAAATGTGTTTGCAAAAGTCGTTGTGTTAACAGACCCAATCACCACTAGCGCAGTGATAAGGTAGGTTTTATTTTTACAGTTCTAGGGAGTGTCTACGTGATTCTTTGCCGCTTTACCTGGAATTGCCACTGCCTCCTACTGGTTTCTATTTAATGAAAACTGTAAATAGATTTATACAATCAATCAATCAATCAAGGGATGTAATCAAGGGAAAATTATATATACTCATTGGTATCTTGAAACAAATTTTATACCTATAGCCTTTTTCCTTTACAAGAAAGGCTATATGCATTCTGCTCCCCAGAATAACCCTCAAACTTCATCCTATTGACTTGAAATTGCCTGTACAAAACAACTCTTAATCCTTCAGTGCCACCTAGAAAGATTTTGTTTTCTTGACAAGAATCCTAGCTAGGCCAAATACATTTTCTTGCTCACTTTCTGTGGGACAACCATCTGTATAATTTACTTACTCTCTTTTGTCTTTTCATATTTCCAGTATCCTGCACGTACATTACACAAACAGTTACGCAGGTTAATTCATATATATGATTTATAGTAGTTAAAATCTAAAAGGAAGGGTATTTCACACAATCATACAATTCACTGAAGCAGCTATGAAGTCCAGACCTGAACACCTGAACAATATTTCTGCCAGCAAGCATGAGCTAGTATTGAAAGCTGTTACCTCCTTGTTCATTTAGAATAAAGTCTATTGGATTGCCAACACCCAGCCCAGAGCACTGTGGTATCAGCAAAATAACTTTTGCCTTTTCAAGTCTTGGGTCTGTTGGTCCAATCTCAGTAAAGTCTTCATATAACAACTGAATATCTGCAAAAAAAAGGGAAAACGTCAACAGTTCTGCATGCAAGCAAGCCTGCCTAATTTTAACATGATAAAGGTGAAGAGACTGTGGTGTTACATGGAATTCCACAGAACTAGAGCCTGCTAGACCCCCATCCTCCAAAGCATGCCCCACTGACTTCAAACAGACTGAAGGACTAGACCTTAGCCTTTTCCACTGAAAAGTCTGCTAATGGGGTTCCAGAGTCCTGTGGTATTCTGTTTCTGATGGTGTCCTCTGGATAAAGCAGAGAAGTGCATGCATTTTGAGTTAACACTATCAGAAACACATGAAAAACAAATAAATGTGACAGCCAAGATACCAAAGAAATGGACCCAAAGTTCCAGCGACAACAACCACTGTACAGTAATTACTTATATGGAAAAATTTCAGAAGCTTGTATCTGTGACAGTTAATCTACAACGTTTCATTAGCTTGATTGTAGCTGAACAACTCTCAATTCACCTTGTGGCAAAAAAATAAGTGGTTATTGCCCTATCCAAATCCTCAAACAAGATCTTTGAATCCTGATGGAAGTTTGTCATATCTATTAATATCTTTATCAATGACCTGCATGAGGGGATCATATGCACCCTCAGTAAATTTGCAGATGACACAAAATTAAGTGGGAGTGCTGATCTGCTTGAGGGTAGGAAGGCTCTGCAGAGGGCTTTGGACAGGCTGGAGTGATGGGCTAAGGTCAATGGGATGAGGTTTAACAAGGCCAAGTGCTGGGTTGTGCACTTTGGTCACAACAACCCAAGGCAATGCCACAGGNAGATGCCACAAATATCTCAGTACAACACTTTATGCATACCAGCAGTTTTAACACCTACTTTTACATCCCATGTGATTGAACACGTTGCTCAGTTCAGCTGCTTTTGCTGAAGACATTACACCACAAACAAAAATTCTGGACATGCTGTGAACTGTCAGTGCTGACATATGGGCAATGGTCAGATGGGAACCTGCCTGAGCCACTATAACGTCATCATCCGGACTCAACAGGGCCTGTGCAGAGTGTACAGCAAGGCTGCGAGACTTATCCTAGAAACAGTGTCACAAAATTAAATATGACCAATTAATTTGGTTTCTATGATTGGCAACCCTCCTTTCCAAATTAGCAAAGTATTTCATTGTTTTCATGACAAACGAGCAAGAGATGAGGATTAAAACTAATCATGGATAGCTGCCATTATGGAATTAAATAAACTACAAAACCAAGCATCTTATTAAGATAAATTCACTAAATTTAAATAATTTAATTCTATCTCATGCATAACAAAGCATAGGTGAAAGAAATGCATATCATCCTCAGAAGGAGGAACTCTTAGGGACAGCTAGTCCCTGAAAAGACAAACAGGCCACAGCATGTGAAATTCATCCTCAGAGACAGCTTAACAGAGAAATGTAGAGCTATTTACACAGCTCTTGAAGATAATTGTCAGAGAAATGAAGCCCTTACTGATACTGAAACTAAGATACTGCTGAAAATTTGACCAGAGGCAGATTTGAATTCAGGAAGCACATTTACAATAGTAAATGATCTCATACTACAGATGCAGAAGAGAGAGATACGCATCAAACATGAGCTCCATCAAATTACTTTAAAAGACATCACGGGTACAAAGTTTTGCACCAAAACTAGCAAGTACTGGTGTTAAGATGGGGAAAAAAACCCCATAAACCTTTAAGTTGACATTCATGTCTACTTATCTCCTTACACTACTCAAGCAAGCACCCCACCCCCACCATGCAGAAATGGAGTTTTTGAGCGTTCCGTTTCCTAACTTTGAATATTCCTAAGTAGTAGTACTCAGAATTCTGGTGACCTGGGGGTCTGTTATGTATAGCTCTTTTCTGTAGGTCCTCTATTCAAAATATGCACAATGAAATCAGATATTCAGAATTACTTTGTAAGTTGGGCAATAAATTCTCAGGCTACAGTTTGCAGAAAATGCTAAGCATCAAGTGAAAATGCCCTTTGAAATGTTTCTGCTAAGCACTCAAGAATCTTCACACACTTCAGGTAATTTGTGGCTCTGTGTTTTTGCAGGGTTACTCCAAACCACCACTCTACAACAGGAACCTCTGACCAACCTTGGCTAATAATGATAAGCCAGGAAAAAGACAAGGGGGGTTTATGGAGGTTTAGGAACCACACCACAAAAAATTCTCACCCTAATGCAAAGCATCATTATTAGTTTGAAGATCATATTACTCAAGGGTGACATCAACTCACCTGCAGTATGAGTTTGTAGTCCGTAAAAAGATCTAAATTAATAAGTTCTTTTTTAAGAGAGGAAGGAAAAAGCAACACGTCGTGGCAATGTGGGTCCATACAGTATGTATAATGTTTGAAATCTGACACAGATTCAACTTTTGTGAATGCTGCCTTCTGCAAATCTCTGAAAACATCTTCAAGGCTGTTAACAGACAACTCAGACCATTAAACATACAACCGTTACTTAAACATAGAAACATCTGGGTTGGAAGGGACCTCTAGAGGTCATCCAGTCCAACCCCCTTGCTGAGAGCAGGGACATCCTCAACTAGAGCAGGTTGCTCAGAGCTCTGTCAAGCCCTACCTTGAAGGTCTCCAGGGATGGGGCCTCAACCACCTCCCTGGGCAACCTGTTCCAGTGCTCCACCACTCTCATGGTAAAGAGCTTCTTCCTTATTTCTAATCTAAATCCACTATAAACAATATAGTTCATACTGATTATATGGATTTTTGCCTCTTTTTCTTAGTGTGTGTATATATGCATATAAAATGCAATACTGCCTAATGCAGGAGGGGAATTCACTCTATTTTAGGCATACAAGTTCTGGTTTGAAATAATTAAGTTAGTAAGTCTGATAACATAAATTAAGAGGGAGGCATGTGCTTCTAAAGGATGACTCAGACTGTGAAAACAGAAATGTCCATGTGCTCAGGAGACACTACAGCCAATTTGCTTCTGGAATAGTTTAGTTCTTTCTACAGGTTCTACTAGTGTGTAGTAAACTCTACCACTTGATATGTAAAAACATAAATATTAGATGATAATGGAAAGACCTTACCTGATTTTAAATGTGTTTACCCAAACACATAAAGGTAAAGCAGAAGCCCTTTGTTCCTGCTTCTGTACAGTTTCTGGTAAAATGCATTCAACTGAAAGAGCACCATGTTTAATGCGACATCTTGCTAATGCAGCTGCCAACTTTGTCCTGAAGCTACAAAAGCATAGTCACAAGTTTAGTTATAAATGTTTACATCAGTTATTCACATATTCACAACGTTTCTATTGCAACACTACCTTGCTCAGAGACCAAAACCAAATGTGAGGCCTCCTTTTGCATGTTGTTACAAAACCCACACGGTTACAGGTCATTTTCTACCCCAAACAATGGTAGATGCAAAGTCGTAGCACATAGCTGAGACTATTACACTTAAAAGCACAAGGGACTAGAATTACAATGGACAAACCCTGAATATATCCATTTTCTCAGCAAGCTAAAAAAAAAAGCAAATGTTTTTTAATCTGTGGAATATGGTGATCAGGGTTTTTTTCTCTATGTTTGAAGATGTGCAGAAGATGAAAGCTGACCTCTAAATGTGTACAAGAACAACACAACTATGTTCTATTATTATTATGTAAAAATGTCAGTGGAAATATCCCCAGTCCTTTCTTCCCACAAGCTTTATGCATAATCTTGATATATGATACTTCAAAGCAGATAGAAATTTCTTGTGAGCTACTTCATATGTCAAGGTATATTAGTTACTGTCCTCCAGGAACACTTGGCACTTAAAATATTCATGAACTTTTTTTGGCTATTCTAAATGCAGCAGTAACACAGTTTTGTCCAACAAATGCCTGCTGAGTTCATCAACAGGCTGAAGAAAGAAATACTTGAGTGATACTTATAATGTTTATTTTACATATCCTCTTTCTTTTTATTACTTAAAATAATAAGTATGTAACAAATTTCCATAATAGAGGTATTGCCAAGAAGGCCAAGGGCATCCTGGCTTGGATCAGGAATAGTGTGGCCAGCAGGACTAGAGAAGCGATTGTCCCCCTGTACTCAGTATTGGTGAGGCCACACCTCAAATACTGGGCTCAGTTTTAGGCCCCTCACTACAAGAAGGACACCAAGGTGCTGGTGTGTGTCCAAAGAAGGGCAATAAATCTGGTGAAGGGTCTGAAGAACAAGTCTTATGAAGAGCAGCTGAGGGAACTGGGGTTGTATAGCCTGCATAAAAAGAGGCCCAGAAGAGACCTTATCACTGTCCACAACTACCTGAAAGAAGGCTGTAGCAAAACAGGGGTCGTTCTCCCAAGTAACAAGCAATAGGACAAGAGGAATAGACCTCAAGTTGCACCAGGGAAGTTTGGGCTGGATATTAGGAAAAATTTCATGTGCCACTCAAGGACATGGTCTACTGGTGGAGTTGGCAGTGTTAGCTTAATGGTTGGACTCAATGACCTTAAAGGTCTTTTCCAGCCTAAATGACTCTGTGATTCTACAAACACAGCAGGTATACCTGTATAGATAACACTCTATTTTCCGAACTTCTGCTACATGTTCCTCTTCCTCAAAAATCTCGCGTGCTTGAAACTTCCTGTCTTGTAGGTCATAAAGCATCACAACAAGCAAGCTGGTTGATTCATCTGGCTGCAACGGAAAAGCAACTGGATAGAGAAAGTGACACAAAGCGTGCCTTACTTCTGCAAAAAGTAACGTACATTCACAACCCGGAAAGCCAATTGCATCCTGGGCTGCATCAAGAGAAGTGTGGCCAGCAGGCTAAGGGAGATGATTCTCCCCCTCTACTCTGATCTTGTGAGACCCCATGTGGAGTACTGTATCCAGCTCTGGGGCCTCCAGCCTAAGAAAGACATAAACCTGTACTTGAGCATGTCCAGAGGAGGGCTACAAAGATAATCAGAGGGCTGAGGTAGCTTCCCTATGTGGATAGGCTGAGAGAGTTGGGGTTGTTCAGCCCAGAAAAGACAAGGCTCTTGTGAGACCTTATAGTAGTCTACCAGTACCTAAAGGGGACCTACAGGAAAGCTGGAGAGGGACTTTTACAAGGGCATGTAGTGACAGGATGAGAGTCAATAGCTTTAAACTGAAAGAGGGTAGATTTAGATTAGATATTAAAATGAAATTCTTTACTGTGAGGGTGGTGAGGCACTGGAACAGGTTGCCCAGAGTTTTAGATGCCCTCTTCCTGGAAACATTCAAGATGAGGTTGGATGGGGCCTTGGGCAACCTCATGTAGTGAGAGGTGTCCCTGCCCATGGCAAGGGGGTTGGAACTAGATGATCTTTAAGGTCCCTTCCAACAAAAAACATTCTGTGACATCAAACAGCAGTTTCCAATGTAAGAGGCATTAAAAACAGCAATGAAATGCTTAATTACAAGAATATAAAAGTAAAGCCTCATGAAGAGTTAGTGAAACACTGAAGTTTTTAAAAACTCAAATACACAACTTAAAAAGCTATCTAGCTTATAAAAATTAAAAATATTATCCATACACAGACTTTATATCTTAACAACTTTTAATGTTATCAGAATTTAAGCTTTGAAACTACTTCATAAAGTAGTTCCTCGAAGAGCTAAGCTAACAAAAGCTCTTGTCTATCAGCATGTCTCTTACGGGATTCTTCAGGCTGTAACAACCAATAAGCTCAGTACATAGTAACCATCTGCAGTGGCGACACTTGTAAAAGCTCCTTCCTAGTCCAAATGTTTCAACGAGGGAACATCTTAGAGACAGTAATTAACAGCACTTTAGCTACTCCTGTCTACTCTTTTCGTGAAATTCCTGCAGGTTTTATGCCTTTGGAATTCTTACTTTCTCCAAAATATGACTAATACTAGCTAGAAAACTCAAGTTACTAGGGAAATACAACCAAACCCAAAATGTTACCACCACTTACTTCCTGGCAAAAACAAGCCAAAACTCAACTGTGTTAGATCGTTTGCCTTCTCACATCAATCTCCACAAATAACAAGTAGCTCAAATTCATCTTGTAATTTTCAAAGGCATCAAAGACTAAACTGTAAGGAACAGTAGGTTACTCTGCCAGCTCTAGATTTTGAGGACACCCAGGAAATGAAACATGGGTTCAATGCATTCTTTTCCCTGATTAGGTTCACTCCATGCTTTACAACTCCCAGGGACAGGAAGGGAACATGACATTTTTTCCCACTCACAAGGGAACACAGCTGGGAAGGAAAGCACACGGACATGGACAGTATCACTCAATTAAGTACTACACTGCAGTAAGCAATATGGTCTACTTTCCTACCACGTATCTAGTACCTTGGAGACTGATGCTTTAGACTACTATCTAAAAGGGACAGCAATATTTCAGTCTTGGGTTACCATATAGTTCCAAACAACAAAAGCTGTTTTGAAGAATGCTGCCGAATACTCAGAAAAGATTCTAATTACATCTACTCAGAAAATACAGAATTTATTTCCTCACAAAAATGCTCACTTACAATTGACTGACATGGGTAAACACAACTATCTAACAGTATTTCTTCAAGAAGATCTTGATCTGAAAAAAAAAAAAAAGTTTTTGAGAAGTTACACTATGAAATCCGCAAGATTCTATGGAAGAAAAAAATTTATAAATTCGCCAAAGAAAAAGCTGCAAATGTAAACATCATGAAAATCAAAGGCAAAATCAACCACAAACAGTAGCAACTCTAAATTAAGTGCAATTCCTGTAAATGACAAAGTATAGAGTTTAAATGTCTGATTTCACAAAATGCTAACAACATTTAGACATATTTAAATACTTGAGCGATATGAGCACTCTAGTAGTAACCTGAGGTTTAACAAAAATTTCCCCAGATCTCTGCTGCCAGGCATAAACCAAACACTTTGGTTTGCCACATTTTCTCTCCTGCATCATTTCTGTTGGCAATTCTTGGAAAAGTTTTCTACTTACACTTCAGAGCATTGAAAGCCAGTTCATAAGATACACGCTGGGAACGCTCATCTTTAAAAGTCAGCATGGGAGCTACTGAGTCACCACCGTACTGCACCAGTATCCTATCCTTACGCTTTTCACTATGAATGCCTTGAAAAATCTTAGCTGCGTTTAAGTACACAGAGTCTTGATAGCCATCCTTCTCAATCAGAGTCATTGTTCTTTTTGCCACAGATCCTTTTTCATCTGAAATTTTCATTTTGCTCAAGTCTGAAGTATCATTTATAACATCTTCATGTAAAGACACAGAGTTACTTTTAGAACCTGGCATTTTTCCCGTTGCTGACTGCCAGTCACAGTCCTGCTGTTCTGCAAAAAACAAAGTTTGTATTGAATTACGTAATTTTCTTTCACTAGAATACACTTTTCCCTTCATCTTCACATTTTCAATAGAATTTATTTTCTTTTTTATATATATTTTTTTCCTACAAATACCTAAATCATCTATACTTCTATACATTATCTTACAAATAGTAGGAAGTATTTATAATAGCTTTCTTACCTTATTTATTTTCACTAATGCAGATACAAAGACTGCTTGCTTGTTTCCAGGAGGCCAGTGCTTTACAATAAATGATCCTAAACAGATTATAAGCAGAGATTTGATTCTCTGTGTCTAATAAGAAGCATTACTATTGCATACAGAATAGTATCTCTTACTAGGAATTCTCTTTAACAAAAAGACACTACAGAAATTTCAAAGGAGCAATCACCTCTCCCAAAGTACCACCACCTTGGAAGGAGCTGCTGTGAATTACACATGCTTAGCCACTAAACTGCATATCTGTTTCTATAACTGTGTAATAGAGATCACCTAAATGTTTAGCTATTTAATGTATTACCTAAACAGCACAATTATAAATGCAGGAAATCCATTTTGACAGCCTCTGAAATATTATCCAACTCTCCATAAACCCATGGATGTTTCTTTAATTCTCTACATATCTGACATAATAAAATAAAAATTACCTTCCCCAGAGGTGGAAAAGAGCTTAAAAAAAAAAAAAAAAGCCCTAGTGTTAGTTGAATCCAAAAATACACTTAAGTTCCACCTAAGATCTACCTAAAGCATATCCCTCGCAGTGCTTGGATTTACCCTACTTGCTCTACTTGCTGTAACATGCATTTATGATAATGCTTGGAGGCTTAGAAGTCACGCTAAATGCTCTGAAGAGGGCTACGCAAATGCAAATTCGGTCACAGAGATTTACTTTTTTAAAACAAACAAACTAGTCTTCCTGTCTGAGGAAAAATAATACAAAGGAACCGTGAGGAATTTAGCAGCTTTAAGCACAGAAAGCTAGCCGTTCGTCAGGCACACTGCACGGCTACAACACTGTCAGTCACAGCTTGGATTGATTACTGAACTCTGTGCCGAGCGGAGAACACCAAGCTTGGCTAACATGAAGCTCAGCTGGGAAGAACAAGAAGATAGAAAAGCTTTTGTCTATGGAAGAAATGAGCTGAATCTCAAGCAAATTACTCTGTTGAGGGAAAAAAAAAAAAAAAAAAGGTCCCAAGGAGACAATCATTATCCTAAAGGAGAGAATGGCCTTCAATGTTCAGAAAGTTTTTTTTCCATTGGTTAGTTAAGAACAAATTATGTTTCATGCGAAGATTTTAAGAGGTCACTGAAGAGAAATTAATAAAGTATGTGAGGATAGAATAAAATTAAATAAAAGATTGTAATATTCCTGAGTCCTATAAATGCTAAATGCATCTGATTTGGACCCAAAGCCACCATCTCTTAATACAGTCTTAGCACTTAAAGACACGACTACAATGTAACGGACAATTAGTGGATATATTCTTCCTGTTCTCCATGACACCTAGAGTTTGTGTTGTAACAGCAAGCACCTATCTCAGAACAATACTGGTTGTGGATGCACAGAAAACAGGAAAGTATCTCCCCACTTCTGCTACCAAATCATAATCCACTAAACTGATGACAACAACTAGGACAACTGTTAGCACAATAGTTCAGTGAGCAAAACTGGTATCATCACAAGGCAGAGAGGGTGCTTCTTGTGTACATAATGCGCACAAAAGGACATACAGATCTCTCTTCTGAAAAGGTTTCCATTTGGACGTATATAGCCTCCTGAAACACAAGTTACTGTTATTCAAGTGCAAACAGCAGCAATGAAGATAAGAAAACTGAAGGTTTCAAATATCAGAGTGGGAACATGAACCATGAGTATCTGATACCAAGCTCCACTGGATCACAAAGCTTCCACTGTCCCCAGCTTCAGCTAACTAAGCTAGAGGGATAGGAAGATTAGTGAAGGTTAGGAAAAGTTAGCCAACTGTTAGCAGATTTTTCCCCAAGTCTGCTCTATTTATGAGAAACAGCCCAAGTCAACTCACAGCACAAACACTCATGCAGAAAAAAAGATACTTGTTAGCATAAACACGCAAAGGGTTTCTTGAAACACTGGGCTGAAAGGCCTTGAAAAACAACCGATGCCCCGAAACCACACAGGTGCGGACGAGGAGGCTTCTAATGCCCTTCCCCTCAGCAGCAAGCCGACGGTTCTTTCTTCCCGACGGGGTCTCTCACCCGCTCACTTCGCCCCCTGGGGATNACCCGCAGTGGCCAGGCCGAGACCCGACCTCCAGGGATTCTGCAAGAGTCACGTAAGTAATTAAGCCACAACGAAATGCCAAGAGCCACCCTGGCAACGGCTCTGTGTGTGCCGGAGATGTTTCCCGAGGGCTGCCCTGACTGCACCGTGGCGAAAGGCGCTGCTTGGGAGCGAGAGCTGCTGCTCACTCGTCCTCCTCTAGCTTTGTTTTGTTCTGTTTCTAGAAAAACTAATTCCCCAGACACAGTTAATTCCTGTAAACTCCATGACCACTTTTTAAAACAAATATTACCTACGCTCGGGTTTTTAACTGCATCAAAACACCACCTACAGGCCTGGAAATGGTGAAAACAGAGGAATAGCTTCAGATAAGGCCGCTGGGTTTTAATTTGCGGTTGAAATTATCAGGGTGCTATTAATGCAGACCATGCTCTCATAATGTTTTAGTTGTCTCAACTTACACTTTTATTCAGTCTTGAAACATATAGTTGGATTAGGCATTTTAAGTTGTTTCCAGAGGTTTGGGTTTTTTTAAATAAGTATTTTCTTTAAATTATTCCAATAATCAACCCGTAAATAGGTCATAACCTTGTCAGAAATCTACTTTTTCCCCATAAACTTTGTTCCTGTTGCTTTAGTGCTGTTACGGGCAATCTTGAAATTCTTCTCAATAAGGGAAAATGGTAAAATCCCCCCTGATTCAATGAAAATCTGCAGTGACCTGCGAAGTGTCATTTCTCCAATGCAGTCCTGCCTGGCACCTCACAGAAGCATCTCCCACAGGTACAAGTTTACAGATAACTGCAGAAAACCCAAGTAACCAGGGCCTTGGTCTAGGCTGACCGTACATTTAGTAAAGCTTGGTACAGATCTTAACACAATTGCCTCTTTACAAACGGGGAGCTCCCAAGCTTTTTGGGAACACGCTTCATTGAAGCACACTGGCCAGTGTTGCCCCTGCTAAAACTTGGACGATAGCCAGATCTCTTTCTGGTATCAATATTATGAGATATCTAATCAAACCAAGCTGCAACTCTACGCAACTGCATGCATCAGGACTAGAAAATTTGGAGAGTTTAAAAGAAACCTTAGTTTGCTGGTAGGACAAAGATACTTCTCTGGTTTGGTTCTACACACTCCAGCAACACTGCTGCCAGTGCAACAGTGGCAATTAATTACAAAGCAAGCCAAGTAGGCTGGGTAAACTTTGCACATAGCAGTTAAAACAAATTTGAATCCTTCCAGATGAAGGGGAGGAATACATGATTAATAGGTTGTGTGGATCAATAGGACACCATAGAAGCTAAAATATAGATGGAAAAGACCCAACAGGAAATCACCTACCAATGTCATTGTCATTTCTGTGCACTACTCTCTCATCTTCAAAATGAAGCTGAATATTGTTTCACCTTCAGATGAACATTATTCAGGTGAATATTATTTTGCTACTGAAGATCAGGGGGAAAAAATCCCTTCTTCTTACCAGGCTTTATGAATTCAGGTTCTTCCTGAAGATTTATTTTTGGGTCTTGGCTCTGAGAAACAGAAAGAACAAGAAAATTTGGAGCCAGCAGCTTAGTTGCAAACAGGATTGGCTTGAAGAGGAAGGTGATGGAAATCAAGTCACGCTTTTAAACATGATAGGATTCCTTCTTGTAAAGGATTAAGCATTTTCAGTGCAAAGTGGAGTATGTCTAAATTCATCAAAAGCATGCTTGTAAATTGAGATACCAAATGATTCACATCTTCCATATCGGAGTCCACTTGACCATATTTGAAGCCAGGTCTCTTTTTTTTTTTTTTCCCCCTCTGTGTGTCATTTATCTGCACTGATTTTTACTGTCATTTTACTGACTGCTCAGTCTCATAAGGTCTTTCTGACCTCATTTCTAACACCCTCCCTCATCCTCAGTACTATGAATACTCTCATATATAGGCAAGCTATTGCTTCTCATTGCTCTCCTCTCTTTCTAGGTTGTTACCTGACAAGATGTTCCAGGTTGTTACCTGACAAGTATTAATTACTGCAGAACTCCATTGCTGACTTCCTTCACACTTCTAATTCATTTTTTTTCATTAGTTATGCTTCCATGCCAATCCTTTCTTATCCTTATTTTGAAATTACAATCCGAGTATAAGAAACGATGAAAAGACCAAAATCTGCCAAACTGGTTAGTGCCCACAAGCTTCTTACATGGTGATATTGTCAGTGCTGATTTCTGAAAGACAGAATTTCTCAAAGAAATCAAGAAATCCCAAATTTGTTGTTTTTTTTCCAAATGTACTGACAAGGTGTTTCAAAACCTAGGAGATCAGCTTGTATGAGTTTCAGTTTATCCAAGTCTTTCACATTGTAGAAGTTTTCATTACTCATATAATCCCCAGGAACTTGGATTTGCTAGCTTGCAGACCGCTTCATAGTGAAAGATCAGTAAATAGTTTACTTGAAGTAAATACAAAGTCATTAATATTATCTACCAGGATGTCATGTGTAACGGCCAGGTCTGTATTTAGCATCTCATGTTGTTTTTGGTAGCTATGGAACCTGACCCTTTGTGTTGTTACTCTGTTTTGACAGATCTTTCAGACATAGTAAATATATGAGGAAGGATGACATTTTTGACACAACATGGGTTGCAAAATTTATGTATGAACAGATCTATTACATAGCAGCTGGCAGTTGATAACAGAACAAAGACTTCAACAGTTTCCTCTCTTTTAAACACTCTAGGTGACTATGGTTCAAGTCAAACTGAAAATAACTTTTTTTTCCCAGAAATTTTCAGAAATTTGATGCTTCAAAACTGATAGCCACTGTACTATTTTGACTCAAAGATGTTTTCGGTTCACTTTACAAACCATGTAACAAGTACCATGCATTAAACTTAAAGCTTTTTGGGAGCTGTAGTAGGGAAAGACATACAAGATCTTACCTTAAACTCCTTTATGATATCTCATCTTGTTGAAGTATTACCACAAATTTCTGAAACAATCCTTGGTATCCTGGTTAGGATCATCTCTTCTGCCTCAGAAGTAGAAGATGAAAGTTTTAGAGCAGAGAGTCTTTTGTTAGAATTAAAAGTTATTCTGAATGCAGTATATGCAGTATAATAACTTTAAATACCTCTCAACCATACACAGACTGCTTCCTGGACTCTAACGTAAGCTTGAAAGCGTAGGACTGAGGAAGTAAAGGTGATAAAATGAGCCTTCTTTGCTTTTCTAGTCTACTTGCAAGTCCAGCCAAAAATGTAAGGGGTTGATTCAAAAAACTATTTTTGACATTCAGTTTTTACGGATTTTTTAATTTTATTTTTGAAGTTAATGGCCAAATAAGTCCAGAAATTGCGAATAGCTTCAGAATGTCAACTGTTCCCTGGAAAGGTTGCCCAGAAACATTGTTTACTCAACAACTGTGCTTTTATTTAATTTTATTTCCTAAAAATTACAGGAAATCTTAGATATGCTTTATAATAAGGAAAAAACAAGTTTGATTTGTTCTGGAGTGTTACAATTTTTCCCCATTCACTTTTCTGACCATTTATTTTTCAGCTTGGAGGACTGTAACTCAGAATAGCACAGAAAAACTGACAGGAATTGGCTTGAGACTAATGAATACCCTGGCTGCTAACAGTAGGATAAATAAATAAAGCATTATGTTAGCAATTTGAAATGTGAAGGACAAGGGAAAGCTGATGATTAGGTCTGAGGAGGAATCTGGACATCAGAATATTTGCTATTAATAAGAGGGGTAGAGGCTTGGAAAAGGACTGGAGGAATATGAGCTACTTTAGGGATAATAAGAGACAGAGTTTTTAGTCAGAGGCTATTAGAGAAGGAGCAGAGAAGAATAGTGGAGTTCCAGTCACCCAGAAGCAAGGTAAAATGGCCACCATTGCAGCAGCAGTTAACATTTTTATGACCTTAGCTTTCCAAGTTTTCAAATAGTATGATTAAGATATTTTTTTTTCCTAAAAACACATCAGCCAGAGTATTAATAAAGCATTATTCTTCAGTTTCATTGGTTTATAGGTTATATAATGCATTTCTCTTTTTTTTTTATAACCAAGAAAAATGCAAGGCTGAGTTCCTTGTTTCTGATGACTGTGGCCTTTGGCTTATATAATAACCATTGCTGCTAACATTCAGCAGTGACTTCCTATTCACAAATAGTTTTCACAGGCATTGCCATCGCAGGCACAAATTCCTGTGGGCATAAGTGGACAATTATTAAAATAATACTGTTTAGCAACTCTGAAGTTTGACATATCCATAAAAAAAACCCCTTTCAGGTGATTTTAAAATAAATGTAGATACATTTATAATATAATTCCTTGAAGTTAAGAACAGGAGAACAATTACCAGTACAAATATTTCCCTGTGAAATCTAATTACAGCTCAAATGCAGCGATTTTACATGTAAGTCACCTCAGTTGCCAATGTTTATCAAGAAGAACAGAAGTGCTGCATATCTTCCATAGAATGAATTTGTGCAAGACAATGTTGATTTATGTAAATACTAATAAAATTGCAAAGATGTATGCCAGGAAGATAAAGGAGATACGGTACAGAGAAATAAAGCACAGTCAGATAATTTGACACCAAAAAGCAGCAGTCGTGCGGTTTGGCAAGGTGTAAGAGAGAACATTCTTTCACCTGCCAGGCACAACATGTTCAGGTTTTAGTGACATAAACAACCCATTTAATTTTCATCTTGTACGAAGGTAAGCACTTCTGTACAGAATGGAGAGCCTCGAGGCTATAAATGCATAATGAACTGAAGCTCAAAAGATTTGTTCATGTCACTAGAGTTGCAAATAGAATTATAACCTGCCTTGTTAGTACATTTTTTGTGTAATGTGTCTAAAGTGGTGCACAACACTTTCGCTGTTTTTCTTCTGTCTCCTGTATCTTAGGTTCAGAGACAATGTGAATGCTTAGGACAACTTCAGCAGATGCAAAGAAGTGAGTTCCTGTTTTTCTCCAGCACCCACACAGAGGTAACAGTAGGCATCTGGGGCCCCAGCAGCCTTCCCTCTCACCACCTGCATCCAGTGAACTAACTTTAAATGCTTCTGAGTTCAGTGATATAGGATTAGGCTTTTTTGCCCTGTGCCTCTGCCCACCTGTGCTGTCAGCTTTGAGATTCTTACCTCATTATGACAATTATTCCAAATAATTTTTATTCCAGTCACAAGGAAATAGTAGATATCCAGTTGCATGGAAGGACTGATGTTTTGGGGTTGTGCATGTTTCCTTCCTCACTCTGGCTTTCTACTCTCATCCTGATATCCCTCTTACTAAGATGCCAAAGTTTCAGTTAGAGACCACAAATCTGTGCATGGTAGTTCTACCCTAAATTCACATGTCCGTGTCTCTCCTTTGATCTTTCCTCTTCTACAAGAGTCACTGTCAAGGCCAAGGTAAACTCTAAATGAGATACTAAGACACCTGTGTTTAAACTAAGTGAATATACATACTGCTAATGTCCACAAGCACTCACTTTACTGTCTTTATGTTTATTGTTAGCACAATCAATGATATGCCTAAGAAGCTTCTTGAGCTTGGCTAAATTTTCCTCCTTTTTCTGGAGGAATTTCAAATTCCTTCTATCTCCAGCTGCGGCTTTTTTACTTATAAAATTAAGGGCATCTGTCTGCCAGATCAAATGGTCCTTAAAGCTCTGTGTGTTTATACAGAGTACTCATGCCTAATGTTGGGGTGACTTAGCAGCCATGTCTTGCATTCTAGTAAGTCTGTGACTCACTATCATATAACAGCATCTGTTTCAGTCCAGGCTATTTTCATGTGTCTTTTGTAATATGTGTTAGACAGTGTTATAAAAAAACAATAAAGCTTAAAAAATTGAGATTCATACTTCCAGGGCTCAAACTCTCAACAACCTAGGCACATCTAAGAATCCTATTGCAGTGAGCATCTTTGTCATATTGTCCTGCTTTCTTTGCCTACTGGAAATTCTTCATCTTAAGAGCTCTCTCAACTGAATTTCAGCATGCTGACTTTACAATTTAAGATGCACCTGTTTGCTAGAGGACATCATTCTGATGAAGAGCATTCATCATGGTGCCTGTGCATATTTTTCTCTGCTGATGAAGCCGAGTCCTGCTTCAGAAATCTCTGGCACTGCTCTGCAGTAAGAATATTGTAGATACAACCACGAGTCTAATGCTCCTTGCAATGCCACCAAGCATTTTAAGTCTCAAAATTAGCTCATCCCTATTCACAAGATCAATCAGTTCCCTCTCAAATATATTTTATGTGAAACAAATTTGTGAAAAGTGTTTCTTAAGCAATACAGTTTCAATGCAGTTACTGTGGCAGTGCATATGTATCATCAAGTCATTGGCTGGGGATAGGGTTGCTTGATCTATTTATGCAGTCATAGGAATTAAAAATACATTGTGTTCCTGTTTATTGCTTTTTACCATTTTCAACTCTATTGATTAATGCCCTTGCATGAAATTGTCCATTTTTCCCTTCAGAAAACTCTGTCGTAATTTTTCAGCGATAATAACAAAATAGCCTGTTAATAAAATAAATTGACAAGCTTTTTAGCATGACCACTGCATTTTCACCAATACCTAGCAAACAGAGATGATGAAAAGGCACATTCTTTGTCCTGTTAAGTCATAGGTGCATTTTCATGTTCTTGAACAAACAGAAAAGAAACAGTCCTCCCAGCCAGAGATTAAAAGATTTAATTCACTCTACAAGCAGAGGCAACATAAGAGTATTTGTCAAAGCTAGGAGAATAACGAGGAGGCATAGTGGGTTTTGATCACAGTTTGTGCTCCGGTCTTTTGATGGAGTTAAATGTTGCTCAGGACATAACCTGAAATTAGAAGAAGCCTGTCATTGGGTACTTTCTGACACATCTCAGATTAGTGGCTTTTTTTAGACCTATTGTCTGTAAAATAGGTAACATGCATACCCCAATGACTTTCAGACTTGGCCTTTTGTTGTGTAATAGGACCGGTACTTCAAAGGCTTGGAGCCTGCCCTCACAGTGCCTGTCCTTTCCTCTCTTTGTATTCCTCACTGTAAACCCAGTTTCTTTTAGGGAGTGAAGAACAGCAGTGAAGAACAGCACTTCCCTAGCCTCTGTCCTGCAGTGTTTGAGCACTCTATAAAATGGGGTAGGCTTTAGAAAATGGAGCCTTCCAACTGCTTTCATGCATCTAATAATAGTCTCTTAGGCGAGGAACCATGAATGTTTCTCATGTACACAATCATACTGTCAAAGTAGACAGAGACATACAACCTAGAAGCTCAGAAAACAAGTCTTACAAGCTGCTAATAGGTTTTGTTTCTTTCCATGCAGGCCAAAGGCATCAATTCAATATTGGGATTCCCAACATGGAGTGAAGACGACAGTTCTTCCCTGTGGTTTTAGCATTAAAGGATTTATGCAGTTCTTAGTCTTCTTCTTGAGGACTGACCTGAGTATACCTTGTACTTGACTTCATGGCTTATTTGGGTTTTTTTGCATTACCCAGTCGATGTTGGGGATAAGGTTGCATTTTCTGAGAGGTTAAATTTGTTAATAGCTAGAGCTGTTGAATGTCATTGTGCACTATTGTGATCATATTTGCTCTCCAAGAGATACTTCCCCAAACTGAAATAGCATCATGCTTATCTGCTCTAGATCAAAACAGCCATCAGGCTTTAAAATTTCACTGATTCTGCATCTGTATGCTGGTCTGGTTCAAGCCAAAGAGTACTGTGTACATTAGCATTTCACAGCTAAGTAATCAGTCTCAAACATTATGGGTTCCTGTAGAGACTGATGGAATTAGATGCTATGCTTTTCATGTAGAAAAAAACAGGTATATTCAAAATACTGCGAGGAAACTAACAGGGAAATACTAAGAAAAGAATGAGAAAATGAAAAAATTGGGAATATTTTCACTTTATCATCATCTCCTTTTTCCTGAGCTTTACATCTACTAAATTCTTTGTGAAGCACTCATTCTGTTACACTAGTGATGGATATTGTAACTTTAACTTGTTAAATGACAGGTAAGATTGTTGGTGCTCTGTTCTTTCACCTTTTAAAAACTTTAGTGATGCAATTAATCAGAAGTGATACCATTTAACAGAAGAACTGCAGGGGCCTGAGTTTTCATCTTGTTACATAGATGAATGAAACACTGATTGTTTGATACCAATGTATTTACTGGCAGTTTGAAGGTTTTGTTCTTCCTAAGTGGTTTTATATGTGCCTCTGAATTTGCAGATCAATCTGTAGAACTATCAATGAAAGGAAAATAAAGGGATGCAAGTCTAAGCACTTTTTCTTTTTTTCTGAAGCATTATCTCAAATAGGTTTATATTTAAGTTACAGAAAGAGTCCTCAATTATTTAATCTTCTTTTTCTACTTTATTAAATTCCTGTTTTCTTCATTCAGACTAACTCCCCTGTTTTCAGCAGTGTATTACTGATCCTAGCAAGCCATGGAGGCAAAATACTATATTAGCTCACCCAATCTGAATTAAACATGTCCTTGTTGCATGGAATTGCATCTTTTCTTAATTTATTCATTCAGTGACTGGCAATTAGGAAAACTAATAAAGATTGCTGGAGCAAGTGAAAAGCATTTTACTTTTGCCTGAGGATATTCACCCAGGAGTTTCATGACACTTAATTAGCAAAGTTTTTGACTTGAGGTATACAGGAGAAAATGAGAAATAATTACAGTGATATTAATTTCAGTGATATTCCAATGAGAAAACTGAACCTTGTCTTCTGAACAGGCATCAGGTTACTCCTAAGAAACCATTCAGATTTAGTCTGCCAAGTTTGTATTTCAGGTTCACAACATGAAGTCCAACAGAACATTCAGGACTTACAGCAAAATTCTCATGTTTCTTTTACAGATTTCAGCTCTGATAATTGGCTGCTTCTGCTTGGCAATAACCCCTGGTGATGTGAGAGCTCCCAGGATGTATGGACAGCTGTGGTGTAGGAGGCTAAAAGACTTCTAGTTGTGAGTTGTGTTACAATTTCACTACCACCAAGAGAACAGTTAATGTCAGTTAAAGCCTGATCTGATTCTGGTGATGAGTTTGCTATATTTCTAGTACTTCTTGTCCATGTTCAGACTTTTTAAGCTTGCCTTGCAGAACTTGGGTCACAGCTGCATCCTGATACCTGAATTGAAGCATTTGTAAATGGAAATATACTGTCTGCTATTTCTTTACCTAAAAAAGAAATTCTGGAGAAAAAAAAAATACTCCCAAATTGAACTTTGCCAGAATAATATAGGTTTTTTTATTAACAATTAAAATTCTGTAGTGTTACATTAAGTTTACTGTACAAAAGATGTATATGAATTCCACAGATAACACGGTCAATTTGGCATCGTTTAATCAGACAGCTCAGGCATCTGACTGTAAATACTACATATCCAAATTTCCCTTGTTCTCTCTGTGTATCTCTCTCTGTTGGAATCCAAGTCGTGTAGTCAAATAAGAAAATTTTCCCCATCTCTTTGAAAGTCTTGGGTCAAAGGAATGAGTGACAGCTGTGACCTCTGAGAATAGAAAAGCGCACACTTTGGTAAGATCTTGCTTATTGTTAAAAAACTGACACTGGTGGCAGCACACGTTTAAAGTGGAGCTAAGGCCAACTCATGAAATCTAGAGATTAAACTTCATCTGCAACTGATTTACTGTTGTGATTCCTGGTGTTAGAGTTCAGATTCAGCCTCACACTGAAAATGAAGGTCCAGCTTTTTCATGTTTGGAACATAGTGTTTAAATATGGTAAAAATCATTAAGCTTATCTCTAACTAAGCTGAATTTAATCAGAACCTCTCTGAGCCCAACATGCCAATCTGCTTTTTTTAGGATTTCTGATCTATTACCATCACTACGATTGCTGTGAAAAAAAATATCACCTCTAATTAAATGGAACAGCATCATTACCTGGTGCAGAAAACTCCTCAGGCATTAAAAAGACCACCTTGTAAAAAGACAACCTTGTAGCTAACTGCTCATTGTTAACTCGTCCAAACAGGCTGTTGTGAATCTGGAAAAAAAACCCACGTTGCCATCTACAGCATCATGCATCACAAAACGCAATGACCGAATCACTCTACATAGGCTTGGACGTGCAGGACTGAGAGCTGTCAGTCGTGCAAGGAAAGCTTTGTCCCGTCCTCAGCAGCTTGTATGGGCCAGAGACCCTGGCCTCCGGTTCTGTATTGCCACCTCCCGGCCAAGCCCCGGCACACCGGTCTGGGAGGCTGTGCCTTGTCAAGACACCTGGGCTTGTGCTGCAACAGCCATTCCCCCTTAATTTCCAAACCAGCCCCAGTGATTTCGAGTCTCCCCGCGGTGTTGCTGTGGGGTTTGTGCCTTACTCTAGCCCTGTAGAGAAGACCAGTGAACCACAAAAGAAGAGGCACAGAGGCACTGGTGTTGCTGCTTGCAGTGTAAGTAAGCCTGTGTGGGACAATATAAAGGTGTCTCCATGTCTGTGATGTGTGTCAGTTGGAAATACGACACTGCAGGTCCTCACCATGTTTTCAAATCCTAGGCTAGGCTGAGCAGCTGTTGTTGTGTGAGAGATGTCCTCACGCATCCACCTCCTTGGCTCTACACGTTGCCAGCTCATTCGGGGCAAAGTTTGGTATTTCTTTCCTAGTACCCAGGATGAATGGGAAGGGGTCTACAGCCTCATTTTTCTTGCCTTGCTTCTCTATTTATCTCAGTCTCTTATATAACTGGTAGGTAGTAAGCACACATCACATACGTCCATCACAAAACCAAAGCTAGCTTAGACGTATGTTCATTTTGCAGATGTGTTAAAGCTAATGCCTTCCAACTGCACCTCTCACCCTGGGATTTGTTATCACCTCTCTGCCAGATATCGCTGGTGGAATGGCACACATGAACACTCCTCAGCCACATCAGTGCAAAGTCTGATAGTTTAACTTACACTGTTGTGCAAGGCAGTTTAAGTAAGCTGCACATTCTTGCACAGACCACAGAAAATGTCCATATAATCTCTTCCACCATGAGAATGGAGAGGGACACGCAGCCAGAGAGGGCAGCATATGGCTGGGAGCTGTAGTGGTGTGAATCCCTGTTATCTTTTTCTGTGAATATTTTGTGTCTGATTTCTACCATGTCTTTCACTGGGGACTTTTAACAAAAGTGTACATAGAGCTTGGTCTTATTTACAGTAGAGTGAAAGACTCATCATTCATTTAAGAATTCCTCACTTTATTAGGTATGAAGCATTCTACCATTACATTTAGAAAATGCACTTTCCCCCTTACAGTGTTAGAGATGCATTTCCTATTTAAATCTCAGAAATACATCAAAGCATTAGAGTATTGCATGGTTAATAAATAATAATAATAAAAAAAAATAGAGTTAGCATTATATAGCCTTTCTTCTGTGGCCCTGGTTAGATGAATATATCCATCTTTACCGCAGCCAAGAAGTCTTTTTAATTAGACCTGTGAAGATGGTGGCAAGTATAAGCCAAAAGATACCACTGACTGCAGAGAAATTCATTGTGCTCTGGCAGTGTTCTAGTAAAGAAGATAATGTTCTGTAGCCTGACCACACTGGAGGAAGAAAGTGTTGCAACCTCTAGCACAGAAACAATGCTTATGTGAGGACTTCAAACTGGCAGGTATGCAAAAGGTCTCCACTTTTGAACACCTCATGAAAACATACCAAGATAGAGGAAGACCTAACTGATGGTAGCCATTTAGAATTCCTGCATCAGTAGCTTTATATGCAGGTTTTCAAATGAGAAACTAATTTGCTTGAAGGTTTTCTAACATAGAATGGCAACACTAGGTTTTGGATGCTTTTTTCCTCTGGGTAAATGCTTTTTTCTCCGGGTAAATAGTACAGGCCAGTCTTCTGCAAGGGCAGATCAGCACTTTTCACCACATTTCCATTAAGAGGACTTTGAATGTTAAAAAAAAAAAAAAAAAAGCCCATGGATCTGCTGCTTCTGAAATGGAGCAGAAATTACCATGCTAATGGAGATGCAAACTTCTCAGACATTGTTTCTTCCTAGATATGGGTCATGAACTGAAATTTAACTAGATTCAAAGAGCTCACTGTGTGAAAGGATCATCATTCAGGGTCCCACTGATGGTGGTAACATTATTATGAGGTCAATAGCTGTAATAGTCATCTGCGTTTTGAAATCAAATGTCTGAGCGGGTACTGACTAATGTGTATAGCACTGTAATTATCAGTACATTTTGGTGGGTTTTTTCTCCCTGTATGATCACCTCAGTATTTAACAAGCATGCAAGCCAGAAGGCAGCATTTTTTTCTTCCATAAGGAGCAGTGGCGTATAACAGAACTATTTTAGCTCTACATTATGGCTGTAGATATTTTCAGACATTTTCCTTCATTAAATGATGAAAGGTTTTGTACACCTCCAGAAAATGACTGGTTTGGGCGGTTGCTTACAGCACAGAGAGCAAGGAGCAACTCTTCTACATTTTCCCCTGCATCTCTACTGCTTGTCCAGTAAGGGGAGTTGTAGGAACAATGCAGACAATTTCTCTCAAACTTAATCCTGAAGAAAAATAACTGTGATCATCAGTAAGGCAAGTTCCTCTTTGTCTACGCTGCTGTACAACAGGTCGAATAGAAGACATTTATGAGACACTCATTTACTATCTATTGATTTATTCTTAGTTTTGCAGAGAAGTAAGAGTTCTATCATGTCATTAGACAGTGTTTTCTGGGACCCGATGTTGGCTACTCATCAATACTGAACTTTTTGAGTTTCAGCTGTCAGTCATTAGCAACCGAGTACATGACAGCCGTGCAATCCAGGTAGAAGAGACATAAACGTGGTTGAAAAGGAAGGTACAGGTCTGTTTAGCTTGTTATTCAGTGCAGTAGTTTTAAACAAGCAGTGTAGTGCATCATAAGCAAAAGAAATTAAAGTTACAGTCTTAAATTCATTGACTGTGCATAATAATATATATTTAACTATGGATAAAAGCAAGTTATGTCACCTATTCTGCATATAAATTTTTTTGTACCTTACCAGTATATTGGTCGGTTTCATTACTAAAATTTATTCATCCTACTGTCATATCTTGGTCTATACCCTTGCTCTTCTTTTGTGAAAGTTTGTTTCTTCTTGTTCGTTTCCCTTACCATAGTGCTCTGCCAGGATCAGATCCTGTGACCAGTTGTCTGTGTGGGTTTGATTTCATTCTTACCCCTGTGCTCACAAACACTTCAGTACTTTGGGGGTAGTAGGAATACAAGTAAACCTGGAGAACAATGGCAGCAAGTACAACTTACATGCTCTTGAGTTAAGCAAGTGCAAAGCTCTCTGTAGGATGTGGGCTTTATTCTTTTCAGGTTTACCCAACAACTTCCCTCTGGTTAGGTTTTGCTGTCTGGTTTGGTCATTATCTTTGGTCCTCATGTCTCTTTCCCAAACTGTGTAGTGTCACACCAATCCTTTTTCCCTCTCGTTAGGCAATTGTTAGGCCGAGACATATTATCTTTCATTCACCAAGCTGGGCACAGCTTGGAAAAACAAAAGTAAACAGGAAAGTAACTGTCCAGATCTGTTTAAACCATTTGACGTTCATGCACAAGGAATTAATATAGTGTTATTTGAGACCCAAATAACTGGATAATTACATTGTGCTTTTTACCTTAATGCCTTCTATAACTGAGGCATGTAGAGCGTCCCATTCTGGGATAGGCTGTTGGTCTCCATTAGGTGTGCATCTAAACTGTAGAACAGAAGCAACCTCCAAGCCAGGTGTAAAATACGCAAATCTATACTTCAGCAAAGGTTGGGTTTAGATATGGATTCAGAACTTCACAGATAGTACTGCCTCAGAAATAGGCGTTTTCAGATGGTTTCCTCAATGCTTCCTGAAAGCTCCAGGGCTATAGTCTACAGTCTACATGATGGTTTGCAGAATATATTAATTTCCGGCTGTACTCTCCTCCTACTCTTCTGTCTACTGTTTATATCAGCCTGACATGCTCCTAAATCCAGATTAAAAAGTAGAATTTTACTGAGATGAAGTTTATCTTACCTCCTTCATCCCATGGTCAAAGGATGCATTAGCAAACATTTCACAGGGGATAAACGTATGTGGGTCTTGCCACACATAGAGTTACAGTCAGGAATTGTTTCACTCAGTCTGGGACACAGAAATCTTCCTTTCAAAGAATGGGTGAGGCACAGACAGAGCTTATTCTGGGAGTTTTCCATGCCAGACTAGGTGATAATGTCAGATCCTCTCTTCCTTCAAGAAAAAGGGTGAACTTTTATCATGTGTCACTGTAAACATGTTTAATTGTTTAGAGCTACTTGATCAGGTGGAAATGGGACACGGGCACAGGGGATAATCACAGAGGTGTCAGTCTAGGAAGCAGTCCCTATGGAGCTGTTCAAGTCTTGAATTGAAAGGGATGAAAATAAAAGGCTGGGCCATCTCTGCCTCTGCCTCACCAAGCAGGATCACCACACTTTTGTACGAGAAGATGATACAAGGAAACTCTGACTGCACATATGCCATGCTGGGGGTTTCTATGAGCTCCCTCATGTCTGTTTGCCTGAGATGATAATAGTGGGAAACTCTTCTGGATATTTGTATTTAAGTAGGAAACTAAAGATCCAGTGGGTTGACACCTTTTTTTCTTAACTTTTCTGATAACCTTCAAGCAAGAATCTTAGACTCGAAACAGAAAGCTGGAGCTTGAGGTGTAAATTTGGTGCAGTTGTACCCTCATTCCTGCATGAAAACACACAGGCTGGCCATTGAAATGCAGGCTTTTGAAAATATGAATTAAAAAAAAAAAAGTGAATCTACATTTTATACTATTGGGAAGAAATTGTGCTGCTTCTGAAGATCACCTTACGTCTGCCACTTCTATAAAGTTAGGGCAACTTTACTTTGTCAGGTTCTCTGCCTGTGCTAATGTGCTGTCAGGAAATGCAGAAACTCAGCCCTACTTCAGAGTCCAATTGAAACCTAGAGATGAATGTGCACCATTATCTTCCTCATGCTCATTTTTCTGAGAGTCCTTCCTTTGTTTACTCTCTCCTGAAACAAAACTAATCTGCCTCCCTGTTCAGACCACAAAGAAAGTGATTTTCCTTTCCCCTTTCATCACTTGTATTTTTTCAGCTATCACCTTATCTCCAGCATGAAAGGTGTGGTAAGTTGTGTCTTCATTTGAGGATCGCTCCAGGGTTCCACTTCAAGCATTACAGAGAATGCTTGAGCATCTATTAAGAGTGGTGATTCTGCTCCCTGGAGTTAGCTTTAATACATGGCGGTGTGATAGGTCTGCAATCAGTAAACATCCATGTCTGTAACATAATTATTTATTAGTTTCTAATCAAGAATAAGGATCCCCAGTTTGCCCTTTAAGTAAGTCTAAGGCTTGAACAAATTATTTTAGGCACTTCTGTTCTATTATGTAAAGTAGATGTGGATGTAAACAGAAAGCATTTTTTTTCATGTCTGATAAAAATTTAAGTAGGTATAAATAAGTATAATATAGTGTTTGATTTCAAAATATAAGAAGCATGTCATGAATTGCCAGATAAACTCTGAGCTTGGCTTGATTTTAGCTCAATTTCACAAATAAAAAGGAATAAAATACATGCTCACGGACTAACATTTTAAATTATCATTGTTGATAGATAACATTAAGGAAATAACGCCTGTATGTTAGAGTCAGAGTGGGAGAATTTACAGTCAACTGCTTCAAATTTCTGAAGAAATGTTGACTCAAATGTATGTCTGCTGTTATGTTCCCTAAGCTTGTAACAAACTGGGTAGGTCTAACAAACCAGAACTTCCGGCTTTTAATACTGAGCAAAAGAATAACAAAACTATTTATTCTGATGCAGATTCTTGTAGTGAAATAGTATCTCCAGATGAACTGGAGTCTTACTTTAGCATTTCTAGCTAGAATAAGAAAAAAGCATATTTTTTATGGTGTATTTCTATACAATGGTCTACTCGATAGAGTCCCTAATCCTTTTTTCCCCATGAAAATAATAAATAACTGCTATGTATTACCTACAGTTTTTCATTATCTTCATTTACTAAATGCCCTTTAGCTCCCTGATAGGTAATTAATAATATATTTGGGCTTGGGTCTATTTTTATTTATAACATTACTCTTGGGGAATCATAACCAATCTGACTGTCCCTGATCTCATTTTTCAAGACTTTCTTAAGAGCAAAGTTATTTTTCTTCAGACTTCTCAAGCTGAATCATGCATTAATGTTTTCAAAGTAACAACCACAATTAAAAACCCTGCTAGGACTTTTGTTTTATTTAAATTGTGTTTCGGTGGGTACCCAAACCAACCAAGAAAGGTGATTCCATGATGTGGCCTTGTAACCATTTGCACTTGAGCTTTTACTCTGATATCACCAGCAGTACAATGCTGGCTTTGTCAAAAATATAGTCATGTCCTTGAAAACTCTTAAAATGACTTATGTATTCCTTAAATCATGGCAGACACACATGCGTGCACATTCACGAGGGCAAAGACTTTGCTAGTTCAGCAGGAGTCATTGAAATGCCAGTTGATAGTAAGTAAAACCTTAAAAAGCACTTAAGAACAATAATCTCTACTGAACTTTCAGCTGCACTTTTTGTGCATTGTTTGTATTGACATGCCTCCTCATTTTTGTGCTGCAAAACTAGCAAAACACTCCT
The DNA here is from genome assembly GCA_013399075.1 of Chloroceryle aenea. Lineage (NCBI taxonomy): Eukaryota > Metazoa > Chordata > Aves > Coraciiformes > Cerylidae > Chloroceryle > Chloroceryle aenea. The sequence goes on from VWZY01008299.1 coordinate 543,550, forward strand.
CTCAAATGTGAAGGGAAGGCAGAACATTAATTGTGTGGGTGGAACTTGGGGATAACAATTGCAATGACTCCCAGGATGCTTTTAGTGATCCAGAAAGCTGAGCATCAAAGCAGTTCCCTTTGTTTCACATTCTCAGAAAGCAAATCTGTAGAGGTACTTGATGTATGTTGTTTTTTTCTCCCCTTTTGTGCTCCAAAGAGTGTTCTACCTTCCTGTTATTGTCCCTGTTCTCTGTGTTTCTCCCTGAGCCACCAGCCCTGGTGCCTTCCCCTGCCCCAAATTGCTTTGTTTACAGGTAACATGTGCTGAATGTTGCCACGAAACTCGTTGCCCTTCAGAAAATCCTTAGCTCCCCTTTCTCCTCTGATAGTGTGGCAGTCTGCCAGCAGCTACTCACTTTTCATATTCAAACTATCTAAGTTGTGTAAGAGGCATGATATTGGATGCCGCCGCTTTGGTGGTCATTAAATAGTCAGACCTGCTGTACTGGGTCAATGAGTAAAACATCCATTCCTTTCTGTGCCTGTCATGGCAAAAATACACTGGTGTGCAGCTGGTCCCATTAACACTGCTGCTTTAACCCAAATTGTAATAGTTTGGGCTTTTAACTGTGGAGGTCCCCAGTGACAGTGTCATTACAGGGAGAGATTTCGATAGAAGTAAATCCTCCCCCCAAATTCCTTGGAGGCAGAGAGCCCACCTTCAAGAGCCCTCCACTTCAAGAGAAAGTGGTTAGAAATTAATCAGAATTTGTGGAACTGTACACCAGCTATGACTTCCATCTTCTGAGAAGCAGAGGATTTAGAAAACCAGTGGCAGTGGCCAGAGCCACTCAGGGGGGAAAAGTTTGCAAGAGAAAAAAAAGGCAAAAAATAGAATGATCTGTATTTTTTCTCCTCCAGAACTGACCAAGCAGCTATATAGCCCCTACTGGAGACATACACAGTCAGAAGGCTGAGATCCTTGAGGCTGTTTAGCCTGGATAAAAGAAGACTGAGAGGGGAGCTTATGAATATTTACAAATATCTGCAAGGTGGGTGTCAAGTAGAAAGGGCCAGTCTCTTTTTCAGTGGTGCCTGGGATAGGATGAAAGGTAATGGTAGCAAGGTGAAACACAGGAAGTTCCACCTCAACATGAGGAGAAACTTCTTTACTGTGGGAGTGACAGAGCCCTGGAACAGGCTGTCCAGAAAGGTTGTGGAGTCTCCTTCTATGGAGACTTTCAAGACCTGCCTGGATCTGTTCCTGTGTGGCATGCCCTGGGTGATCCAGCGCTGGCAGATTGGTTGGACTGGGTGATCTCCAGAGGTCCCTTCCAATCCCTACCATTCTATGATTCTCAGATGGCAGGACTAAGCTGCATAGTTTCAGAGCTGGAAGTCTCATGGGCTGGCAGAGGCTTTGCTTGTAGGACAAGTAATGTTTATGCTTCCTTGGGACAGTTTTGGCAAATCCAGCCCTTCAATGGTTGTAATGTTCAGGGAATCCAGATCTTGCTGTTCTGTTCTCCACATCTTTACTCCTTGACAAATAAATGAAAGCTGTACCTTGTGACCTTTTTCTGCCTCTGTGTATGGTGAATTTGAAACTACAGTAAATTAATGTAGAACCAGGAACATCGCTGATAGTTCATCCCAAATAGTTAATATATCTGCCTGGTCCTGTGCATCCAGTGGAATGTTAGAAAACTAACCTGCACTCCTATGTTTACCCATGATTGTTTACCTTTGTGTGTGCTTTCCCTGTGTGCCACTATGGCCTTGCTTTGAAGTCTTGGACTAGAACTAGTCCTGCACTGATTTCCAGAGTCTTTGTGATACATAAAGGAGTTGCTAGTGATGCCAAATAGCATTGGTAAATGATGGATTTCACAAGATAGATGACATGGGCTGAAACAAGTTCCTGTTCAAATGTATCATTCAGCTGTGGCTTTATGAAGTTTTTCATTTGAAGAACAAAGACAAACGTATCCAGTGAGCTTACACAAGCTGGAGACCAAACATAGGTACTTCACTTTGCTCTCAGAAATCTGCAGGCCTGGTTTAGCTGTACTTTTAAATTATCTATGATCTCTTGCTGGTAAAGTTTAAGACCTGCATTATGTAGCGCCCATCACAGTTTTTGACAGGTTTATTTTAATATCTGAGCTTCCTTAAATATTCTAATACCGGACAAAAGGGCCATTGTTCAATGTCAGAGAATGAGATTGGGATTAATATTATTTCATGAGACTAGTATATGCCTGGGTAAGAATTTCATTTCTATTAAAATGTTGAAATTCTGTTGCAAGGCAGACTTAACCTAAACAGAAAAAGTTAACCTGCACATTTTCTTATATACTAACTCAAACCTGTGCAGCTCCAGTGAAACAGAAATTTTGAATTTGATGTTTTTAATTTCACCTTTTCTTTCCTCACACATGTGGCAGCTGCTAAAAACATGCTCATGGCTACCTGTGTTCTTACAAATTTTAGATTTTCATCACATTTAAACATGCTCCTTCTGCATTCAGCCAGGAGGGAAGGAAAGGGAAAGAAGACAAACATCTGGGCAGAGAGAGAAGCAAAGGTTGTCAGCTCTTCCGTGATGCTCATTGTAGCCAAAAAAAAAGGATGGAAGAAAGATCTTGTCATCCCTTAGGATGTGGCTGCAGGGACATTTCTCCTGGTGAATTGTGCTGGTGCAGTCAGCTCCCTCCATCTCATGTGCTCATTCCTACAACCATACAGTCCCATCGGTTATGCCTTCAAACCCAAAACCTTCTACTGGTGCAAACTAGCACCAAAAATTAAAAAAAAAATAAGTGGGATAAAGTGCTTATGTTTGCACTGCTGCAGAAAAAAAAAGACTTGTGGGACTGCAGGCTTACAATGGTACCTGGACAGCTGCAGATCTAGAAGAGCCTGGTGAGACCTGGGCATATATTTTATCTTGAATTCTTTGCCCTGTGCTGGGTGGACAGCAGGCAGTGGGTACTGCAATCAGCTTCAGCAGGTGAGAGGCTTTATCTGTAACAACGTGAATATTTGACTGCCTCTACCAGAGGGGGGGTTTGACTATACCACTCAGGAAGACAAAGACACAAACTTGAAGCCCAAAACAAGTCTTTCAGGTAACACCCAGAAAAGTTCAAGTGCTTGGTACTTTATAGCTCATCGAAATCTGGCCAGTTCTTGAAAATGTCTAAGCCACTTAAAGTCAAAATGCAGGAATATTCATTCTGCATTATACTGTGACAGAATTTCACCGTATTGGATCACACAGCAGCACTATAAGCAAGGAAAACAGTTACATTACTGATTAATGTACTGTGCTGGCAGATGAGGAAAACAGAAATGGTAGTTTGCCTGACTCACATGAGGATGTGTGGAAGCACTCATTTAGCAAAGTTCCCACTGACTGCTTGTGACTAGGAGTGATACCTTGAGACAGGGAAGGATTCTTACCTCTCTATGTACATTTGGTGTGCTTACACATTCTATTTTCTAAAATGGTCTTGCACAGAACGTGTAGCTTAGTGAGAAATTCCACACCACCTTTGTGATGGGCTGTAATGTACAACAGGGGCAATGATAAATTCTGGGTTATTGTGGGGGTTCCCCAAGCACTCTGCTTCATTTGTCTTCTGCAGGGTTGTGCTGGTTTTGGGTGGGGTAGAGTTAATTTTCTTCCCATTAGCCAGTATGGGGCTATGTTTTGGATTCTGTGCTGGAAACAGTGCTGATAACGCAGGGATGTTTTAGCCATTGCTGAGCAGTGATTACTGCAGGGATGTTTTAGCCATTGCTGAGCAGTGATTACAAGGAGTCAAGGACTTTTCTGCTTCTCGCCCCACCCCAGCGAGTAGGCTGGGGGTGCACAAGAAGGTGGGAGGGGACACAGCTGGGACAGCTGACCGAAGGGGATGCTCCATACCATATGGCGCCATGGTCAGCGTATAAAGAGTGATGGCGTTTGTCATCCTGAGTAACGGTTTTAATTGACAGAGCCCTGCTGTCCTGGAGATGGCTGAACACCTGCCTGCCTGTTGGAAGCAGTGAATGAATTCCTTGTTTTGCTTTGGTCATGTGCATGGCTTTTGCTTTACCTATTGAGCTTTGAGCTGTTTTTATCTCAACCCACCAGTTTTCTCACTTTTACCCGTCCGAATCTCTCCCCATCGGAGGGGAGTGAGTGAGCGGCTGGGTGGGGCTTAGTGGCCGGCTGCGGTTAAACCACAACAAGGGCGTCCCCTGCTCTGCCAGTACATCTCCCCTGCTAGACAGCAGAGGCTGAGCTGCCCAAGATGAATGACAGCATCTTCCTAAACTGGAACCAAAAAAACAATTTCCAGGAGAAGCATCCTGTTCTGAGCAATAAGATTCTAAAGTTCATGAAGAATTATGTGTGAGATCCTCACGATGAGACATACAACATTTTTGGGGGGTTACCAACATTGTTTTCTGCCATTTAAGACTTCCAAAGCCTTCGGTTTATGGATTACCTAAGTTATTTAGATAGGTGAAGGAAAGATTCAGGACATCTGGACATGTTTTGTCTGACAGCAGTAGACTCAGCACATGCTTTTTTTTTTCTATTAGACTACAATACTAGCTTTATTTATCTCCTCAATCTTTGTATAGGATGTTGCAGGATTTGTTATAAGGCCATTGCTACTCCTCTGGGTCTATGGAATCTGTACTAGAGCGGACTTTGAATAGTTAACTTGTCCACATTCATGATCTATCTTTCAACTACCAGCACAAAAGAAGCAAAGCCAAGTAATGCTGCTGGTTATAAGTTTCCTCTATTGTTTGTCAAAAATAAGCACATCATTAGCTTAAAGCCAGATGAGAGTTCTGAGGAGAGTGGATACAATCTGCAAAATCCCAGCTTCAAAAAAAAAGAAAAAAAAAAGAAGGCTGTGGTAGTGTAACTTTTACAGATCTTGGAAGTAATTTAAGAGAAGCGCCCTAGGTCTTTCACATGTTATGGTTTTCTTTCACTAAAGTTTCCCCAAATACTTCACAAATGCTTGCTCTAGCTGGTGAATTTGACACTCTTGTTTAATACAATGATGTGTTTGCAACACTGGAAAGTAATGTTTTTCTACAGTGGAGGGATTTTTTTGCACAGTTGTGTTTCCACTCTTTGATGTGGGTGAGGTGATCTATACCCAGTGAATGCATTGGAATGCTTTAAAAATATTTTTAAAAGAAAGCAAGCGAACTCCATCTTCTAGATTTCCTATATATTAGATCTCTTTGATTCCTTTGCAAAATGCCAAGAACCTAAACAAAAGCCTGTCTCTCTATAAAGAGAGCTATCAGGCCAAAGAGGGTCTTACTGAGCTTTTATTCACTTGCTTAGTTTGTCTGAAGCCTTTCACAAGAGTCATATTTCTGAGTTCTGTTCCTTCTGTATTTTATAGGTATGGCTAACTGGTTGTACTGAACATATATACCAGGGTATATGGAGTGCTTGCAGAAAAAAAGGAAAAAAAAACAGAGAGAACATTTTAAAGCCTGTTGTAAAGCAAATACTAAGCTGCTACTAAGATGCTGCTTTTTTTTGCCTTTTTTTTTTTTTTACCTGAGCTCTAGTCTCAGTTGAAAGCAATCCTTTGCATTTGGGGGTCAAGGCACATTGTGTCCTGTGCTGTTCCCGAGGTGTTCAGGGAAGGTTCAAAGGCTGGAGAGCCCTCTGTTCCACCCTTCCTCCCATTAGCCTTTACCAGCAGTAACTAACCGCAAAGGGTTTGCAGAAAAGCCAAACCCTGTAAGCACAATTTGAGTATGCAGCACAACAACTGCAATGGCAAAGGAGGGCAGCACCCTTGTTTTTGATTGCTGTGTCACCCAAATGAGTTATATCACTATTATATGATATGACTCATGATGAGGAAGGCAAGGTTATTTCCCTGTAACGTGAAGTCCCTGAGTTACATTGGTTTTGCACAGCACTATTAAGTCCAACTTAATAGGCTTGCTTTAAATAGCCATGCAAATAGGGGTTTTAAACAGTTTTCTATTAAATACAAAGGTTTTAAATTTGAAGGGTGTTCTCTGGCCTCAGCATTACATCGTCAGAGTTTGCATTTTTTGCTGAAGTGTTCCTATTCAAAGGCAGCTGCTGCTCTGAGAAGCTCTGCATTGCCATTGAGGTAATAAAACAGTGCTGATATCTGCTCTCAAAAGCAGATTGGGTAGGGCATAGGAAAAGAAAGCTTTGAGATTTACATCTGCATCTTCCAGTTTTTCCAAGACACCTTTTTCCAACTCAGAGCAGGGAAACAGGAGGCCTGTCCTACCATTTCATACAGCCAAACCATGGAGTTCATAGTATGACACCACAGGGGTTTACCTGGGATAACCCTGGAGCAGAATGGCCACCGTGTGACCTGCCAAAGGGTTTGAAGGGATATTTCAACCCTTAATAACAAAAAAGCTTCCTCATCCTGGTGTAAGGGATAGGAGGAACCAGCATCTGGCAATGGTAGCATCACAGAAGCCTTCACCAGCCTCCTCCTGACCATGTCCAGGCTGGTCATATGTGCCAGCGGGAGGAGTAGGAAACCACTTGGAGCACCTTGGTGGCTGTGGCCAAGGTATGGCCTGTGTCCATACTTTGTCTTTTTACGTCCCTGTGCCGAGCACCACTGGGTAGTGGCCACTGCCTTTCTGGACAGCTTCAAGGAGTGCTGGGTGCTCTGCTTGGTGTCTTCAGTCCTCTGTGGAAACGTTTTGAAGCTTACAACTTTTGTACCATTTCCTTTTTTTTTTTCTTTGTTGTCCCCTGGAATATTTTCTTTTTTTTTTAATTATTCTCACGTTGTTTTGTTTTGTTAACTTTGTTTGGGGAACTTTTTTGTTGTTTTGTGTTTTGGTTTGTGGCTTTCTGTTTGTTTGGTCTTTTTGGTTGGGTTTTTCTTTTTCTTTTTTTTTTTTTAAAGCCTTTCCTTTCTGGGAAGTGTTTGTAGGTTTCATTAGAGCCAGGAACAGATAGGGTGATTTGCTGTCCTGAGCACAGCTGCCGGTTATTTGGAGAATCTGGGCGGTTTGACCTGCCCCAAGATAACGTGCTGGGCTCCCAGAGGTGGCAGGAGATTAGGGTGTGGTAAAAAGTTCAACTGCCTCATCAGGCTAGAGGGTTAGGAGCTCTGCTTGCTTCAGTGGAGAAGGAAGAAAATGCCTGGACTGTGCCTGCTGTTTTCCCTTCACCAGAGTAGGCTGGAGCCTGGACCTCACTTGGTGAGCAATCAGCAAGGGGACATTAAGCATAAGAGGATTTCTAGGCTTTTATTTTCCTCCTAAAGTCATGCTTTTCCATTCCTCTTGATTTTACCGTTTTCTGTTTGTATTGCTTTTTTGAAACACAGTGGTTCTCTCTGAAAGAAGTTTATATCCCCATATAAGTGTGAATATTGTCTGCTATTAACAGTTTACTGAACAATGTGGGAAAGAATTTAGGAATTTTTACATAGTGCTTTTCTGGGTTTTCCTGACAATGGTATTGACTGGCATTTGGCCTGTCAGGCTAAAACACATGGATGAAAATTATAGCAGCAGGGTTTTTTCCATATGCATTTCTCTTTAGTGACAAGTGATGTCACCTTTGACAGGTGAGGTTTGTATATGCAGAAGACAACCAGCCTGGCTGAGAAGTTCATGCCAGAGATGTCAAGGTCAGCTCTAAGAAGTTTGTATCCGGACTTATTCAGTCAGATGGAACTTGGGAAAGCTATTTCCCAGTATGAAGCCTTTGAGACTCCTAACCTCAGGCAGTGCTGCTGGATCTTGATGTTCTGAAGAACATCTGAAGCTACCTGCGGTTGGAGAACATACTTGCAAATTGCAGGCAGACATGTTTGACTGCACTGAGGGTTCAGTTCTTGTTACAGCCATGCATACAAGTGGAGTATAACTTACATCAGTGCCACATGCTGGATTTTCTCTGCACAGTTTTTGCAAGACCTCACAGTAAAATGTATACCTAACTCTACAATATTATGATGTTTTGAATATAGAGTGGCATTATATAAATGAACAGCTTTACTCAGCAGTTTTCTGCAAATAATAGGTGCTTTATTAAAAACATTCCAGATCAGCTTACAGCTTAACCCCTGTCATTGACAACCATCTTTAACAACAGTCCTCTACAATTCGGGGAACGGGACTCATGCAAGACATTGAAAGATCAAGCCTGTGACTAACGTACTTTAAAAAAAAAAAAAATCTTAAAAATGAGGTGCCTCAACTTTTCAGAGTAACCATTTAACCAGCTTCTTGCTTGCATTAGGAAAGTGTCATTTGTTGAGTGGCAGAGCCTCTTACTGAGGCAGCATAGTTTATAACAGTAGTATCTAAGGAAACTAATTTTCTCATGAAGGCTTCTTAGCTGAAGCAGGCTGTAGGATGGCCATGGTTTGGGTAATCCAAATATAAAAGGTTTTTTAATCCTTCTGCAACAACAGTGGGACCACGGCTTAGCTAGGCCAGGGAGACCTGCATCCCCTCTGTGCTTCAGAGCCCAAAGTGGCTGTCCCTATGCAGAGGGACGTGAGGTGTCACCCAGGCATCAGTTTGCTGGTGCAAGGTGCTCACCTGTTGCTGAGCCACAATGACAGATGGAGAAAAGCCTGAAATCTCTCTTCCTCCCCCTCCTAGAGGAAACTTTTGGCAGTTGTGGTTATTTCATCCAGACATGAGAAAGCTTCATTTTATCATCCTTACATCACTTTACCAAAAGCTCTGAATACTCTTGCGTGTCAAAACCAGCTTTGTTTTACATGTCAGAAAATTAAAATCAGACAGAAATCATTACAGCTTTAAAGAAGCATTTAAAATCTGTGAGCTGGAGATAAGCTGGGGACATATTTTTTAAAATGGCTTCTCCAGTTGACAGGAGTTTAGAAAACGTGTGTTTACACAGGTACCTACAATCTCCTCCTTCTCTTCACTCAGAGATGTAAATAAATGGAGAAGACATTAATTTCTTCACACATGAAGAACGCTTTCTTTGCAGTATGGTCAATGTGAGCTGGGGCAGATTTTTCTGGCTTCACAAAACAAAGCCATCCATCCACAGCAGCTCAGTGTCCTAGCTGCACTTTATGCTCTTTCTGTTTCCCAGCAAAGGTTCATTCCTGGAAACATCTTGTTCTTGGAATAATCTGTCAGTCAAAGAGACAAAAATGACCGTGTTTTTGGCTGCTTTTCTCTCATGGTTTTAGGCTTAGCAGGTTGCTAGTGCTACTACATACCAGGACTTCCCTCGAAGGACTTGGCAGTGGGTGCATTCTTGGTAACTGCAGAGGTTTGAATCCCATCATTTTCTTCTGAAATTTTCAAAAGAGAAAAATATTGCTTTCCTCCTAGTTTTTCTTCTTGAATTCTATGGAAAATTAGAATTAAGTTCACAATGTAGCTCTTTCATAGTGAACAACAGAAAAACTTTTGGAGTACAACTTAAAGCTGTGTTGTTATTGCTGTATTTAATCCCTCAGATTGCTTTTGCTAACTAATAAGTAATTTTAAGAAAGTTTACTTAAAACGTAGGTAATAGGTTATTGCAGTGCCTGCGTGATGCAGATTTATAAGGTAAAACCTAGTTTTGATCATACTCTGTAGTGAGTATGTAAGGCTGATCATGTTTATTTTCCAAGTTCCTTCCTAAGAAATTCTAGCATAAATGCTACCCCTAAGCCTTGTGGACATAATCTTCCAGTTTGTTTATAAATCAGTATTTGTGGATTTTAATTTTCTATGCTCTCCTATTTTAGAGCTACGACAGCAGACAATTGTACAAGCACCTGAATGAAACTCAGCTCCATCTCAGACTATCTTTGTTCATGAAGGATTTTATATGACGACAAAATACATGCCATGGCCTTCCTCGTGCATTTCTCATTTATAAGGTTTCTAGACATGAACTCTAAAGATACATTTCATATTTAGAAAGAAATAAAAGTTTTAGTCAGAGAACAAATAACCATTCTGATAATTCTTTTCTTCCCAAAATAATATTTTGGGGTCACAGGACCAGTCTGCTCCTCTACAGTAGCAGCAGTACAACCATTTTCTTATTCACTTGTTGCATCTTCTCTGCAGAGGTGTAGTTTGTACAGTTTGCCATCAGAGAATAGAACAGAGCATGAAAGGACAGTGACAGAGGTGGGATATACTGTGGATGAAACACCCTTCTTCCCACGTAATAAATGCAAACCAATGTCCATGAGCAGTTCTGATAGTTAGGGATTTCATGGTCCTCTTCACTCCCAGGCTGGGCTCAGTGCAATCCCCAGATCCTGGGTTTCCCACTCATCCCCAGCTGTGGCTGCCTCTCTGGCCTGGGCAGTACAGTCTGACAGCCGTGTTAAGGAAACTAGTAGAGAAGCATTTCCAGAACATCATGGTGGGATGATTCACAGACACACAGTTGCACAGTACATTATGAGCTGTCCCAGGTGATGCCCATGTCTCCTATATTTACTATGGCATTTTATGCATTTTCTTCTCCCAGGTTAAAAAAAAAGATGGCCAGTCCAAGACTAAATAAATCAGCGCTCTAATTCTGGAAAGCCAGACTCCTGCTCTGACACTTTAAACTTTAGCTCTGTCTGTGCCCTGGCACATCTCCTCTGTGCTTGTTTGCCTGCATCCTCCCTGAGTATATTTTCACTGTTAACTAAAGATTGTCCCTGGAGGAGCTGATGCAGCGTGCCAGTGCAGCATCCCTTATGTGACCTGCAACCCAAACCTCTCCCCAAATCTGTGCCCTTGGTCTCGTGTCCAGGAGGAATCAACACAAATCTGTTTGCTGTCTAGTAGCTTTGGGTTTCCCTTGATTACTCCCAACAGTGGGAGTTGTCCCCAAACATCTCTGCTGTTGTGACTGCCTTAGACAGCATCTCTTTGAAATGCAGGCTCCAGGTGATTGACTTCCAAGTAAGACGAGATGAATGGGTTTAGACAGATTAACATTCTAGCAGTAAGTGGCAGTCATTCCAAGGAGCTAAATCAAATTCTCAAGTGCTCATTAGCAACAGGGGAGGGCAAGAAAGGGAAAAAAAAAATAAAAAAGGAAGGGAAAAAATCCCTGGTTTGAGAACATAAAAAAGAATCAATGCATAATGGAGAGATTTGGTGGAAATTGTTTTCTTCGTTAGAGTTTTTCATTGATGGCCATCTCTCTAAAACACCAGGTCATGGGGTGCTGCTGCCTAGCATTTGTTTAGAACACATAGCACAAAGATGCAGTTAACCTAGGTTCACTTTAAGTTCAGAATCAGCCTGGTATAGTTTGTCTGGCAAGACATGTGTTAGTGAATCTATATTGAATCAACAGGGTAAAAACTACTACAGCTGTCATTTGCTGCCCAGTCTTGGAAGGATTGCTCTCCACCCCTGAAAAGCAAAATGCAAGTCTGCTGTGATGATTTCTCTCAGGTCATCCAGGGCACTGCATGTGCTCATAGTAATTTGTCTGTTTGGAGTGTCCTAACAGGATGAATTGCATAAATTGCTGTGTGGGGGATGTAAAGAGGACATTCATCATTTAGCAATCCAGACAAGAAGTAGCGCTGTGTCTTGAGACGTGCAGGGACAGTGGCTTCACTGCAGGTTCAGAAAGGTGCAGCCCGCGTTTCTCACCCTGTAGTGCTCCTCTCCCTGAACACACACTGCTCCTTCACTTCCCCATAGCTGTCCTCATAGCTCACTTCAGACTTAGGAGCAAGGGTGAAAGGTGGGCCTGAATCTTACTAGCGAGTGGCATAGTTTTTGTTAATTAAAAATATTTACAGGTTTTTTTCTTAAGCTTGTTTTCCTCGAGTTCTATAAATGATGCAAACAGATATTTGCAGTTTAGGCAACTGCATTGCAAAACTTCACCTGTTCTCACTAAAAACATAACACAAGACATAAATAAATAGGAAAGATCTGAAATGATTAACAGCTAGTTCCCTAAAAGGAAAATCAGCTCTACCTGGGTAAGATTTTCTATGTGGAGTGAAGTCCCCATTTAACGCTTACATTTCAGAAAGAGCAGAGGCAAATCCTATCCCAGGTCCCCCTTGCTGCTTGATTTACTCGTAGGAATAATTTCACTGCTGTTTCACACAGCTCTTAATTAGTTTAAAACCCAGTCGGTTCACAGCAGCTTATCGGTGGTGGGAGCACAACCCTGAGCTGTACCCGGCTACAGATTGGCCCAGAGCAGAGGAGGGAAACCCGAAAGCACCTTGCAGAATTGAGTGCTTGAAGGAAAGCTGTCTAAGGGTTTGATTTGAATCAGGCACCCACGACTGGCTTTCTGCACATCTGCGCTCCTGCTGCCAGACCTCCCGGGCTCTGGTTGGCTGCTGGTTGGTGTGGCTCCGTCCCCTGCGCTCTGCGCCTGCTCTGCACAATGGTGCTTCGCATAAGCCAGGCTCTGCCTCGGCACAGGAGCATCCCTGATGGAAAGTGCCTGAGTGCTCCGGTAACAAAGTCAGCATGAAGCCTGGAGACAGAGGGTTAAATACATTCCCTCGACTATCACCCCCGTATTTCAATGTCTTTTAGAAAGCTGCTTCCACTGAAAAAAACACAGCAGTAAAGAGACCAAGAGGTCAGGAAATGCTTTTGCTGACTTGGTGCGAAGAAAATATTTTTCTTATCCAAAACAGCAGAAGAAGCTGAATAAGCCACTTCACCTTCCTTCCTTTCTTCTCCTCCCTCTCTAGTCCTCCTGCCTCTGAAAAGGGCATTTCTTCCATCATTTGACAACCCGCCTAGCATATTCATGATTTATTCTTTTGCATGGGCAGCTCCTGGCATTATTTGAAATGGTGAACACCTCTTGGTTGGGCTCCTACCTTGCACCAATGGGCACAGCAGTCTTCAGCTTAGATCCATCACACACACATGGTCGTTACAGGTTTTGCAGTGCCACAGAAGCTGAAATGATAGCAAGGGATTTTTTTTTTTCTGGGATTCTGAATCTCTCCACTATAGCCTTGATAGTTTACAAGCAATAAATTTGTGGATCTAAGCGTACTATACTTGAAAGTGCTGTGTACTGCAAAAATTCTTGCAGGAATTTGAGACATTTCTTTTAGGAAGTGTCATGCATTGCTCCCACGGTCACTATAACAAACTATGATCCTAACTGGGAAAAAAGAAAAAAGCAAACTACAAAAAGCATCTCTGTGTTCAGAATCCTGTCTCTTTGCTAGCATCAATGATTATTTCCTTATCTCTCTTCTGGATTTCTTCATTCCTCTAAGCCAACATAGGTAAGGAACAGAGATTGGGATTCTTTTCCTGCAATACCATACATCAGGAGGAGCTTAATAAATCATTCATCTGTACAGCCCCTACTGCAAGCACTGTTGGCACAATGTTGTCTCCAGGATCATTATTGACAGTGACGATTAATGGACAAGTATCTGTCAGAAACAGTGTGAGAATAACTGATCATTCCTTGAGGCAGGGAGATGCACAGGATGACCTCTCAAAGTTTCTTCCAGCACTGGGACTCTGTAATGACATGAGGAGAAAAGGACTCCAGCTTGATTTCCACACAGTCAGTTGTTGGCAAGCCTGGAGCTACCATTTAGGAAAAAAAGCATCCTTCCATCTGCAAGAAGAACTCATTGATAGGTGTGCAAAATTCCCTTGCCATGTAAAATTTTCAGAATGTTTGACTATTTTCTTCCAAGTATTGGAATTTGGCAGGGTCCCTCTTCAAAGTGATGCTTTTCGTGATATCTGTTATGTATGGGCCTGGAAAGAGAGCAGCTGTCCTACTGCCTTGTTAGTTTAAAGAATTCAACCCAATGATCTTTCTTAGAATTCAAACCTCTGATGCACAGTAAAAATATTGTTTTCTTTCTGCTTCAGCAGAAACAGATTTGGGTTAGAGAAGAATGAAAACACCATATATAAGAGACTTAGCTTTCAGTAAAGCTATTGTTGGCATTCCTCTTTCTATCTTCCACAAGAAAACTAAGAACAACAGCACACTTTAAAATAAAATTTCACTTTTTAATAAGTTGCTTCAAAAGAGGAAAAATGTATCACCCGATGAGACTTTTCTTGATGATGATGTGAACTGAAGTGTGATGCCAGGAAGCTGATGCCAGTGCAATAGCTTGTGTGAATGATCAGGTTTGTTCCCAGGTGGTGGCTGTTCCTCGATAGCTAAGCATTACTGTCCCTTCTGCCCCGGTAACTCTTCGCTGGTACCTTAGAAACTATTTATGCTGTGTTCGATGACTTGACCCAAACTACATTTGGAACTGCTTACATGATTTTTCTCTGTTGGCTCAAATTCATCTTGTACTAAAGGATTGGTAGCAGATGGGAGGGAATAGGCACTTTTAGGAGCTCTCTAGGTTTCTGTGTGGTGTCTGTCTGCAACCTTTCCACAGGTGCTCAAAGCCTAGTTCTAGTTTTCTCCAGCTGCTCCTGCACACTGCCTGTTACTCATCTGACTCTGTAGAGTCTATGATTTTCTCTACCTGCAAGTTAAACTGGTGAATTTTGAGATGAACTGGATCTGGATGGGTATGTCTGGGGGAAAAAAAAA